>CM017197.1:39375114-39582614 GCA_004837865.1 Musa balbisiana
GAGATGAGGTAACAAGTTCATTAGACGCAAATTTATCAAATGATGAACTATTAAATGCTTTTGATGATTTATTTGATGAATGCAAAACAATTAGTAAAAATATAAATTATTAAAAAAAGAGCATGATTCTATAGCTCCATGATAATATAATGATAAATTAAAATTTGAGTATAATGATAATATAGCTCCATGTACGAAATGCCATGAAGTAGAAACACTTAGAAAGGAAAACTTGCTACTCAAGGATACCTTAGAAAAATTTGAGGTTGGTAGCAAATCCTTGAATATGATCCTTGCCAATAAGGGTCATGTTTATAAAAGAAGTGGAATCGGATTTGTGAATAACTCTCATCAAAATCTAACAACCTTTGTTAAAGGCCCTATCTTGCATATTTCACCCCAAAACAAATGCAACTTTTGTTACAAACTTGGACATATAGCTTATCATTGTCCATTTATAAAATGTAATCCACACAAATTGATTTGGGTTCCTAAAGGAGCCGTAAAGAATTCCATGTAAAATGATAAGTTAAGCCGATCGATTTTTGAGGCACCCATGGTCAAATGGGTACCTAAAAATCATCCTCTTTTGTAGAAATGTATACCATCACAAGCTAGGAGCAAGAGATGGTACCTTGATAGTGGATGCTCAAGGCATATGACCGGAGATCCATCTCAATTCTCTAAGCTCACTAGCCTAAACAAAGGATATATCATCTTTGGAGACAACAACAAGGGTAAAATCATTGGCGAAGGAACTATAGGTAACACATCCAAATTTTTTATTAAAGATGTGTTGTTAGTTGATGGCTTAAAGCATAACCTTTTGAGCATTAGTCAATTGTGTGACAAAGGATATATTGTTAGATTTAAATCTAATGCTTGTATTATAGAAAAACCACACAAAAACACATCTATAATTGCTCTAAAACAGAATAATATATACACTATCGATATTAATTATCTTTGTAATGAAATGTGTTTTTTGGTTTTAAATGATGATGCTTGGCTTTGGCATAGGAGATTAGGTCATGCTAGCATAAAACTAATCTCTTAAATTTCATCTAAAGAACTTGAAAGAGGAATTCCTCATATCAAGTTCGTCAAAGATAATGTGTGTGATGTGTGTCAATTAGGAAAACAAATAAAAGGTAGCTTCAAACCTAAGAACCAAATAAGCACCTCTAGACTTTTGTAATTAATCCATATGGACTTGTTCGGATCAATTTCTACATCAAGCCTAGGAGGTAGCAAATACGCATTTGTCATCATGGATGATTATAATAGAGACACATGGACTTATTTTTTGACACACAAAAGTGAATGCTTTAAGTATTTCTCCAAGTTTTGTAATCTTGTTTAAAATGAAAAGAGTTTTATGATTTCATCAATTCGAAGTAATCATGGTAGTGAATTTCAAAACCATGATTTTCAAGAATTTTGTGAATCTAATGGATACAACCACAACTTCTCTACTCCAAGAAATCCTCAACAAAATAGAGTAATAGAAAGAAAGAATAGAAATTTACAAGAAATGACAAGAACCATGTTGAATGAACATAGCCTACCTAAATATTTTTAGGCTGAAGCTATAAACACGGCATGTTATGTCATGAATAGAGTTCTAGTAAGACCCTTACTCACCAAAACTCCTTATGAGTTATGGAACAACAAAAACCTAATGTTTCATATTTTAAAGTTTTTGGGTGTAAGTGTTTTATCTTGAATGAAAAAGATGCCTTAGGAAAATTTGTTGCTAAATCCGATGAAGGAATTTTTCTTGGCTATTCTTCTATTTCTAAAGTATTTCGTATCTTTAATAAAAGAACCTTGATCATAGAAGAATCTATTCATGTTATTTTTAATGAGATTTCTGAAATTAAGAAAAATGATTTTGATGATGATGTTAAATTTGATGCTTTGAATTTAAATAAAACCCTTTCTCCATCTAGCAACTTGGATGCATCTACTTCCGAAATAACCTTACCCAAGGATTGGAAGTATAGATGCTCATCCTAAGGAGCTAATCATAGCAGATACATCTAAAGGGGTTCAAACACGGTCTTCTCTTAAAATTTTTTGTGCCAACGCCGCTTTTCTCTCTCAAATTGAACCTAAATGCATTGACGAGACCATGAAAGATTATTCATGGATCATCACAATACAATATGAGTTAAATCAATTTAAGAGAAATGAGGTGTGGAAGCTTGTTCCTAGGCCAAATGACCATTTAGTTATAGATACTAAATGGGTCTTTAGAAACAAGCAAGATGAATCTGGTATCGTGGTTAGAAATAAGCCTAAATTAGTAGCCAAAGGTTTTAACCAAGAAGAAGGTATCGATTACGAATAAACCTTCACTCTTGTGGCTCGATTTGAAGCCATAAGGATGCTCCTTGCCTATGCTAGTAGTAATAATTTTAAGTTGTTTCAAATGGATGTTAAAATTACTTTTCTTAATGGCTTTATTTTCGAAGAAGTTTATGTTGAACAACCTTCCAGATTTGATAATGATAATCTCCTTAATCATGTGTTTAAATTGACTAAAGCTCTCTATGGGCTAAAACAAGCCCCAAGGGCTTGGTATGAAAGACTTAGCTCTTTTCTTATTCTAAATAATTTCTCTAAAGGTAAGGTCAATATTACATTGTTTATAAAAAATTTTAAAAATAATTTTCTTATTGTTCAAATTTATGTTGATGATATCATTTTCGGTTCTACGAATGAATCTCTATGTGAGTTATTTGCTAAGAGTATGAGTCTTGAATTTGAAATGAGTTTGATGGGAGAATTAACTTTCTTTTTGGGCTTACAAATCAAACAATTAAGTACAGTATATTTCTTAGTCAAATAAAATATGTTTTAGATTTGCTAAAAATGTTTAATATGGATAGCTCAAAGGCTATTAACACTCCCATGAGCACCTCCACTAAATTAGAAATTGATGAAAGTGTAGCAAGCTTTGATCAAAAAGCTTATAAGGGTATGATAGGAAGTTTACTTTACCTCACCGCAACTAGACCGGATATCATGTTTAGTATAGGACTTTGTGCTAGGTTTCAATCTAATCCTAAGATATCTCATCTTAAAGCAGTTAAGAGAATACTTAGATATCTTAAAGGAACCACAAATCTAGAATTATGGTATCTAAAATCTAAGAAAATTGAGTTAATTACTTATGCTAATGCGGATTTTGCTAGATGTAGATTAGATAGAAAAGGCACATCAAGAACATGTCAATTTTTAGGACACGCACTTATTTCTTGGACTTCCAAGAAACAAAATTCAGTTGCACTATCTACAATCGAAGCCGAGTACATTGCAGGTAGTGCATGCTGTGTACAAGTTGTGTAGATGAAAAATACTCTAGAGGATTATAAGATTCATCTTAAAAATATCCCTATAAAATGTGATAACACAAGTGCAATATGTTTAACAAAAAATCTCATTCAACACTGTAGAATAAAACATATTGATATTAGACATCACTTTATACGAGATCATGTCACTAATCATGATGTAATCCTAGAGTTTGTTGATACAAAACATCAATTAGCCGATATTTTTACAAACCCTTTAAGTGAAGAACAATTTGATTTTATTAGAAGAGAGTTAGGAATGTTAATTTGTATGAATGCATGAGTTGTTATATTTCTTTTTCGGACTATGTTCTTGAATGGAGTTTATGCATTATCAAGTTCACTTCATACTCTTGCTCCATCACTTTTGATACACTCAATCACTTCATAGATTTTATTGATAAATGCATTTCTCGAATTTATCCCTTGTGAATTTTTATTGAGAAATAGTTTGATGTGATGCTCCTCTCATTATGAAGATTAATTCTCAGAATTCTTTTATCCTTCATATGATGATTCTTTCACATGAATTCCTTCTTAATGAAGGAAGAACTTTTTTATGAGATGAACATTTGTAAGAATGAGGATTTGATTTCACATGAATATTTTGATCCTTATGAAAATTGAAGCATGATTTAATGAAACTCTTTTATCGTTTTTAACTTCATTCAAAGTTGGTTCTCAATGGATTTTCCTCCTTACTCTCCTTCTTCATGTAAAGTTTTGATAAAAAATAAAAAAGGAAAAGTTGATGGAAGCCATGTCTTTAATGTTTATTACTTTTAATGTTGAGAACTTTTGAATGATACTATGTCATGAATGCTTGAAATATGATTGGTATGAATTTCTTTACAATTTGAAATGTGACATGAATCTTTACCATACTTGGATTATTGAATTGTTCTACTTTTTGTTGATGATAAAGGGGGAGAAATAATACCAAAATATAGTAAATTGATGACAAATATATGCAATGTATTTCATCATATGATATCTAAAGCTTAACTTGCTATTTTGTAATTGATATCTTGCCATAGAATGATGAATTACTATCTTTGCCATCTTTCACATTTGTTATACCATACTTGAAAATGAATGTCATAACTTGACATCATACTTGGCATCGTATTTTGAGAATGATAGATCATGATAGGAATCATGATGTGCATATTGATAAGTTTAATTAACTTATCTTAGCAATTTGTTTCTTGAATTCAAAGGTCTTGAATTCAAGAAAGTCTTTTCTCAAGTAGGCATACAGATAGGGGGAGTTATGGTTAACTCTATCATCAATTGATTGTCATCATCAAAAAGGGGGAGATTATTGAATCTCGAATTTTGATGACGAAGTCAATTGTAATTTATTTGATCTAATCTATATGTTGAGAAAAGTGTGCAGGATTAACTATGATAGCTGTAAGACATAAAGCAGGTATTGTACTGGAGTCAAAATCGAGATCACATTGGGAGTTCGAGAGTTTGACGGAAGTCCGGACATTCGTCGGAAGTTCTGTGGGAACCAACCGAGAAGTCCAGAAGCTTACCATAGAAGCTCATCAGAACTTGCCAAGAAGATCGTCGCAAAGTCCAGGAGCTTGCCAGGAGTCCGCCGGAGCATTGTCGAGAGTTTGTCGGATGTTCGTCGAAAGTACGCCGGAAGCTCGCTAGAAAAGCAATTGACGCACTGGAATAAGAAGTGCAGTAATCATGTCTTAAATATCATAGTTAGAGCGTAAATTAAGTTAGGATTGGGAGGTAATCCTACTAACTTAATTAGGGGCTAATTGGGCCGGTGTGGGCCGGATTCAAGGCCCAATCAGGACTCTAAAGAGTTGACCGACGGTGGCATCGCTTGGAAAGCAGTGCCCTCCCAGGATTGAGCGGTGGTACTGCCCAGATTGAGCGATGGTACCACTGGCAGTTATTACTGCCAACAGTGGTACCGCCCCTGTCAGGTGGTGGTACCGCCCAGTGTCAGGTGCCAAGCAGTGGTACCGCTAGGACCCTAGAAATCTGGGATTAGATACTTTTTGGCTCCATTTTTGAAACCATTGGTGCCTGTAAAAAACCACCCTTTTTTGCATGAAAGGGAACGAAACCTATTAGTATAATCTTGAGTTCTTGAGATTTAAAGTGTTATAAAAGTTAGAGTTCTCCTCCTTCATCTCTTAAGCCTTGTAACCATACATGAAAAAGGAGTGAGACTTGTAAGGGTTGTCTCCTAAACCTGGCAAAAAGAGAAAAGCTATAAAAGGTGGTTGGCCTTCGGCTATTGAAGGAAGGCCTCTAGTGGACGTTGGTGACCTCGTCGGAAGAGGAATCTGAAAGTGGATGTAGGTCACATTGACCGAACCACTCTACAACTCGGTTTGCATTTACTTTGAGCAACTTTCTTTTATAGTAAATTGCCTCTCCTCCTTACTGTGCTTTAACTCCGTCTACATACGCTTTCACATAAACATCTTCCGAGATTGGCTTTAATCGTACGAAGACTTACAAAACCGATGCTTTTTATTTGTGCAATTTATATTGCTGCAAATCACCTTAGTCTTCTCTTGCACTTTCACGAAAGGTTTCAAGTTCAAATTCCTTCCAGAACAGATTGAATCAAAACCTTTCTCGTTGGAATCGGTTTTAATCGAAACAAGTTTTTTGAAATAGTGAAAGTTTTCCGCTGCACTAATTCACCCCCCCCTCTTAGTGTCACTCTTGATCCTAACATGAACAACTTAAAGACATGGAGGAGGAGGTCCAAGAGCATGAGGAAGAGGTCACGGATGAAGAATAGTAGCCGGTTGATATTATGATGCATGCCTTTGCCGGTTACATGAACTCGCAAATGATGAAAATGGGAGGACTTCTGAAACAACAACCTATCACTGTTCTTATTAACACCGGGAGCACTAATAATTTTATGAACAGTAAGATTGTTGTCCAGATTATTGAATCTTGGATTTTGATGATGAAACCAATTGATAATATTTATGATTTGATCTATGTTTTAAGTGATGCAGGAAGCTCTGATTTGGGAGAGATAATTAAAGTAGGAAGAATCATGTTGGGCTAGAGAGAAACATGTTAGAAGATTAGTTGTCGAGCTCAAGGATCGGTCGATGTATTGGCAGAAGGCTTCGGGCCATGAGTTTGGGCATCGGGCCAAGAAGAGTGGAAACTACACTAAGGAAATCGGAGTTGCGGAGGTCAATTGGTTGATTGGGCAATAGGCCACAAGAGAGGACGATGCGCCGAAGAATCGAACGAAGCGTCGATGAACCAATAACATGCCGAACAACATTTGATTCAAGCTTTGTAATAATTGTCAAATATCAAAGTAGGTTTTCAGTGTGCAAGATTAACTATGATAGAGATAAAGGCATAAAGCAAAATGAAGTCCCGAAGTCAAGAACGAGATTTTGTCGGAAGTTCGGACGTTCGTCGGAAGTTCTGTCGGAATTAATTGAGAAGTCCAGGAGTTTACCAAAGAAGCTCATCAAAACTCACCAAGAAGATCATTGTGAAGTCCATGAGCTTACCGAGAGTCTACTGGAACATTACCAAGAGATTGTCGAAAGTCCACCGGAAGGTCGCCGGAAGAAACCTAGACTTACCGGACTTATTTAGCTTAGTGTATGCCTTAAAATTTATAGTTAGCATATAAATAGGTTAAAATTAAGCTAACTCAATTAAGGGCTAATTGGGCCTAAATTGGGAGTGATTTGGGCTCATTGGGAGGCCCATTCAATGACCCAAATGTTGGGCCAAGCGGTGGCACCGCTATAACAGGTGGTAGAACCACCTGTGAGTTGGAAAACTCCAAAAACTCAGACTCGAGGCTGTCAGGCAGTGGTACTGCCCAGTGACAATGTGTCAGGCAAGGGTACTACTAGAGTAACCAATGGTACTGCCCAATGTTAAGCTGTAGGTGGTGGTACCGCTTGTACCCGGAAGACCCATAAGTTTGAATTTTTGGCTCTATTTTTGAAACTATTTGAAGCCTATAAATACTCCACTTGGGCAACAAGAAAGGACCAAGAATTCTAGAGGAAAAAATTGAGTAAACTCTACCAAAACTTTAAGTTCCCTTCTCCTAGTGCTTAGAGTTAGTCTAAAGGGAGGTGTGTGAGGAAATACTTGTAAAAGAGTGACTTGTAAAGGTTATATCCTAAACTTGTGAAAATGAGAAAGTATTGCAAGAGGGTAGTTGGTCTTCACCCATTGAAGGAAGACTGATAGTGGATATCTATGGCCTCAATGGAGGAGGAATCGGGAGTGGATGTAGGTCACTACAACCGAACCACTATAAACTCGGTTTGCATTTCTGCTTTGTTATTTACATTTATTGCAAACTTCCATACTTCCTCATTGTTTTATCTGTACACTCTTATGAATGTGTTTCAAGTGATTTTAATCGAACAAAATATTTTCAAACTGACGTAATTTTATCCGCTACACTAATTCACCCCCCCTCTTAGTGCCGACTCATCTTAACAATTGGTATCAGAGTCTCATTATTTCTCGTTTGGTTTAACACCCAAGAGAAATGGCTCTTTTCGGGTTTCAAGAGGGCATTTCCATCATTCCTCCTTCCATGTTCAATGGGATGGACTACACATATTGGAAAACTCGAATGAAAATTTTCTTGCTTTCGTTGAATCTCGATTTATGGAATATAGTCGAATTTGATTTTCAAAAGTCTTCTCTTCCAATGAACGATTGGAATGATTTGGAAAAGAAAACTTTTTCTTTAAATGCTAGAGCTATGAATACTTTATTTTGTACCTTAAACAAAAATGAATTCAATCGGGTTTCTACTTGTGAAACGGTTTTTGATAATTGGCATATACTCCAAATCACACACGAAGGCACTAATAGAGTTAAAGACTCTGAAATAAATATTTTGATGTATGATTTTGAATTATTTTGTATGGAACTAAGCGAGACTATTGTTGACATGTACACCCATTTTACGGATGTCGTTAACAGTCTAAAAGCTCTTAATAGAAGTTTTTTGAATCTTGAACTTATGAATAAAATTTTACAATTACTTTCTAAAAATTAGGATTCGAAAGTAACGGCAATACAAGAATCAAAGGACTTGAACCATTTTCCACTCGAAGAACTTATTGAGTCTTTAATGACCTATGAAATGAGTTGTATGGCACAAAATGAACATGAGAACAACCTTCCAAAGAACATGAAGGATTTGTCACTTCAAACACTAGAATATCACTTGAGTGATAACTCAAGTGATGATGATGATGACTTTGAACTTCTCACTATAAAATTTAAAAAGTTCATGAAACAAGAATTAAAGAATAAAAATGAAGTTGCCAAAGAAGAAGAAAGTATTCAAGGTGGCTTGGGACGAAATGAGTGCATCTGATGATGAGGAGCAAACCGATGAAGACGAAGTGACAAACTTCGCTTTGGTGACTCTCGACAACAAGGTAAACAACTCAAACAAAACTCCTTTACTTATTCTAAAATTACTTGATGCTTTTTCATGAGTTGTTTTTAAATTAGTTAGTTAAATAAAAAATACAAAAATATAAAAAAAATCATGCTTCTCTTTCTAAGTGATTTAAAAAAATTTAAAATTTGAGCATGACAATTGCATGTTAATTCCTAGCAATAAGCATGAAAAGTTAGATTCACTACTGTAACCAAAAAAAAGTTTAAAAATGTTTCATATTTAATAAAATCATGTTTGATGATTTAATGATGCATAATGATGTAATGATATAATTAAAATGTTAAAAAGTCTTGGTATCATGCTTGACAATTTGATAATCATGTATGATGATTCGAAGTAATGATGATTTTTGGGTAATTTATAGTTTATTGAGCTTGATGATTTCTATGATTTCCGTATTACTTTTCGATTATAAATAATGAAGCATGGCTTTTGTATGAAAGACATGAACATGAAATCAATCACAAAATTTGTAACTAAAAGAACTTGAGCTATCTTTAATCTTATAGAAATCTATCTATGTTGCTTTCATTGAATTTTCTGAAAAGTGACTTTGATGATGATTTTAGATTCTTTTTCATATGATTCATTTTAATAATGAGATGATATATCCAATCGAATCATTTATTGATGTTTGTGACTTGAGATATATTTTATATGAAATATTTTTTCTTGATTCACATATGATTTACTTGTCTAAGAGAAGATTTATCCAAATGAATCTTGATTCTTGACATTAATAATTTGAGATTTATTTGAATCAAGATATCTTATTTGATCTCTTATGATTTTAGTCGTTATTTACTAAAAAGAAGATTTGTCAAAATGAATCATACACGAATTGATCTTTCATATTAACATCCTTCATGTCATGATTTTTTATATGACTCCTTTGTAATTATGATTTGTATATCTCATAATATAATCGAATCATTAATAAAAAAAAAAGGGAGATATTAATGAATCTATCTATTTTTTTTATGAATATCTTGAAAATGATTTTGATTTGATGATTTGAATTTGAATGAACTTTATCTTGATTTTTTAAGATTTATAACTTGAGATTTCTTATGTATGAATCAAGATATTATATCATTTGATCTCCTATATTTCTTTTTTCTATTCACTAAAGAGAATATTTTTCAAAATGAATCATGTCTTTTGGTATTCACATGATCTTATATTTCATGATATGATTTTTATAATTCTTTATATTCATGAAGCATATCTCATCACCAAAATTTTCTTGTTATCCTTCATGTGATGATATGAAATTATGCAATACTCATGATATTATGTTGATGCATGTAAATGAGAAGTTATAATTATGCTTGGTAGGAAGTAATATAATTTGACAAATTGATACCATCATGATGTGAAATATTTATGATTTGAAATGATGCATGCAATACTTATGACTTTATTATGATGATATGATGTATTACATATGTTTCGAGTAATGATTAAAATTACTTTGACTTGAATTCAATTTGAATTCAAGGTTTATCTCAATTATGGCATATTGCAATGAGAATGATAATTTATCTTTATCATAATTTGAAATTTGATATAAAGGGAAATGAATTACACCATTGTTTTATTATTCCCTTCTTTTTACCAATGACAAAGGGGGAGAAAAAAAAAATGCTAGTGTGCACATTTCAAAAGAGAAAGATTTGATAGTTTGCACAATTCAAGAAGATACAAAAACATGCTAGCTTGCTTATTTCAAAAGAGAAGCAAAGATTGCTAACTTGCATATTTCAAGAAGCAAAAGTTGTTTTCTTGAACATCTCAAATATTACTAGCTTACATTTTCTAAAATGATGTAAAAATTTACTAGCTTGTATGATGTAGAACTTGCTATCTTGAACATCACCAAGAATTGCTAGCTTAAAATCTCAAGAGAAGCAAAAGTTCTATCCTACCTATCTCAAGAAATAAAACATGCTAACTTGCACATTTAGCTAAATTCACAAACTTACAAAACTCAAAATTATTATTAGCTTGCATGTAAAATGATGTAAAATTTTGCTAGCTTATGCTTTGCCAAAGAAGTAAAAAATTGTACTTCTCAAAAGAGAAGAAAAAAAATTACTAGCTTGCATGATGATAAAACTTGAGATTATGTTTATAATGCAATGATTTGAAATTGCATATCTCAAATACTTGATAGTTGCACTTCTCCTTTTTGTTTATGACAAAGGGGGAGAAGTATGATGATGTTATGCATGATTTTATGATGACATGTTGCTTGGATTTTTGAATTCAAGAGTTCTATCAATATGGCACATTGATAGGGGGAATTAAGGTTAACTCCGTCATCAATTGGTTGTCATTATCAAAAAGGGGGAGAATATTGAATCTCGGATTTTGATGATGAAACCAATTGATAGTGTTTATAATTTGATCTACGTTTTAAGTGATGCAAGAAGCTTCGATCAAGGAGAGATAATTAAAGCAGGAAGAATCATGTTGGGCTGGAGAGAAACATGTCAGAAGATTGGACGTCGAACCGAAGGATCGGTTGATGTATCGGCAGAGGGCTTCAGGACAAAAAGAGCAGAAATTATGCCAAGAAAATTAGAGTTTTGAAGGTCAACTGACCGATTGAGCAATAAGTCACAAGAGAGGACAATGTGCCAAAGAATTGGACAAAGCATCGATGAACCAATGACATGCCGGACAACATTTGATTCAAGCTTTGTAATAATTGTCTAAGATTGAAGTAGATTTTAAATGTATAGGATTAACTACGTTAGTGATCAATGCATAAAGCAAAATAAAGTCCTGGAGTCAAGAACGAGATTTTGTTGGGAGTTCGAGAGTTCGTTGGAAGTCCGGACGTTCGTCGAAAGTTCTGCCGGAATTGATTGAGAAGTCTAGGAGTTTGCCAAAGAAACTCATCAGAACTCGCCAAGAAGCTCATTGTGAAGTCCATGAGCTTGCTTGGAGTCTATTGGAACATTGCCAAGAGATCGTCAGTTCACCGGAAAGTCGCCGGAAGCTCGTTGGAAGAAACCTAGACTTACCGGACTTATTTAGCTTAGTGTATGCCTTAAAATTTATAGTTAATACATAATTGGGTTGGAATTAGGCCAACTCAATTAGGGTCCAATTGGGCCTAAATTGGGAATGATTTGGGCTCATTGGGAGGCTCATTTAATGAACCAAATGTTGGGCCAAGCAGTGGCACCTTCAGAACAGGCAATAGAACCGCTTGTGAGTTGGAAAACTCAAAAAACTCGATCTCCGAGGTTGTCAAGCGGTGGTACTACCCAGTGACAATGTGTTAGGTGGTGATACCACTAGTTTGAGCGGTGATACCACCTAATATCAGCCTTGTGTATATAGGAAGGTAAGTGGGAGTACTATCACCATTTTAGTACTATATGTGGATGAGATCCTGATCATTGAAAATTCATGGCCTTTTGCCACTTCTCGAAGTTTACACTTGCAATAGCCTCCTCATAGGTCTAAGAATCAATATCTCAACATCCTCTCTTTTGGTATATCCTATATATTTCTTAGGATGATGGAGTACTTTATCAGACCTACGTAAAGTCAAAACTTGTGTGATAAGTATCTAAACAGATTCGGGCGATGAAATGATGCTTGAGCTAGGTTCTTCAACCTCGCTCAACTCTATCACACTCTCATTGTTTCTACCAAGAATATGTTCCTTCTCAAGGAACACTTCTCTCTTGGCTATAAAAACTTTTTGATCCCTAGGGTAATAGAAATAAAACCCATAAGTTTCCTTGGGGTTGTGTCTTCTAACATGGGTAGGGTGGCCTCAAATCTTAACAACCTTAAGATCAAGTTTCTTTCCTTTCCATATCTTATATGGTGTAGACACTACCGACTTAGTCAGAACTTTATTCAAAAGGTAAGCTACGAACTCTAGGGTATATCCCTAGAATGAGATGAGTAGGTAGACAAAACTCATCATATACCACACCATATCTAACAGCATGTGATTCCTCCTTTTCAATACACCATTGAGTTGAGTTGTATAAGGAGGGGTCCATTGGGATATAATCCCATAGTTTTTGAAAAACTAGGGAAACTCTTTACTCAAGTATTCACTTCCTCGATCTGATTAAAGAGTCTTGATACTCTTTCTAGTCTACTTCTCCACTTTATTCATATACTCCCTAAATTTCTTGAAGACTTTGGACTTATACTTTATCAAGTACATATGTCTATACCTAGAGAAATTATCAGTGAAAATAATAAAGTATGAGTAACCACTCATGGCCTGAGTTGACATAGGACTATATACATCGCTATATATGAGTTCCAGTAACTTAGTGGCTCTCTCTCCAATTCCATTAAATGGAGTGTTGGTCTATTTTTCACGAAGGTAAGACTCACAAGTTGTATATGACCCAAAGTCAAATGGATCTAGGTATCCATCTTTCGACAACTTTTAAATTCTTCTCTCATTGATGTGACATAGCTTATAATGCCACAAGTATATATTGTTCACCTCATCTCATTTTCTCTTAAATATACTTACATTCATGATATATAGAGCAGTGCCTAGCATAAATAAATATTATGTAATATTCCTTAGTGATGATCTTATCATCTAATATTATGGAACAACTATTGTTCTTAAAAACTTATACTCACTAATTGTCAAATATAAAATGGACATAATATTTTTGATAATAAAATGAACAAAGTAACATGCATCCAATGCAATAGTAGCTCTACTAAGCAGATGTAGGGTGAACTCAAGCTTGTTTATGTTAAATTGGCTTCCTTTTCAAACTATATAAATTACCATGCATCCAATACAAAGTAATATTCCTGCCTTCTTTTGCTTTCTAGTGTCACCAGCATAAAGAATTGGCTTCACATTTTTTATGGTGCTCTCAGCCTCCCTTAATATATTGAGGAGCTTAGGGAGAGTCATCTCAAACTTGATCATATTAAAATTCATAATGAACTAAAAAAAAGAATTTGGTAGGGCTTGAAGCATATAATCCACATATAGGTTATCTTCTAGGACTATTCTTAGACTTGTGAGCTTGTCTATCTACTCAATTATCTTGAGGATATGGTTCTGAATCGGAGTCCCCTCAGTTATCTAAGCGCGGAAGAGACTCTTGGATATCTCATATCATTGAGTTCTTCCTTGTTCCTCAAATAATTTGCAGAGATGTAGGAGAATGGTTATGACATCTATTTTTTCATATTATCTTTGTAATTCGGGGGTCATGGAGCCTAACATATAACATTGAGCAAGAGTGAAGTCATTTATATACTTCACATAATTAGCAATTTGATCCTTGTTTGCCCCTTTCTCGGGCATAGTTATCACTGTGTCAAGGACGTACGTAATTTTCTCCGTCGTGAGAATGATTCTCAGGTTACAAAGTCAATTCATGAAATTTGGTCTAATGAGGCGATTGACATCAAGTATATCACGTAAGGGATTTGAAAGTGATATTTTTTGAAATTAAAGATGCAGCAAAAATAAATAACATGTAGATTTTACAAAATAAATAATCAAGATATAGATTTCTATCTTAATCTACTCCTATTTTCTCGTGAATCACATAACTCCTTCCTATATGTGAATCGGAGACCTCGACGGATCTATAGTGCAAATCAGGATCAAATCGACATCTTAGTATAACCTCGAAGGACTCAACCAATCACACTAAGCCCAAAAGAGTAGGCAACTCTTGCCAATCACAACTCTTTATGGTTTCTATCATGTTTAGCCTCTGAACCATTATGGTCTCGAAGGATATGACCAACCATGATGTTCGGTTAAGTCATCACCATCATTACAAGATGACTCTGATTCGATAATATACCCTCAATAGACTCGACCAAGCATACTACATCATCTGGTTACCACTCTATGTCATAGATAACATCTCGAATCGCAATATAGGTGAGCCTTAAGGGACTTGACCAACTTAACATATGTTAAGAATCGATTTCTTCTTATAACGATGGAAGGCCACATGGGTCAACCTAATTACCTCACATTCACCGACTTAATATTATCGAGAGATGAGATTTTGATTCGATCTCCTAATATGACATATCACATATATACATATTTAATATATATCAATATCATATGTAAATTTAGTAGGTGTACAGTCAATCATATATCATATGAGAAATTACACCAGATGATCATGGACCACAACCTAATATAATCAAGCTTGAGCCAATGGGACCAATCACTCACATCACGATCTATATATGCATCGATATATTTCCATGTATTTGTGATCATCCATCTCATCCTTATTAGTCCTGTCAGCATCTCGGCGCATCTCTATACATCGTGATCATCCATCTCGACCTCGTGGGTCCCGCTATCACCTCCACACTCCCGCGGTGCCTCTTCGTATAATTACAACATAATCACAAGCATGCAGGCCCAATAGTAAACAAGAAAATTAGGGTCTCACAAGCTCTAATAATAATAATTATAATCATATCACATGTACATACACATTACACGGTCCATGATACGGTCCATGATTATCCATCCACATCACACATCACATGTACACATCACCATATAGAATACTACTAGATAATAATAATTAATTAAACTATTTAATTAATTATATGTAGTATTTTAGAAACCTTACCATAGGGTGCCCCACATGGCAGGTAGTCCCTTATGCGGCTAGGAAACTCTAGCCACTAGGGACTCCCATATAGCTAGGAATCCTAGGCTACAAGGCTGCCTGTGTGGCTATGAAACCCTAGTAACCAAGGAGTCTTCTATAGCTAGGAAACCCTGGCTATAGTGCAGCCATGGGTGGTCAGGAAACATGGCCGTTTGCTTGCCCCATGCAGCCAGGAATCTTGGTCGCTTGCTTGCCCCATGTGGTCTCCTAGGCTAGGAAACCCTAGTTGATAGAGGTGCCCCTTACAACTAGGAATCCCTGGCTATAAGGGCTCTATCTTGCTTAGGCCAAGAGCAGCATGACTGATCTCAGTCTATTGTAGGTGATCAGGCCGAGAGCTCCCTTGAGAGCCCTCGACCAAGGTTACAAGTAGCCTTTGGCCAACTTATAGGGTAGCAACAGTTGCTATCCTTTTTTGCCCTTTTGTATCAACTATTTTTACATCAATATATGTTTCTTAAACGCCTCTCAATAGCGAGAAAAGAGTGTCGTCCAAATTTCAAAATTATAACAAAAATTATAGCAATCGTGCAAAAATAATTCTACATGATTCAACATAACACACGTAGTTTAAAAGTCAATCATTCGTATGAACAACCTAGCTCTAATACTATTATTAAGAAATCTGAGGCAGCATCACATGCACAGTGAAAGAATAGAAACAAAATATTAGAATTTTTAGTAGAAATGGTTTTATTATTGTGCGAAGATTGGTATGCAAAAATCGTTAAAACCGAAAAACTATGTGTATATGAACTATATATTACCTAGGGAGATTATATATCCCTAAAATCCTATAAATCTATAGGAGAGGATGAAGAAGGTTAACTATCCTTATTTCTAGCAGTGATCTACATGATAGGAGCTACGAAGGCATTCCTCAAATTACTGCACAATCCTCCTATTTACGCGTACCATACAATCAAGAAGGGGCCATAGCTCAAGAGGAGAGGGAGAGAGGAGTATAGGATATGACAACCAAAAAGGGTCTAGCCTTTGACCCTTTGGTTCCCTCCTATTTATAGAGGCTCCCTGTTAACTTAACGCTAATGGATCTTACCCTATTGAGTATTGGATCTTCATCCAACTATCCAAGCCTCTTGGATTAGTGGATCTCTACCCAATAATCTCTCATTAGATTTTATTAGATCTTATCCACAAGATCCAATAATTTAGGAGCTTATTGGATACTCAATAAAATAGAGGCTCCAATAGATATCTCACATTCGAATCTCTACTCATCGCAACACTTATTATATGTGTGTGACCCTCTATGCCTAATATCAAGTTAGTCATGAGTTATATTTGTTAGAACTCCTTCTAACATAATAAATTATTATCTCTATAATAATTCACTCGACTTATCTATTATAAATGTACTAGGCCACTACGCCGCAGTCCCCATACAATACAAGAAAATATAATCCATTAGACTTATCTATCCTTAGACAATATATCTATAGTCCCTCATCTATCCAATATCTCAAAGATTGTATACTTAGAATGATTTTGTCAAGCCTATACAATTGGGTTCTCTATGAAAACTCTTTCTCTTTCAATCTGAATGACCCTAGCTAGGGATTTGCATGAGCAAAAATATATAAGATATTTCTCTCATGATACTAAGAGCGGATGATCTTCTATCAACACTCAATTGCCCTCATAAGGTTGGTTACCACTCTCAGTGACTAACTGTGCTATATCTAGAACTTCTAAATCTATAAGTTTGGTATCAAAGAGTGGAGTACTCATATAAGACATCCTTGATGTCTCAAGTCTAAGGACCAAATACACCATTGGGATAACGAGATCGCTATTTGACAATGAGATATTATCAACCATCCAACATTCTATGAACGGATTGATTAGTGAACTCATTCTCTAATGAGCACCTGCACTGTACCTATAGTGTCCTCACACAAGGGACTATGAGTCTAATTGTCTCCATCATATAGACAAATATATAATGCATCAATCTGTTTGATTATCTCGATGTCCCTCTCGAGTAACTTATGACCGAGATGATTTAGGGTCTATGTTTAAATATGAATTAGTCTCTGATCTCATCACGATCCAATTCCTATTACACAGATCTAGGATATCATAATATATATATATAATATATAATATGATAAAATAATAATAATAATAATAATAAGCAAATAGATTATCATAGTATATTACAGGTGTGATCACTCACGTGATTGCTTTGTAGAACACTTATAACTAAGAGTCCAATCCATCGCTTCAATACGGTCAAACCCCTTGGCAAGTCCAACCTACCACTTTAACGTAATCAAAACCCTTAGTAGGTTGGTCAAACCCCTAAGCAGGTCTAACCTACCACTTCAACGCAGCCAAACGTCTTGGCAGATCTAGTCTCCCGCTTTAATGTGATTGAGTCGAACCTCCATATGGGTCCGAACCCTCGCTTCAACGCAGTTGAGTCTAACCCTGGATGGGCCTAGTCCTCTGCCTCGATACGATCAAGCTTAGCTCCCCATGGGTTACACCTAGGCTAAGCCTACATACTCCCTTGCTGTGCACATCGGCATGAAGACCCGAGGGTTGCACCTAGGCCAAGCCTACTATGCATTTAGCATAAAGACCTAATGCCTACACCTCGGATAAATAATACTTAAAAAAGACTCGTTCCTAAGCCATACACCTTAGCATGAAGCCCCAGGAGCTACATCTCGGCCAAACCTATACTCTCTCGAGCCGTGCACCTCGGTATGAAGACCCGAGGCTTGCACCTAGATCGAGCCTACATGCTCCCTAACTATGCACTTGACATAAAGAATCGAGGTCTACACCACGACTGAGCTAATATGTTTTTTTGACAATAAGCAAAGAAGCCATCAAGAGAAACGCATAAAAGATGCATCTCGAAGCTCCCAACAAGAAACATGAGGTATGCCTCTATGAGAGGAAGAAAATGCTAGAGGATATTTTGGTACCACCGAGTTGGTAGCCACCTTAGATCACACATGTCACGACTCCAGCCAAAGTCATACACACATCTCAAAGCAGTATGAAATGACAAAACCCGACTCAGAAATGGTTGCATCCCGAAGCGATGCCACTCAGCTTAGAAGCGATACAAAGTAGAATCCACGCTCCTCGAAATTACACAAAGCGGCAACCGAAAGTGGGGGGACAGCCCCGCACAACACAGGATTAGAACAGTCACCCCAAAATAGACGAAACGCTCATATGAAATATTGATGGATGCTAACAACCTATAGATGGTCGATCCCTAGAGAGGTGTAAAAACTACCCCTGAGCAGATACCAAGGGGGACTCTTTATATATTAACTGAGTCATATAACTTACACTACAGTCTTCTCCCTTTAGCCAATTGAAGCATCAAAAGGGCTGCGTTGGGTAACCCCCTAGTGTCGACCTATCATGCAAGATTGTCGGCCATCCAAATATACTCAAACGATTCTGCCTTCAAGGAGGAATCTTGCAACCAGGAAGATCCTAGTCTACCTATCTGACTATCTTAAATCGGGTCCTCATTAACGACTTTTGACCGGACACTCTATGCAAAAAGTACTTATATGAGTCTTATCTTCCATAATAAATCAATCTGACCAACTCATTAGTTCATGGAACTTATCACACCATTATAAACTAATTCAAATCTTTTCATATTTATTAAACTGAGATGTCACGATTATCCTCACTTTAATGATATTGAACCTTGTGATATGTCACTAATCTTATCAAAAAAGGATTTGACGTTGTCGTTCGTGG
Source organism: Musa balbisiana (assembly GCA_004837865.1). NCBI lineage: Eukaryota > Viridiplantae > Streptophyta > Magnoliopsida > Zingiberales > Musaceae > Musa > Musa balbisiana. Next base: position 39,394,383 of record CM017197.1, read on the forward strand.
TATGGTTCGTAGCACATGTCCATACACAAACTATCAATATAATAAGAATCACTTCAGTTGGTGATTCTTTCAAGAAATGTTGCTTTTGATTTTGAGCATTAATTCATCTGATCGAGAACTCCAAATGAATCAATGCAGTCCTTTCTCTCTCTTTTCTGAATTGGGATGTAGATTAGATTTCTTGGGATCACATAGCTGCATTCTACCGGGATTTAGAAAGGCGAGGGCAAAGTTTACCGACGTCCAAAGAATGACTCATTAATTTGATGGGGATTTGAAATAATAGATCAATCGTAGTCATGAGATATCATACTGTTCACAATTTTTTCCACAAAAGGTTCGAAATCTTAGCTTAGTTTTTCTAAAATGTAGGCTCATTATGGATGTTGTTATTAGTGCGTGGGGTACAAAATCCTTATCCATATCTTCTTCATGCTCATATAGGGTTTCTTGTTGCTTACTTCTCTTGATTACTTGGAGGGATTAAGTTGAGTCAAAGATATAGTGCGCCCGCCATGAAAACACAAGAAACCACCAAACATTAAAATAATGGTGCAAAAGATATCTGTTGTCGATTAACTGATCGATCTCCAATTGGATTCATCAGCATTGCGTGCAACAAAGACACGCTAATCAACTACTTCCAATAACAACGGTGGAGAACACATTCTACGCTGTGCTAATTGACCACACCATTTTTTAGTGCTCTTCAGTAGAGCACTACTCCATTCTTCGCATGCGTATGGAAAACATGATCGATCCACATGTGTTATTGATTCGCTCACTAGCCACAGATAACAATATCGAGCTCAGTGCGTCAATTTGTAGTAAGAAACCATAAACCTAAACCTAAGAGAACCAAGTTCCAAATAAGATCAAGTTTGATGCTCGAAAGGAGATGAACAGTGACACTTTTACTGTTCGTCACAAAGTTTCTGATACATTTGCCTGCAATTTAAGGTAGTGGAGCGGATCTCTAATATCTTCATCCTTAGCTTGGTATTGTGAGACTTTAGGCTATTAAAAATATTCATGCGTACGAGATAAAAGAAAATCGATTAAAAGAATAATCTCGCTTGGCTAAAAATTAAAAAAATAATCTTAAATATGACTTACAATATAGAATTGTAAAGTTATGAATTGAATAGATGTCCGATGTGATATATATTAACCTTGACCAATTTAACTCTAGACTCATAACCATTTATATCTGATAAGGTATGTGAGTTAGAATATTTTTCTGAAAAATGACTAAGTTAATATAAGTTTAGTTACCAAAGTCAGTAGCATCGAATAAATACAGAGTATTATAAAATATATGAATGAAGTTTGAACCTTAAGAATAAGGAATAGGTAATCAGCCTCTCTCTCTCTCTCTCTCTCTCTCTCCTCTCTCTCTCTCTCTCTCTCTCTCTCTAGTGAAACTTTGAAAGAACTTTTCCTAGCTGAGTGGCCATGTCGGCAGATGAGGTTAAGATCCAGTCAACGATAGCCTGCATGTAGATGCTCGGTTTAAAGGTGTCGATAGCAGACATGAGTGCTCATCCGTTTGACTTGGATGAGCTACCGCTGTAAGGCTCTACAGCTTCTGGTGGTCGTCATCATGGATCTCTCCAACCAAATAAAGGCACTGCTAATTCAGACTGTTTTAGTTGGTGAAAGTGGAGAATCCACTCGCAAGCGTCTGTGGCATGAGAATTCTGTCACAGATATATATCTCTTCTCCCCTCTGTAGACCTCAAAAGTGACTGCCACCACTGCCATTACTTAACCTTCCAATGCTTCAATCAATCATCTTGCTTTCGATCCCATAATATGATTATATTATGCCTGCGTGCGCTTTCATAGATTGCCGAGATACGATATGTGTGCCCCACGACGAACACCATCGTCTTCCTTTTCCTTTATTATTTCGAAGGAATACATGCCGGAGAGAGAGCATCCATCGGAAATAGAATCAGCATAATGTGAAGTGGGACTGAAACAAATGTCAGCCCAGCGACCGAGATGCTGAGGCGTACACACAACGTGCGATAGAAGCTTCGGTGACGCAAGACGCAGGCGAGATGGGTTTCGTCAGCCGGCGCTTCGTAGTAGAGGCCTACGTAGTGCGCCACTGCGGCACCAACAGTCGAACACCCTGCGAACACAAGCAAATGGCCACGAGATGGGTTTCGTCAGCGGCGCTTCGTAGTAGAGGCCTACGTAGTGCGCCACTGCGGCACCAACAGGCAAATGGCCACGAGATGGGTTTCGTCAGCGGCGCTTCGTAGTACAGGCCTACGTAGTGCGCCACTGCGGCACCAACAGTCGAACACCCTGCGAACACAAGCAAATGGCCATTTCGTAGCATTTCCATTGAAGATCTTCACACTCACGGTGATGTTCGACTTGTTTCCTCGAGGACTACGCCACGCTAGTAGTATAATAAAGACTTAAAAGGATACAAGCAAAAGGAGGAGAAACCTAACTAAATTTCTTCTTGCTTATTATGGAATTCAAGAAGCTCTTTCTGCTACGTTGCAGTACCCCTTGACCTGAGTCTTGAGGAGTTCCATTTGGAGCGAGAGGTCCGACTGCTCGTGGAATCCTCAGATCCTATGACTCCCTCGAGCATTGTATCATCTTGGGATGGTGATAGAAGCTCTAGATGAATGGGCAAAGAAACCTAATCGATTCCGTCCATCTCCTTGACTTTATCTAGTAGGCGAATCAACCCATCACATACAAAGAAACAATAGGCTAATATGCCTAGTCTAATCCAAAACCCAATGATTCCGTAAGGAAATTAATTTGTTTACTCCAAACGGATTAACCTCTTGACTTTTTTTGAGAGGAGTTCTTTTCCGAAAGATGGATTTTAGTCTACTTTTTGAGTGGTTCCATAAGGAGTACCAAAAGGAGTTTGACTTTGATAAATCGAAGCATATAAGTTGGATTTGGGCCAACCCAATTAGGAGCCAGTTAAACTCATATAAGGACTATATTGAATCCAATGAAAGGCTCAAATAGTGACCCAAGAGGTGATATCATCGTGGCACAATCTTCGAGACTATGTTAAGTGGTGGTACCGCCCAACATAGTCTCCCAAGCGGTGGTACCGCCCGATGGTAGGATGCCAAGCGATGGTACCACTAGACTGGACAGTGGTATCGCCTAGTACAATATTAGTGTTAGACTGACACTAGTGGTAGTATCGCCCAACACAGGCAATGATATCGCTCGTACCCGGGAGACCCGGGATGAGATGTTTTTAGGCTCCAAGTTTGAATCAACTTGAGACCTATAAATACCCCTCTTATCCCTAGTTAAAAAATACAAGCACAGAGAATTTAAAAAAAAAAAACACTATTGTAATCTCTTGTGAGAATTCTCCTTTTCTAGTCTAAGTGCTAGAATAGTTTAAGAGAGAAGTGAGTGCTTGTAAAGGTTATCTCCTAAACCTGTGAAAAGGAGAAGAGGGGTATAAGAAGGAGGTTGATCTTCGCCTATTAAAGGAAGATCGATAGTAGGTGTAGTGGAATGTAGGTCACGACAATCGAACCACTCTAAAATCTGGTTTGCATTTCGTCTTGAGCAATTTACTTTACTACAAACCATTTTACTTGTTTACTACCTTCAATACATTTACATCCACTACGCTCTTCTGTAAGCTTTCAAGTTATTACCTTTACAAAACGATTTTTCGTCGGAAACGGATTCAATCGCAATGAAGTTTTGAACCAACGTAATTTTTACTACTGCACTAATTCACCCCCCCCTCTTAGTGCCGATTGCTTTCCTAACAAAAATCACACTTAATTAGTTTATATTTTGAAATTATGCATAATGATTTGAAGTAATGATAATTTTTATGAATTATGGCTTATTTTTGTGATAAAACTTATTTTTTGATTTTCAAACAATGATGTCTGACTTTTGTATAAAAACTAAGGCATGCTAATATAAATATATTTATGTTATTATTCTCTTGAACTATGAAAGTGATTTTGATGATTTGAATTTGATGAGATTTTTTTTCCAACTAAATCATGAACTTTCTCTTGATTTCTTGACTTGAGGTACCCTTTATGGAAATCAAAATCTATTTTATCTCCTATGTTTCTTTTTGTTATTTACTAAAGAGAAATTTTATCTATATCATGATTTTAAATTCTTGAAATTATAATTTGAGATTTTCTTTATATGAATCAAGATCCTTTAATCTTTATTCTCGTATGATTCTTACATTTTATTAAAGAGAATATTTATTCAAATAAATCATAATTTTTCTTTTGATCTCTAGGAATTCATGACTTAAAATTTCTTTCGAAGATCTTTTACTATTTGATCTCTTAAGATTTCTTTTTATTTAAGAGGAGCTTTGTTAAAATAAATCATATATTTTGGTATTCATGATTTGATATTAATATCTTTCATGTCATGATTTATTTATTTCATAATACTCCCTTGTATTCATGAATTGTATACCTCATCACTCTTGATTTAAATTTATTTTTTTTGTCATGATTTAAAAATTAATGTAAGGGGAAAAGAATTATAATATTATATTTTTTCCTTCTTTTTGATAATGACAAAGGGAGGAAAGGATTGCTAGCTTGCACATTTCAAAGAAAGACAAAACTTACTAGTTTGCAAATCTTAAAATAGAAGTAAAAGTGTCATCTTACCTATCTTTAGATTTACGCATCTCAAGAAGCAAAAAGTGCTAGTTTCCCATCTCAAGAAGCAAAATTGCTAAACTAGCACATCTTAACAGAAGCAAAATTACTAAACTTGCACATCTCTAAAACTTGCTAGTTTGTATGTTCTAAAGTAATGTAAAACTTGCATATTTCAAAAAACTTGATAGTTACACTTTTCTTCTTTTTGTTGATGACAAAGGGGGAGAAGTTATGATGATGATCATGCATGGTATACTTTGATGTTTTGAAATTATGATGAGTTGAAATTATGTATGCAATACTCATGATTTTATGTATATGCAATGATGTGAAAGTCATGGTTTCAAAGGTCATCATTCTTTTTGAATGAAAGTTTGTTTTAATTCAATATGACATATTGATAGAGGGATTAGTTTAAACTCCATCATAAATTGGTTGTCATCATCAAAACAGGGGAGATTGTTGATTCTTGGATTTAATGATAAAATCAATTGATGAAGTTATAATATAATATGCATTTGAGTGATGCAAGACTAGCCTCGATCAAGGAAAGACAATTTGATTAAAGCAAGAAGAATCAAACATTGGGCCAGAGTAAAACATGTCATAAGATTGGACACCGAGCCAGAGGAATGATCGACATACCAAAAGGACTTTGTGCCATGAGTTCGGGCATCGGGCCAAAAGATTAGACATTGCTCCAAGGAGATTGAAAGTTACGGGAGGTCAATATGCCGATTGGGCAATACTTTGAAGGATCGGACAAAACTCGAAGGATCGTACAAAGCATCAGATGAACTACTGACATGTTGGACAATATAGGATTCACGCTTGTAGTCAATTGTGTCTAAATCAAGTTAGTTTAGGGCTAATTGAGTTAATTTTTAGTGTAATCATGCTAACTAAATTATAGACCAATTGGCCCTAAATTGGGACTGATTCGGGTTTATTGGGAGGCTCATTCAATGACCCAAAAGTTGGGTCAGGAGGTGGCACCGCCAAACTAGCAGCAAAACCACCTATAAGCTAGAAAAGTCAAATGCCTAGTGTCAAACCAGTAGGCGGTGGTATCGCTCATACCTGAAAGACTAAAAAATTTAAATTTTTGGCTTTATTTTTTAAACCATTTAGGGCCTATATGCCTACGCCTGAGGAAGGGGCAAGCAAAGATGAGATCACTTGCTACTTGAAGTATATAGATGACTCCGCCAAACTAGCAGCAAAACCACCTATAAGCTAGAAAAGTCAAATGCCTAGTGTCAAACCAGTAGGCGGTGGTATCGCTCATACTTGAAAGACTAAAAATTTAAATTTTTGGCTTTATTTTTTAAACCATTTAGGGCCTATATGCCTACGCCTGAGGAAGGGGCAAGCAAAGATGAGATCACTTGCTACTTGAAGTATATAGATGACTCCACTCTTGCTCAGTATTACATTTTAGGCTCCATGACTCCTAAGTTACAGAGACAACATAAAAAGATGAATGTCAGATCCATTCTCCTATATGTTTACAAATTATTTAAGAAACAAGAAATGATTTAGTGATATGAGATATTCAAGACTCTCTTCCGTAGTAGGTTGATTAAGAGGACACCGGTTCAGATCCATGTCCTAAAGATAATTGAGTGGATAGAGAAACTCACAAGTCTATGAATGGTTCTAGAGGATAACCTTTGTGTGGATCTTGTGCTTTAGTCCTTACCAGATTCCTTTTCATAATTCATAATGGATTTTAATATGAACAAGCTTGAGGTGACTCTTCCTAAGCTCCTCAATATACTGAGGGAGGCAAAGAGCACTATCAAGAAAGAGAAGTTAGTTTTCTATATTGGTGAGAGCAAAAAGAAAAGGAAGGTAGAAAAGTCCCTTAAGAAGGGCAAGAGCAAAGGTAGACTAGGTAAAGCAAATGTTGCTAAGAAAGACACAACAAAGGACAAAGGCCAGTGCTTCCACTATGACATAGATGGGCACTAAAAGATGAACTACAAAGTGCATCTTACAGAGAGGGTGAAACAGAAGTTTGGAGAAGCTTCAAGTATATTTATGATTATATTAAGATCAAGTCGACAGTAAGAAAGGGGGTGAATTAGTGCAGCGATAAAATCAACGACTTGAAAAACTTCGTTTGATAGAAGCTCATATCGAAAATGTGAGTTTAACTTGAAAGCATTCGTAAGCGTAGTGAAAGCAGGAAGTAAGTAAGGTAGTTGGCAATAAAGGTAAATAGCAAGAATAAAAATGCAAACCAAGTTTTATAGTGGTTCGGTCATTGTGACTTACATCCACTCCTGATTCCTTTTCCGTCGAGGCCACCAACATCTACTAATGATCTTCTTTCAATGGGCAAAGATTAATTACCCTTATAACTCAATTCTCCTTTTGACAGATTCAGGAGAGAACCTTTACACCCCTTCTACCTCATCTCTGAAACTTCACCAACACTTAGAGCTTCAAAGGAGTTCTCACAAGATTACAACAATGTTTTTCTTTCTTTTTACTCTCAGATCTTGTGTTTTCTAAGCAAAGATGAGAGAGGTATTTATAGGCCCCAAATAGATTTAAACTTGGAGCCTAAACATGTCTCATCTCTGGTTTTTCAGGTACTAGCGATACCACCTCCTATGTTGGGTGGTACCACTACTTGCAGCATTGATAATGGGCGGTACCACCGCCTAGTCTAGTGCGGTACCACCACCTGATATAGTGTGGGAGACTGTGTCTGGGAAATATCACTACCTAGTCTAGCAATACTACAGCCGAACACAGTCTTGGAGACTGAGCCTTTGACGATGCCACCACCTGGATCGAATGGGCATTTCTCTTGGCCCAAAATAGCCCCAATTCGGGCCTAATTGGCCCCTAATTGAGTTGGCCTAATTATATTTTAAACTGACTCAATTAGAATCTAAACTAACTCGATATAGACATAATCGATTACAAGTGAATCCTATGTTGTCCGGTATATTATTGGTTCATCCGGCACTTCGTCCAACCTTTCAGTACATCGTCCTCTCTTTCGGCATATTGCCTAATTAGCATGTTGACACCCACAACTTCCGATCTCCTTAGCGTAATATTTGATCCTTCAGCCCAATGCCTGAATTCATGGACCGAAGCCTTCTAACGATACATCGACTGACCCTTCGGCCCGACGTCCAATCTCCTGACATGTTCAACTCCGGACCAACATCTGATTCCTCCTACTTTAATCAATTTGCCTCTCCTTGATTGAAGCTAGTCCTACATCACTCAAAACATAAATTAGATAACAAACACATCAATTAGTTTCATCATCAAAATCCAAGATTCAACAATCTCCCCCTTTTGATGATGACAACTAATTGATGATGGAGTTTAACTAAACTCCCCCTATCAATATGCCATATTGATAGATCCTTGAATTCAAGTTGAGTTCAAGTCAAAGCAATTTTAATTATGAATCTAAGCATGGTCATCATAAAATCATTACATCATTCCATGCGTGATCATCATCATAATTTCTCCCCTTTTGTTATTAACAAAAAGGAGAAGTGCAACTATCAAGTTTTAGAGATATAATTTCAAAGCATCAAATTTCAAAACATCAAAGTGCATCATGATTCAAATGATCATCATATCTTCTCCCCCCTTTGTCATCAACAAAAAGAAGTACAACTAGCAATTTTTGAAACATACAATTTCTTCTTCTCTATAAAATATGCAAGCTTAGCAAGTTTTAGAGATGTGCAAGTTTAGCAATTCTTTGCTTCTACTTGAAATGTGCAAGCTAGCAAACATTACTTCTCTTGAGATTTGCAAGATAGCACTTCTTATTTCTCTTTTGAGATGAGTAAGTTAGCAAGATTTGCCTCTCTTTGCGATATGCAAGTTTGTAATTTTTTTTGCTTCTCTTTTGAGTCGAGTAAGCTAGCAAGTTTTGCTCCCCCTTTATCATTGTCAAAAAGAGGAGAATAATAATGTAATGGTGCAATTCATTTCCTTTTATATCAATTTTTAAATCATCGTATAAAGGATAACAAGAAAAATTAATTTGGTGATGAAATATACTTCATAAATACAAGGGAGTAATAAGACAACTTTCAAGTTGTGAATCAAATATCGAAAAATCAAGAATTTAACATGCATAAGTTTAATATTTAAGCTAGCACTTTTTGCTTTTTTTTGCATCAATGTTCTAATCATAACATAAATACAAAGGAGTCATATGAAAACAATAACATGAAAGATGAAAGATCAAGAAATAATAATTAGTGAATGATTTATCTTGACAAATCTCCTTTTTAGTAAATAATAAAAAGAAATATTAGGAGATTACCACCTAGTAAAGGCGGTGGTACCGCCAATATCTCAGATTTTGAGGATGTGATACTTTTTAGCTCCAATTTTGAAGCCATTAGGGCCTATAAAAACCTCACCCTTTTCTGCATGAAAGGGCATGAAAATATTGATTTAATCTTGAATTCTTGAGTCCTAAAAGCATTGTAAAAGTTAGAGTTCTCCTCCTTCATCTCTTAGCCTTGTAACCATCCAAGAAAGAGGAGTGAGACTTGTAAGGGTTATCTCCTAAACCCGAGAAAGGTAGAAAGCACTGTAAAGAGGTGTTCAGTCTTCACCTATTGAAGGAAGACCTTTAGTGGATGCGATGACCTCGTTGGAGGAGGAATCCAAAAGTGGATGTAGGTCACATTGACCGAACCACTCTAAATTCTGGTTTACTTTTCATTTGTGCAATTTACTTTACAACAAACCTCTTTAATCTTTTCTTGCACTTTTCAAAAGCTTTTAAGTTCAACTTCTCTCCAAAACATATTGAATTGAAACCATTTTTGTCAAAATCGATTTTAAACGAAACGAATACTTTTTCTAAAATCGTGAAAGTTTTCTGCTGCACTAATTCACCCCCTCTCTTAGTGCCACTCTTGATCCTAACAGAAACTTCTTTAAGTCTTTAGCCTCTTGTATTGTCGTCACTTTCGGATCCCAACTTTGTGGAAGGGATCTTAGAATTTTGTTAACAAGTTCAAAATTAGAAAAAATATTGCCAAGACTTTTTAAACTATTGATGATATCTGTAAAACGGGTGTACATGTCAATGATAGTTTTGCTTGGCTTCATTCGAAATAATTCAAAATCATGCATCAAAAGATTAATCTTTGAATCTTTAACTGTACTTGTGCCTTTGTGTGTGATTTCAAGAGTGTGCCAAATCTCATAAGCTATTTCGTAAATAGAAACTCGATTGAATTCATTTTTATCCAAAGCATAAAATAAAACATTCATAGCTTTGGTGTTCAGAGAGAAAGTCTTCTTCTCCAAATCATTCCAATCGTTTATTGGAAGAGAAGACTTTTGAAAATTGTTTTCAACAAAATTCCATAAATTGAGATTCAATGAAAGCAGAAAACTCTCATTTAAGTTTTCCAATATATATAGTCCGTCCCATTGAACATAGGAGAACAAATGATAGAGTGACTCTCTTGAAATCTGAAAAGAGCTATTTCTCTTTGGTGTTAAACCAAACCAAAAAAAAACCTGGCTCTGATACCAATTATTAGGATCAAGTCGGCACTAAGAGGGGGGGTGAATTAGTGCAGTGATAAAATCAACGATTTGAAAAACTTCATTCGATAAAAGCTCGTATCGGAAATATGAGTTTAACTTGAAAGCGTTCGTAAGCATAGTGAAAGCAGTAAGTAAGTAAGGCAGTTTGCAGTAAAGGTAAATAACAAGAATAGAAATACAAACTAAGTTTTATAGTGGTTTGGTCGTCGTGACCTACGTCCACTCCCGATTCCTCTTCCTTCGAGGTCACGGGCATCCACTAACGATTATTTTTCAATGAGTGAATATCAACTACCCTTACAACTTAATTCTCCTTTTGATAGGTTCAAGAGAAAACCTTTACACCCCCACTACCTCTTCTCTTAAACTTCACCAACACTTAGAGCTTGAGATGAGTTCTCACAAGATTACAACAATATTTTTCTTTTTTTTTTGCTCTTAGTTCTTGTGTTTTATGAAAAGGGATAAGAGGGATATTTATGGGTCCCAAATAGATTCAAACTTGGAACCTAAAAGTGTCTCATCCCCGATTTTTGAGGTACTGACGGTACCACCGCCTATTTTAAGTAGTACTACCACATGTAGCACTGATATTGGGCGATACCATCGCTTGTGCTGGTTGGTACCACCGCTTGCAGCACTAACACTGGGTGGTACCACCGCTTGACACAGTTTGGGAGATTATGTCTGGGAAGTACCACCTCCCAAACTGGTGGTACCACCACCTAATCTGGTAGTACTACTGCCTGACATAGTCTTGGAGACTATATCTCAAAGATTGAGTCTTTGGTGGTGCTACCGCTTGGACCGACAGTGCCACCGTCTAACCCAACTTTTGGGTCAATAAATGGGCATTTCTCTTGGCTCAAAATAGTCCCAATTCGGGCCCAATTGGCCCCTAATCGAGTTGGCCTAATTACATTCTAAACTGACTCAATTAGACTCTAAACTAACTCGATCTAGACATAATCAATTACAAGCGAATCCTATCTATATTGTCCGGCATGTCATTGGTTCATCCGACACTTCATTCGATCCTTCGGCGCAATGTCCTCTCCTTCGGTGTATTGCCCAATCGGCATATTGACACCCGTAACTTTCGATCTCCTTAGTGCAATGTCCTCTCCTTCGGTGTATTGCCCAATCGGCATATTGACACCCGTAACTTTCGATCTCCTTAGTGCAATGTTCGATCCTTCGGCGCAATGTCCTCTCCTTCGGTGTATTGCCCAATCGGCATATTGACACCCGTAACTTTCGATCTCCTTAGTGCAATGTTCGATCCTTCGGCGCAATGTCCTCTCCTTCGGTGTATTGCCCAATCGGCATATTGACACCCGTAACTTTCGATCTCCTTAGTGCAATGTTCGATCCTTCGGCGCAATGTCCTCTCCTTCGGTGTATTGCCCAATCGGCATATTGACACCCGTAACTTTCGATCTCCTTAGTGCAATGTTCGATCCTTCGGCGCAATGTCCTCTCCTTCGGTGTATTGCCCAATCGGCATATTGACACCCGTAACTTTCGATCTCCTTAGTGCAATGTTCGATCCTTCGGCGCAATGTCCTCTCCTTCGGTGTATTGCCCAATCGGCATATTGACACCCGTAACTTTCGATCTCCTTAGTGCAATGTTCGATCCTTCGGCGCAATGTCCTCTCCTTCGGTGTATTGCCCAATCGGCATATTGACACCCGTAACTTTCGATCTCCTTAGTGCAATGTTCGATCCTTCGGCGCAATGTCCTCTCCTTCGGTGTATTGCCCAATCGGCATATTGACACCCGTAACTTTCGATCTCCTTAGTGCAATGTTCGATCCTTCGGCGCAATGTCCTCTCCTTCGGTGTATTGCCCAATCGGCATATTGACACCCGTAACTTTCGATCTCCTTAGTGCAATGTTCGATCCTTCGGCGCAATGTCCTCTCCTTCGGTGTATTGCCCAATCGGCATATTGACACCCGTAACTTTCGATCTCCTTAGTGCAATGTTCGATCCTTCGGCGCAATGTCCTCTCCTTCGGTGTATTGCCCAATCGGCATATTGACACCCGTAACTTTCGATCTCCTTAGTGCAATGTTCGATCCTTCGGCGCAATGTCCTCTCCTTCGGTGTATTGCATCATCAAAATTCGAGATTCAATAAATCAATCTTCATTTGTTAGACTCTTATGATAACACATTGGTATTGGATACCAGTAATGTTTATCATATTTACAATTCATTACAGGTTCTGGTAAGACCTAGGAGATTGGCGAAAGGCGAGATGAACCTCAAGATGAGCAATGGAGCAAAAGTTGCTACAATAGTTGTTGGCGAGGTCACCCTACATCTGCTTGGTGGAACTATTATTGCATTGGATGCATGTTATTTTGTTCTTTCTATTATCAAAAATATTATTTTCGTTTCATATTTGATAGTTAGTAGATATAAATTAGTTTTTTAGAACTATGGTTGTTCAATATTATTCAATGATGAGATGATCATGATAGGAACATTGCATAATAGCTTGTTTATACTAGACACTACTCCACATATCATGAATATAAGTGTGTCTAAGAGGAAACAAGATGAGGTGAATAGTGTATACTTGTGGCATTGTAGGCTAGGTCATATCTATGAGGGAAGGATTCAAAAGTTGCTAAAGGATAGATATCTAGATCAATTTAACTATGAGTCATATGTAACTTACGAGTCTTACCTTAATGGAAAACTGACTAACTCTCTATTTAGTAGAACTGGAGAGAGAGCCATTGAGGTACCGAAACCCATACATAGTAATGTATGTGGACCCATGTCAACTCATGCCATATGTTGTTACTCCTTACTTTTGATGATGATTTCTTAAGGTATGGACATGTGTACTTGATAAAGTATAAGTCCGAAACCTTTAAGAAATTCAGAGAGTATAAGAATAAAATAGAAAACTAGACTAGAAAGAGTATTAAGAGACTTCGATCAGATCAAAAAGGTGAGTACTTGAGTATAGAGTTTACCTAGTTCTTCAAGGACCATGAGATTCTATCTCAATAGACACTTCTTTATACACCTTAGCTCAATGATATATCTGAAAAGATGAATCATATACTATTATATATAATGTGGTCTATGATGAGCTTCGCCGACCAACTCGTCTTATTTTGGGGATACACCCTAGAGACTACAGCTTACCTTCTGAACAAAGTTTCAATTAAGTCGATAGTGTCTACATCATATGAGATATGGAATGGGAAGAAGCTCGATCTTAAGATTATTAAGATTTTGAGTTACCCTACACATGTTAAAAAACATAACCTTAGTAAGTTGGAATCCAAGACAAAACGATGCAAGTTCGTGGGATAACTCAAGAAAACTTATGGGTATTATTTCTATCACCCCGAGGACCAAAAGGTCTTTATAGCTAAGAGAGCGGTGTTCCTTAAAAAGGAACACATTCTTGGCGAAGATAGTGAAACCATGATAGAGTTGAGCGAGGTTGGAGAACCTAGCTCAAGCACCACTTCATAGCCCAAGTCTATTTAAGTACATAGCACACAAGTTCCAACATTACATAGGTTTGACAAAGTATCTCATCCTCCTAAGAGATATATGGGACATATTAGGGGAGAGGATGTTAAGGATATTAATCTTTAGACCTACAAGGAGGCTATTATGAATATAGACTTTGGGAAGTGGCAAAAAGCTATGAATTTTGAGATGGATTCCATGTATTCCAACAAGGTTTGAAACCTAGTTGATGTACTCTATGGTATTATACCTATTGGTTGCAAGTGTATCTTTAAAAAGAAAATCAGAGTAGATGAAAAGGTAGAGACTTATAAAGCAAGGCTAGTGGCTAAAGGGTATCGTCAAAGGCAAGGTGTTGACTATGACGAAACCTTATCACCCACAGCCATGCTGAAATCCATCCGAATTTGTTCGCTATTATAGTACACTATGATTATGAGATATATAAAATGGATATGAAAACCATGTTCCTCAATGGCAACCTCGAGGAGGAGGTGTATATGATATAGCCTGAGGGATTTGTGTCCAAGGACTGCCCAAATAAGATATGTAGGTTGCTTAGGTCCATTTATAGACTAAAGTAAGATTTTCGAAGCTGGAACATAAGATTTAATGAGGCAATAAGATCGTATGACTTCGTTAAGAACGAAGATGAGCCTTATATATTTAGGAAGGTCAGTGGAAGCACTATCACCTTCTTAATGTTATATGTGTATGACATCCTAATCATTGGGAATGATGTAGGGATGTTATTCATAGTAAAAGCTTAGTTATCTAGACACTTCTTCATAAAGGGCTCAGGGGAAGCATCCTATGTCTCGGGGATTCAGATCTATAGAGATAAATCCAAGAGGATACTTGACTTATCCTAATATAGGTATATAGACACCATTGTCAAAAGGTTATGCATAGAAAATTTCAAGAGAGGTCTCATACTGATGAGACATGGGATATCGCATTTTACGAGTATGTCTCTAAAGACTCATGAAGAAAGGATAAACATAGATAATATACCCTATGCCTCAACGATAAGGTCTATCATGTATGTCATGCTTGTTAGGATCAAGAACGACACCAAGAGGGCGGGGGGGGGGATGGTGAATTAGTGTAGCGGAAAAATTACGTTGGTTTGAAAATCTTCGTATGATAAAAACTGATTTCGACGAAAACCATTTGTTTAACTCGTATAAGTTTGCAAGTGAATAGAGAAGAGGGGATTGGATAGTTTGAAATGAAGTAAAGTAGAATATAGTAAAGAGAATAAGCAGTAAGGAAAGAACACACTGGAATTTATAGTGGTTTGGTCGTAGTGACCTACATCCACTTTTGATTCCTCCGTTGAGGTCACCGGCATCCACTAAAGGTCTTCTTTCAATAGACGAAGACCAACCACCTATTTACAATACTTTCTCCTTTTCACGGGTTTAGGAAATAACCTTTACAAGTTACTCTTTTACAAGTATTCCCTCACACACCTCCCTTAGGCCTAACTCTAAGCACTAGGAGGAGAGAACTCAAAGTTTTGGCAAAGTTTACTTAGTTTTTTTCTTAAGAATTATTGCTCCTTTCTTGCTACCCAAGTGGGGTATTTATAAGCCCTAAAGGGTTTCAAGAATGGAGCCAAAAATTTAAATTTCTATGTCTTCCGGGTACAGGTGGTACCACCGCCTGTACTGGGCGGTACCACCACCTACAGCCTAATACTAGGCGGTACCATCGCCTAGTCTGGCGGTACCATCGTCTAGTCTAGCAGTATTATTGCTTAGTCTAGTGGTACCACTACTTGACACACTATCACTGGGCTATACCACCGGCTTACAGCCTCGGAGACTAGGTTTTTCGAGTTTTCCAACTCACAAGCGATTCCACTACCTGTTCTGGCGGTGCCACCGCTAGACCCAACTTTTGGATCACTGAATGAGCCTCCCAATGAGCCCAAATCAGTCCCAATTAAGGCCTAATTGGCCTCTAATTCAGTTAGCATGATTACACCAAAAGCTAATTCAATTATCCCCCTAAATTACTTCTATCTTAGACAAATGATTACAAAACATGAATCCTTTGTCTGGCATGTCATTGGTTCATTGACGCCTCATCTGATTCTTCGGCGTATCGTCCTCTCGTTCGGCCTTTTGCCCAATCATCCTCATGTCATTGATATATAATTTCAAATTATTGCATTATAATCACAAATTTTATCATCATGCAAGCTAGTGATTTTCTTTCTTCTCTTTTGAGAAGTATAATTTTTTTCCTTCCTTTGCAAAGCGTAAGCTAACAAAATTTTACATCATTTTACAACATGCAAGCTAGCAACAATTTTGAGTTTTACAAGTTTGTAAATTTTGCTAGATGTGCAAATTAGCATGTTTACTTTTCTTTACATTGTTTAAACTAGCAAGTTTTTGAAAAAAGAATGTGAGATAGCTAATAACAAGTTTAGAACATGCAAGTTAGCAAGTTTTTCATATATGAAAGTTGAAAAAAATTTTGCACATTTTGAGATGAGCAAGATAGTCTATTTTTATATCTTCTTGAAATGTGTAAGTTAGCAAGCATTGCTTCTCCTGAGATTTGTAAGATAATACTTCTTACTTCTCTTTTAAGATAAGCAAGCTAGCAAGATTTGCCTCTCTTTACGATATGCAAGTTGGTAATTTTTCTCCCCCTTTGTCATTATAAAAAAGAAGGCAAGAATACAATGTTGTAATTCTTTTCCCTTTACATCAATTTTCAAATCATGACAAAAATAAACTATCATTCTTATTTCAATATATTTGTGTATAATTATAATTTCAAATTATTGCATTATAATCACAAATTTTATCATCATGCAAGCTAGTGATTTTCTTTCTTCTCTTTTGAGAAGTATAATTTTTTTCCTTCCTTTGCAAAGCGTAAGCTAACAAAATTTTACATCATTTTACAACATGCAAGCTAGCAACAATTTTGAGTTTTACAAGTTTGTAAATTTTGCTAGATGTGCAAATTAGCATGTTTACTTTTCTTTACATTGTTTAATTAAAGTTATTGCACATTTGAGATGAGCAAGATAGTCTATTTTATATCTTCTTGAAATGGTAGTAGCAAGCATTGCTTCTCCTGAGATTTGTAAGATAATACTTCTTACTTCTCTTTAAGATAAGCAAGCTAGCAAGATTTGCCTCTCTTTACGATATGCAAGTTGGTAATTTTCTCCCCCTTGTCATTATAAAAAAGAAGGCAAGAATACAATGTGTAATTCTTTTCCCTTTACATCAATTTCAAATCATGACAAAAATAAAACTATCATTCTTATTTCAATATATTTGTGTATAATTATAATTTCAAATTAAAACATGTACAATTTCAAACCTTACATTTCATCCTTACTTTATGCATGATACCAAATATAAATCAATCAACATTATGGGCATATCATACATGATACTTAAGCATTCATGATACATTATTTTAGGCATAATATTCATGATGCTAAAAAATATTTTTTAAGCATTTATCACTTCATGCATTAAATCAAAATTTTGACATTAAAATTTTTAGGCATTTATCATTTCATGCATTAAATCAACATTTTGATCATGATACCAAACGTTCATCATTTCTCCCATATATGATCGTAACTTCTCATTTATATATATCAACATAATATCATGAGTATTTCATGCATAATTTCATATCATCACATGAAGAATATAAAAAAAATTTAATTGGGTGATGAGATATATACTTCATGAATACAAGTTGTGAACTAAATAGCAAAAAGAAGAATCATAGTAAATGATCTTGATTGAAAAAAAAATCTCATGTTATAATTCCAAGAATTCATAAGAAAAATCATGATTCATTTGACAAAAATATTGTCGATTCATGCATTTGAATAAATATTTTTAAACCATCATCAGTTCAACTTATCATGCATAATTTTAAAATATAAAATCATCAAACATGATACAAATATTTATTTTCAAAACATCCATCATTATTTTCAACTCATTCAATTTGTCAAATCAACAAAGTCACTTTCAAGAGATTCAAAATGAAATAAAGAGATTTATCAATCTATTGAAATATAAGTGATTTCTTTTCTCCCTTTTGTCATTGTAAATATGAAAGAAGAAGAGGTGGCCCTCGTGCCCACCATTTCACGAGTCAACCCTTCATTGAGTCTGATCTCCATATTGACTTTAAGTGTACATTCATCTTGTGTTGCCTTGGATCGCTCCCCCAATTAATCTTGCAATGCATCCCTCAATGCATTATCTCAAGCGAGATCATGCGATGACTCCTCGCCGCTCGTTCGGTCCATTGAGCTTTAAGGGGTTGTTTTGAGATACTCCTCCTCAACATGTGCAGTCCATTGAACATGGTTCTCTCTCTAGAGAGTCGAGACATATCTCTCCTGGATATCTGTCATATTGGAGCAACTTCTCTCTTCACTTCCTTCTCTTTGAAAGTTTTGGAGACCACCATCCACTTGGACTACTCTGCTTTGCTGAACAAACTATGTATTGTTCTACCTCCCGCAAACACACTTGCTAGATTGCAACTCCAAGTCAATATAGTCCCCGCTGCACCCCTCAAGGCCTAGCAACATATTAAACTCATTGTACACTTCAGCCTCCTACAAACATATCTTTCTTATGCTAAAGAAAAAGTTTCAATGCTCCATGGCATCAAGTTTCAGTTGCCTTGGGATGGCCACGAACACTCCATCATTCACATACAAGCCTTTGCATGAGTACCGAATTCTTCGAGTTAGCAATTCCCCTCACCTCTGTGAGCTTTGCACAACTCTTTCAGTCGTTGAACAACCCGTTCCACCTTACATGGTCTCATCTTTTATCAAGCGCCCTACTTGCCTTGAGTACCATCAAGTATGGTTGCTAACATTGAGCCGTAGCTCAAACTTAGCCATCCCAACCTTTGTGTGCTACGTATTCTTCCTAGCTTGCTTGTCCTCATAGTGCCTCTTGCGCGAAGAGTTGGCCATTCCTCCGAATACCAATCTCAGATGTCCGCTCCTCTCAGCGACTCCTTTTCCTTACATCTCCATTCCCGCTTTCCCTCAAACAGTCACGCGTGCTTGCTACCCTTAACGTAGCCCCACTAGGTCCCCCAGTTTGCATGCTAAGTGTTTCTGTGAGTACCTGTCCCGCTCTGATACCATCTGTCATGGACTTAGCTAGTTTTGCCTAAGTCATACGGCACCCTTGCAAGTCCGTCCATAAAGGTCAGCCTTCCCGAAACCTCCTATAGTCCCTTAGGACCTATAAAAGAGAAAACATATTAGATAAAGCGCCTCACTCGGGATCCACAAGCAAACATTTCAGAAAATACTTTATAACTAATACAAATTACAAACAGACTCCATAAGCTCTGAATGGTCTCACAACAAAGGATCCAAAATGGTCTACTACAGACCGAAATCTCGCATAAGTGTCCATATGACTCAATCTTTATTTACAAGCCTAAAATGGCCATAAAATCCAACTAAATTTGGGCTATTAAGCCTTCGACCATCCCTCTACATGCTACATAAAGCATGAACAAGCCAAAAGACATAGACATACATGAGCCTTATATTGAACCCCCTATTTATAATTTTGTCCGTGATAGTCCACTAAAGGTCTTCTTTTAATAGGCGAATACCAACCACCTCTTTATAGCACTTTCTCCTTTTCATGGGTTTAGGAGATAACCCTTACAAGTCACTCTTTTACAAGTATTCCCTCACACACCTCCCTTGGACTAACTCTAAGCACTAGGAGAAGGGAAGTCAAAGTTTTGGCAGAGTTTACTTAGTTTTTTCCTCAAGAATTCTTACTCCTTTCTTGCTACCCAAGTGGGGTATTTATAGGCCCTAAAAGGTTTCAAAAATGGAGCCAAAAATTTAAATTCCTGGGTCTTTCGAGTATGAGTGGTACCACCACTTGCAGCCTAACATTAGATGGTACCATCACCTAATTTGATAGTACCATCGCCTAACAGCCTCAAAGACCAGGTTTTTCGAGTTTTCCAACTCACAGGCAATTCCACCGCCTAACCCAACTTTCGGGTCACTGAATGGGCCTCCCATTAAGCTCAAATCAGTCTCAATTAAGGCCAATTGGCCCCTAATTGAGTTAGCATGATTACACCAAAAGCTAACTTAATTAGTCCCCTAAACTACTTTCATCTTAGACAAATGATTACAAAGCATAAATCCTTTGTCCAGCATATTATTAGTTCATCGATGCCTTGTCCAAATCTTCAGTGCATCGTCCTCTCTTGCGGCTTATTGCCCAATCGGCTAGTTGACCTCTGCAACTACGATTTCCTTAGTGTAATTTCTGCTCTTCTTGGCCCGATGCTCGAATCATTGGCCCGAAGCCTTCTACCGATATATCAACAGATCCCCCAACTCGACGTCCAATCTTCTGACATATTCTACTCCGACCCAACATGATTATTCCAAATTTAATCAATTTGCTTCTCTTTGATCGAAGCTAGTCCTGCGTCACTTAAAATACAGATTAGATCACAAACTCATCAATTGATTTCATTATCAAAATCCAAGATTCAACAATGCTATATACCAAGCCAGATATAGTGCATGCTATGAGTGTCACAAGTATCAGGCATATCTAGGCTTGGAGCACTAGAAAGTAGTAAAGTATATCCTTAAGTACTTGAGAAGAACTAAAGATCCTTTGCTAGTATATAGAGATATTAGCCTCTTGGTTGAAGGCTACATAGACTCGAGTTTTCAATCCAATGTCGATTATAACAAGTCTAATTCGGGGTATGTGTTCACCCTGAATAGAGGAGCAGTATGTTGGAAGAGTTCCAAGCAAGATACTACTGCTGACTCAACTACAAAGACGAAGTACATTTCTGCAGTAGAGGCAACAAAGAAGGGAGTCTGGATGAAGAAGTTTATCACAGATATGAGAGTCGTGCCGGGCAAGGAGGAGTCGAATCCCTTATATTACGACAACAACAGGGCGATTACTCAAGCGAAGGAATCCAGGTCTCATCAAAAGTCTAAGCACATTCTGAGAAGGTTCCACCTGATAAGAAAGATCATTACTCTAGGAGATGTAGTAGTGGAAAGAGTTTCATCCAAAGATAATATCATAGATCCACTAACAAAGCTATTATCTTATATTATTTTTTAGCATCATAGGGGTCTGATAGGGATCAGATACATAGGTAATTAGCTTTAAGTCAAGTGGGAGATTACTAGTCATAGGTGCCTTGCAAGCCAATCACGTAAGTGATGGCACGTGTGACATGATACGTATTCTTTTTGCTTATTATATTATTTAATATTTTATCACTTTATATTGATTGTTGCATATATACATATATATGTTGTGATATCCATGAATCTGTGCAATGGGAATCGGATCGTGATGAGATCACGATAATGAGACCGATTCACCTTTAAACACATACTCTAAATAATCCTAGTCATAGGTTACTCGAGAAGGACATCGAGATAATTGGACATACCGGTATGCTATATACCCATACATATGATGGAGGCAGTTGACCTCATAGCTGCTCATGTGGGGACACTAGAGTTACAATGCAAGTGCTTATTTGAGAATGAGTTCACTGATTAATTCACTCATAGAATGTTGGATGGTTAATGATACCTCATTGTTCGATAGTGATTCCATTGTCCTAATGGTGTACCTAGTCCTTAGACTTGAGACACTAAGGATGTCCTGTATGAGTATTCCACTCTTTGATACTAGACTTACAGGTTTGGAAGTTCCAGATCTAGTACAATCAGTCATCGAGAGTGATAGTCAACCTTACAAGGGCTATTGAGTATCGATAAAGGATCATCTCGCTCTCGGTATCATGAGTAGAATATCTCATGTGTTCTTGCCCAAACAAATCCCTAGCTAGGGTCATTCAGATTAAGAGAGAAAGAGTTCTCCAAAAGAATCCGATTAAAGCGAGACTCGAGAAGAAACCGTATGGATCTGACAGCACCATGCCCGGTATACGATCTCAGGGATATTAGATTGATAAGGGACTATAGGTATATGATAACTAAGGACAGATAGGTCTAAAGGATTGGATTCCCTTGTATCATCTGGGGGCTATGACGTAGTGGCCTAATACATCCGCAGTCGTTGAGTCGAGTGAATTATTATGAAGATAATAATTTACTTAACCAAAAGGAGTTATGATAGGTATGACTCATAACCATTCCGATATTAAGCCTAAAGGGTCATACACATATGGTAGGCATTGTGATGAGTAGAGGTTCAGATATGAGATATTTGCTAGAGCCCCTATCTTATTGGATCATATAGATGGGATCCTATAAGAGCCAATGAGATATTATTGGATAGAGATACACTAATCTAAAAGACTTGGGTAATTGGATGGAAATCCAATACCTAATAGGGTAGGATCCATTAGGGTTAAGTTGATAGGGGGCCTTTATAAATAGGAGAGAACCGAAGACCCATAGGCTAGAGGCTTCTTGGTTGTCATCTCTTATTCTCCTCTCCCTTTCTCCTCCTCAGATAGTAGGAGTAGAGATTTAGGCAATAATTTAAGGAGCATCGTCACAGTCCTACGGTGTGAATCACCACTAGAGAGGAGGACGCTTGACCTCCTTCATCCTTTCTTACAAATATATAGGGATTCAAGGATATATGATCTCCCTAGATAACACAACTATCTCATATATGGATTTAAGTTTTGTGGGTTTTTACATACCAATCTTTGCACAACGATGAACACCTTTTTGGAAAATTTAGGGTTTTTGTTTCCTGTTCTTCCACTGCATATGTAATGTCACCCTTAGATTTCCCTACAGCCATGGGTGGCCAAGAAACCCTAACTGCTAGCTTGCCTCATATTGTCATGAACTTAGTTGAAATTGCTTAAGTAATGAGGCACTCTTACGGCAAAGTTACGAACATAGCTTAAGTTGCCTAAGTCGTAAAGCACCCTTCCACCAACTCCATGGACTTAGCTAGGATTGCCTAAGTCATAACACATCCTTATTATATGTGTCTGCAAAGGTTCAGTCAATTTACAATGTCACTCAAGTCTTGAAGGACCTGTAAAAGAGGAAGTTGATTAGTTCAAAAAATGAGCAACAGACAAGTCCCGACGTCTCATGAAAATGAAAAGCTTTACAAGCAATTTAGCAAGTACCTTATGTGCATGAGAGAAAATAGAGGAAGTAGGAAAATAAGGACTTTAAAAGGTAGAACAAAAAATTGTAAGTCTACAAACAATTGCTCATCGGGTGTCGGGCACAAAGGTAAGTTCTCGTCAAGTTAATGTGTGAACTTGTGAAGATTGTTTGACGCCCAACAATATACCAAAGCCTCATCTAGCTTTGTGCCACTTGGGGGGTTCTAGGGTGCTGAGATGGCTGACGTTTTGTGTACAACTGCGGCGTGTCGAAAGCAAGCCATGGCACAAGAAAACGAAGTCATTTTGGGGCAATTTGGCCTGGCATGGCGAGCAATTGCATTGTAGTATTACAAACTATCATTGCTTACATTTTTCAAGAAAAAATATACAAAACCAAGGTAAAACATATTATCATATCTCTACATAAGCATGCAAAAGTGACAAATGGTTTGTTAAATGAAGTTATTGCGGGTGTGCGACGATCGTTCATGACATTCTCCTCCACTTAAACTATCGACGCCCTCGTTGATGCTCATTGGTAATTGTTGATGACTACTTCTTCATGTCGTAGAACATCTTTGGGCTCCGAACTAGCTTTGGTTTGAAGAAGCTTTCGCTACTTCACCAAGTACTCGGTCTGATTAGCTTCATTGGGTAGCTTTATCTTGCAATCCACTAAAATGGTTTCAACTTGCTTCTCGTAGGAGGCTCTGGTAGAGGGTAGCCAAGTTGGAACACTTGGGAAGTATCTTGCAGATCTGAGTGGTAGGCTTTCAAGTTGCTGACATAAAAAATATTATGAATTTTGAACCACGCTGGCAGTTGCAACTTGTAGGAGATGTTACCCATCTTACTAATAATTGGGAAGGGTCCTTTATACTTGTGCACTAATCCTTTATGCCTAAAGAATTGGAGTGATGTTGATTAGAGCTTCACTAACAACAAATCGTCGACTTTGAACTCTCGTGGTCACCTTCCCAAGTCTGCCTACTTCTTTATCTTTTTGACTACCTTCTCCAAATAAATCCATACAATATTTATATTTTGGTGCCATTCCCTTAAAAAATGATATGCTAACGGACTACTCCCAGTATACTTGATAGCCAATGTGTGAGGAGTTGATGACTATTGTCTTTTAATGATCTCAAAGGGGCTATTGTTGGACGCAAAGTTCCGCTGCAAGTTGTAGGAGAATTGGGCTATGTCCAATAATTTCACCCAATCTCATTGGTTGGCACTCATGTAGTGCCGAAGATATTACTCAATGAGTGAATTTATCCTTCAGTTTGGTCATTCGTTTGGGGATAGAGGCTTGTGGAGAATGTTGAATCTTGGATTTTGATGGTGAAATCAATTGGTAAATTGTTTGACCTAATCCATGTGTTGAGATAGGTGTGCAGGATTAACTACGATAGTAGTAAGGCACAAAGCAGATGATGGGCCGGAGTTGAAGATTCAGACAATGTACCGAAAGTGTGTCGAGAGCTCACCGAGAGTTCATCAGAAGATTGCTGAGAGTTCATCGCCAAAAGCTCGTCGGAAGATCGCCAAGAGTTCATTAAAAGATCACCGAGAATTCATTGGGAGTTCACTAGAAGCGTACCGAAAGACTCACCGAGAAGTTCGCCGGAGGATCACCGAGAGAAAAATAGACATACTAGACTAATTGCTTGCCTTAATCATAGTTAGAACATTAGTTGAGTTAGGATTAGGAGGTGATCCCACTAACTTAGTTAGGAGCCAACTGGGCCCTAAACAAGGTTGAATTGGGCCGGATTGAATAGTACATTCAACACTTGAAATCATGGCCAACTTACTCTCCTAAGTGTTCTGGGCGATGGTACCACTAATAGTTAATATTGTTAGGCGGTAGTACCACCCCTGTCAAGCAGTGGTACCACCAAAGCTCGATCTCCGAGCTCTGTCATGTGGTTGTACCACCCAGACTAAGCGATGGTACCACCCAATATCAGTCTATAGGCTGTAGTACCGCCATTATCCCGAAATCTAGGGATGTGATACTTTTTTGCTCTAATTCTGAAGCCATTAGGGCCTATAAATACCCCACCCTTTTCTGCATGAAAGCGCACGAAAGTGTTAACATAATCTTGAATTTCTATAGTGTTAAAGTATTGTAAAAGTGAGAAAGAGTCCTCCCCTCCCTCTCTTAACTTTGTAACCATCCAAGAAAGAGGAGTGAGGCTTATAAGGGTTATCTCCTACACCCAGTAAAAGGAGAAAGAGCTGTAAAAGGTGGTTGGTCTTCGCCTATTGAAGGAAGGCCATTAATGGATGCTAGTGACCTTGACGGAGAGGAATCCGAAGTGGATGTAGGTCATAACAACCGAACCACTCTAAATTCTGGTTTGCATTTCTATTTGAGCAATTTACATTACTGCAACATTCCTTAACTTTCTCTTATGAACATCTTTAAGTTCAATATCTTTCTGAATCATATTTATTGGAATAAGTATTTATTGAAATCAACGATTTTTCTCCTACACTAATTTACCCCTCCTCTTAGTGTCACTCTTGATCCTAACAATTGGTATCAAAGCCCGGTCACTCTCATTTGGTTTGAAACCCAAGAGAGATGACATTTGTCAACAACCAAGAGGGTCACTCAATTACATGTTTGCCCATATTCAATGGAACAGATTACACCTATTGGAAGACTAAAATGAGGATTTTCCTAATTTCTATAGATTTTAAATTATAAAATATTATAGAAAATATTTTTCAAAAGTCTTCTCTTGCAATGAATGATTAGAATGAGTTGGAGAAAAAGACTTTCACTTTAAATGCCAAGGCTATGAATGCTTTGTTTTGTGCTTTGGATAAAAACGAGTTCTATCGAGTGTCAATTTGTAAAATGACTTTTGATATTTGGCACACACTCGAAATTACTCATGAAGGCACTAGTAGAGTAAAGGAGTCAAAAATTAATCTTTTAGTCCATACTTATGAGTTGTTTCGGATGAAACCGAGTGAGACCATTGGAGACATGTATACCCGATTTACGGATGTCATCAATGGTCTAAAAGGACTTGCTAAAAGTTTTTCTAATTTTGAACTTGTTAATAAAATCTTAAAATCTCTTTCAAAGAGTTGGGACCCTAAAGTAACGGCCATTCAAGAGGCCAAGGATTTAAACAACTTTCCTCTTGAAGAATTTATCGGGTCATTAATGACCTATAAGATGACTCACAATGCTCATGAAGAGATTGAGAACAACCTTCTAAAGAACATGAAGGATATAGTACTGAGAAAATAAGAAGATTACTTGAAAGAAAATTCAAGTGATGAGGACTATGATGATGACTTTGCACTCTTGACAAGAAAGTTCAAAAAATTTATAAAAAGAAATAAATTTAAAAATAACACTAAAAATAAATTTGAACCTAAGAAAGAACAAGTCATATGCTATGAATGCAAGAAGCTGGGACATTTCAAGAGCAAATGTCCCCAAGCAAAAAAGAAACAACCAAAGAAGAAGAAGGCTCTTAAAGCAACATGGGACAACTCAAGTACATCTGACAAAGAGGATCAAACTAACACAGAGTAAGTTATTCACTACGCGCTAATGGCTATTAGAGATGAGGTAAGCAGTTCATTAGATGCAAATTTATCTTTTGATGAATTACTAAGTACTTTTCATGATTTATTCGATGAATGTAAATTAGTTAGTAAAAAATATAAATTATTAAAAAAGGAGCATGCTTCTCTTGTTAGTGATTTTGATAGACTAAAAATTGAGCATGATGATAGTCTAGCTCCTTGCACAAAATACGATGAATTAGAAACGCTTAAAAAAGAAAATTTATAACTACATGAAACCTTAGAAAAATTTGAAATATGTAGCAAATCCTTAAACATGATTCTTGCAAGCAAAAATCATGTTCATAGAAGAGATAGAATCGGCTTTGTGAGTAACACTCCTAAAAATCCAACCATCTTTGTTAAAGGTCCAACATTACATGATTTACCCCGAAACAAATACAATTTTTATTGTAAACTTGGACATGTTACTTATCAATATCCATTTAAGAGATGTAGTCCACACAAATTGATTTAAGTTTCTAAAGGAACCGTAAAGAACTCCATGCAAAATGATAAGTTAAGCCAATTGATTTTTGAGGCACCCAAGGTCAAATGGGTACCTAAAAATCATCCTTTTTTGTAAAGACATTTACCATCACAAGCTAGGAGCAAGAGATGGTACCTTAATAGTGGATGCTCAAGGTATATAACTAGAGATCCATCTCAATTCTCTAAGCTTACTAGCCTAGATGAAAGATATGTCACCTTCGGAGACAACAACAAGGGTAAAATCATTGGCAAAGGAACCATAGGTAACAAATCCAACTTCTTTATTAAAGATATATTGTTAGTTGATGGCTTAAAGCATAAGCTTTTAAGCATTAGTCAATTATGTGATAATTATACATCATTATATTTGAATCCAATGCTTGCATTATTGAAAAATCACATAAAAACACGATTGCTCTAAAATAAAATAATATATATACTATCGACATTGATGATCTTTGCAGTGAAATGTGTTTTTCGGTTTTGAATGATGATGCTTGGCTTTGGCATAGGAGATTAGGTCATGCTAGCATGAAATTAATCTCTCAAATCTCATCTAAATAACTTGTAAGAAAAATTCCTCACATTAAGTTCATTAAAGACAATATGTGTAATACATGTCAACTAGAAAAATAAATAAAAGGTAGTTTTAAACCAAAGAATCAAATAAGCACCTCTAGACCATTGCAATTGATCCATATGGATTTGTTTGGATTAATTGGAACATCAAGCCTAGGAGGTAGCAAATACGCCTTTTCATCGTAGACGATTATAGTAGATACACTTGGATTTACTTCTTGCCACACAAAAGTGATTGCTTTAAGTATTTTTCTAAGTTCTATCAACTTATTTAAAATAAAAAAGATTTTATAATTTTAATAATTCAAAATGATCATGGTGGTGAATTTCAAAACTGTGATTTTCAATATTTTTGTGAATCTAATTAATACAACTATAATTTCTCTACTCCAAGAAATCCTCAACAAAATGGAGTAGTAGAAAAAAAAAAAAAACTTTCAAGAAATGGCAAGAACCATGTTAAACAAATATAGCCTACCCAAATATTTTTGGGCCAAAGGCATAAATATGGCATGCTATGTCATGAATAGGGTTCTAGTAAGACCATTACTCTCCAAAACTCCTTATGAGTTGTGGAACAATAAAAAACCCAATGTTTCATATTTTAAAATTTTCTGGTGTAAATGTTTTATCTTGAATGTAAAAGATATCTTAGGAAAGTTTGATGCAAAATTTGATGAAGAGAATTTTCTTCGTTATTCCTCTATGGTCTTTTGTATTTTTAACAAAAGATTTTTGGTTATAGAAAAATCTATTCATATTGTTTTTAATAAAATTTTCAGAGTTATGAAAAATAATTTTGATGATAATCTTAATTTTGATGCTTTGAATTTAAATAAAACCCCTTCTCCATCTAGAAACTTGGATGCATCTTCTTCCGAATCATCCTTACCAAGAATTGAAAGTATGTAGATGCTTATCCTAAAGAGCTAATTATAGGAGAGACATCAAAAGGGGTTCAAACCCGTTCTTCTCTAAAGAATTTGCCACTACCGCATTTCTTTCTCAAATTGAGCCTAAATACATTGACGAGGCCTTGAAAGATTATTTATGGGTTATCGCAATGCAAGAAGAATTAAACCAATTTGAGAGAAATGAGGTGTGGAAGCTTGTTCTGAGACCAAATGACCATTTAGTTATTGGTACTAAATGGGTCTTTTGAAATAAGCAAGATGAATTTGGTATCATGGTTAGAAATAAGGATAGATTAGTGGCCAAGGGTTTCAACCAAGAAGAATGTATCGATTATGAAGAAACCTTCACTCCTGTGGCACGATTAGAAGCCATAAAGATGCTCCTTACCTATGCTAGTAATAATAATTTTAAGTTATTTCAAATAGATGTTAAAATTGCTTTTCTTAATGGCTTTATTTTCGAAGAAGTATATGTTGAACAACCTCCTAGATTTGAGAATGATAATTTTCCTAATCATGTGTTTAAATTGACTAAAGCTCTCTATGGATTGAAACAAGCCCCAAAGGCTTGGTATAGGAGACTTAGCTCCTTTCTTATTCAAAAAAATTTCTCTAAAAATAAGGTTGATACTATATTATTTATTAAAAATTTTGAAAATAATTTTCTTATTGTTCAAATATATGTTGATAATTATTATCTTTGGTTCTACAAATAAATTTTTATGCAAATCATTTGCCAAGAGTATGAGCCTAGAGTTTGAAATGAGCCTAATGGGGGAACTAACCTTCTTTTTAGGCTTGCAAATCAAATAACTTATGATGGTATTTTTATTAATCAAACAAAATATGCATTAGACTTACTAAAATAATTTAATATAGATAGTTCAAAGGCTATCAATACTCCTATGAGTACCTCCACTAAGTTAGACATTGATGAAGGTAGAGAAAGCTTTGATCAAAAAGCTTATAGGGGTATGATAGGTAGTTTACTATACCTCACCACAACTAGACCAGACATCATGTTTAGCATAGGACTTTATGCCAGGTTTCAATCTAACCCCAAACAATCTCATTTAAAATCTATCAAAAAGATTTTTAGATATCTAAAAGAAACTCCTAAACTAAGATTATGGTATCCAAAATCTAAAAATTTTGAATTGCTTGGTTATGCTGATGCTGATTTTGTTAGCTGCCAAATAGATAGAAAAAGCACATCTAGAACATGTCAATTTTTAGGATATACATTTGTCTCTTGGTCTTCCAAGAAACAAAATTTTATTGCATTATCCACAACCAAAGCTAAGTATATTGCAGTAAATGCATGTTGTGCTTAAGTTATATGGATAAAAAATACCTTAGAGGATTATGGAATTCACCTGAAGAATATATCTTTAAAGTGTGATAACACAAGTATAATATGTTTAACGAAAAATCCTATTCAGCACTCTAAAACTAAACATATTAACATTAGGCATCATTTTATATAAGATCATGTTAATAATCATGATGTAGTCTTAGAATTTATTGACATGAAACA
Organism: Musa balbisiana; assembly: GCA_004837865.1. Classification (NCBI taxonomy): domain Eukaryota; kingdom Viridiplantae; phylum Streptophyta; class Magnoliopsida; order Zingiberales; family Musaceae; genus Musa; species Musa balbisiana. The sequence continues at coordinate 39,424,389 of CM017197.1, forward strand.
TTAATTGGCTAATATTTTTACAAAACCCTTGATTGAGGAATAATTTAATTTTATAAGAAGAGAATTAGGTATGCTAAATTTCTCGGATACATTAGTTCTTCTTTAAATTTTTCTCTGGATTTTCTTATTGAAGTCTATTTTACAAGATCATTCACTTGAATCATGGACTTATGATATGTGTAATGAGCCATATGAATTTTTTTATATACGAATTTTATATAATGTTTGTGTATGAATTTTCTCCTCTTATGGTGCAAATTTTCTCTCCTTACAAAAGTAGAACTTATGATGTTTGTGTAAATGAGTGTGTGCACTACATATCTTGCAAGATGTAAGCACCGCTCAAATTTGCACCACACCACAATGCAAGCAGTGCTCACTGCCTATAGGTGGTGGCACCGCCCAACTAGCAATAGCACCACCCAACTGTCACAAGTTGTAGGTAGTAGCACTGCCCAATTGGTGGTGCCACCGCCCGCAACCTGCCCTATATAAAGAACAAGCTAAGGCCGGGGATAGAACCGACCCCAACTCATTCTACGCCCTTCCAAAGTGCCCCAAACCTCTTGATCCTCTTGCTCTCCCTCTAGCAACTCAAAAGAATCCTCATTTTTCTACTAAATCAAGGATCAATCTCAAACATCCTTTTGGTGATCACAAGAAGAAAAAACTAATAAGGTAATCCCTAAACTAAATTGATTTCTCATTTGCATTACTTATTCTTGCCTCTTATTTGTCTTCATAATTGTAGTCTCCATGATTTCTAGAAGATTCTCAAGGGATAAAGGGAAGAGGAGATTAGATGAAACCTATGACTCCCTGCTTTTTTATTTTCATCAACATGCCCTTAAATTTCCAACCATAGAGTCTAGAAATATTCATAAGGGTAAATATATTGATTTAGAGGAATTAAGTAATGTGAAACCTATTCATTGCTAACCTAAATATCCTCCCAATCCTTCAAATATGTGAACTTATCTATCCTAGACTTGTTAGATTGTTCTATAACAACTTGCATGTGGATGAACATGATAGGGTCTCTACTTATCTCTTAGGACATCATATACCCAGTATAGATAGCGTAATTTACAGTCTCATAGGAATTGTGGAGAAAGAAAGAGGTTGTTATTTTAGAAGCTAATGGGATGAAGCATCAGTTGGGATCACTTATTCTGAAGCCTTAGGAACCATCTTCGGTAATCCTAATTTGTCTATTCTTCCAAAAAGCTATGAACATTTACTATCTTTCAACACCAAATTACTTCATCACATCTTGATAAGCATTATAATTCCAAAATAATATCATCATGATGAAATTAACTAAATGAAAATAAGAACGATGTATTGGATTATGAAAGAACATGAAAATTATTTTGGCTACCTAATACAACAAAATATGATTGAACTATCAAAAAAGGATATGATGCTTCTATATGGTGGCCTAATCATAAGGCTAATCCATGCTTATGACATATTTATCCCACCTGATGAAGAAGTTATGAAACTAGATAGATTTAATGTCATAAATAGAAACCTACTTTGAAGATTAAGGTGTATATTCAGAAATGGGATATGGAATAGATTACCTAGAAGGACTAATCCCCTCCCACCTGATCCAGAACCTGAAACACCAATATTTAGGGGTAATCAATCTCCTCCTACTGGTCCCTTTGAGGCAACACCTCCAGCAGAGCAAGCACCCCCCTCATCTACCGATGATATAAGGACTCGAATAGATCGATTTGAACAACGTCAAGATCAATTTGAACAATGTCAAGATCAAATTTTAACTGAGTTATAGTAGATTCATTGACAACTTAATACCTTGTTTAGACATTTTGGCTTGCCACCACCTGAATAGTTGTGTATGTCTTTTTGCTGATAACAAAGGGGGAGAAGTTAACAAAATCTCTCTTTTTTATTGTGCTTACTTTGATGTTGTGCTTGTAATCTTGTGCTTACTTTGATGTTGTAATCTTGTGCTTATTTTGATAATGTTGTGATCTCTTAAATATTAAGAACTTTTGATGTTGTGAAATTTTAATGTTACCATACAATGATGCAATATTAGATTCTTAATATTGTAAACTTTTGAATGTTACCATGCAATATAACGATGATTCATGCATTATAAGGCTACTTTATCATGCATGAAGTACATTTAATATGGCTTAAAATGTATAGTGGAATGATTACTTGTAGCTTAACTTGCTACTTATAATTTATACCATTGTCATCTTACATAGATTCTACATTTGTATCATCTTTCGAAATTTGAAACCAGATACATAGTATCATATTCTAAATTGGTAGATCATGATAAATATCATATTGTGTATCTTGAATATAACCTATCAGTTTGATGCTTGAATTCAAAGGCTGTTTTTTCTTATGTATGACATATAGATAGGGGGAGTTAATTAACTCCACCAATTAATTATCATCGTCAAAAAAGGGAAGATTATTGTATCTCGGATTTTGATGATGAAATCAATTAGTAAATTGTTTGACCTAATCTATGTGTTGAGATAAGTGTGCATGATTAACTACGATAGCAGTAAGGCATAAAATAGATGATGGGCTAGAGTCGAAGATTCGGACGATGTATTGGAAGTGTTTTGGGAGCTCTCCAAGAGCTCGTCTGAAGATCGCCGAGAGTTCATCGGAAGATCGCCAAGAGTTCATCATCAGAAGATCGTCGAGAGTTCATCCAAAGATCACCGAGAATTCGTCGGGAGTTTGCCAGAAGTGCGCCAGAAGACTCACTGAGAAGTTCACTGGAGGATCACCGAGAGAAAAATCGACATATTGGACTAATTGCTTGCCTTAATCGTAGTTAGAACATTAGTTGAGTTAGGATTGGGAGGTGATCCCACTAACTCAGTTAGGGGCCAACTGGGCCCTAAACAAGGCTGAATTGGGCCGAATTGAATAGCCCATTCAGCACTTGAAATCATGGTCGATGGTGGCACCGCCTAGGACTCGGTCTCCCAGGTGTTTTGGGAGGTGGTACTGCCCAGATTGGGTGGTGGTACTACCGATAGTTAATGTTGTCAGGCGATGCTATCGCCCCTATCAGGTGGTGGTACCGCTAGAGTTCAATCTCTGAGCTCTGTCAGGCAGTTATACCACCCAGACTAAGTAGTGGTACCACTCAGTATTAGTCTGCAGGTGGTAGTACCACCCAATAATGGCGATGGTACCACCAATATCCCGAAATCTAGGGATGTAACACTTTTTGGCTCCAATTATGAAGTCATTGAGGCCTATAAATACCCCACCCTTTTTGGAATGAAAGGACAAGAAAGTATTAACATAATCTTGAATTCCTGCAGTGTTAAAGTGTTATAAAAGTGAGAAAGAGTCCTCCCCTCCCTCTCTTAACTTTGTAACCATCCAAGAAAGAGGAGTAAGGCTTGTAAGGGTTATCTTCTACACCTGGTAAAATGAGAAGGAGCTATAAAAGGTTATTAGTTTTCGCCTATTGAAGGAAGGCCATTAGTGGATGCCAGTGACCTCGATGAAGGAGGAATCCAAAGTGGATGTAGGTCACAATGACCGAACCACTCTAAATTCTGGTTTACATTTCTATTTGAGCAATTTACATTACTATAATCTTTCTTAACTTTCTCTTACAAATGTCTTCAAGTTTAATATCTTTCTAAAATAAATTTAATTGGAACAAGTATTTACCGAAATCAATGATTTTTTCATTACACTAATTCACCCCTCCCTCTTAGTGCCACTCTTGATCCTAACAGAGAAATATAACCTAGATCCCAATAATTTGAATAGCTCGGTCCATAAATGTCCTAGGAACGGAGTGTCTCAATCATTGATGATATTGTGTGGGATTCCCTAATGCTTCATCACATTCTTCATCATCAGCTTGGCCGCCTCCTCTACTGAACAGTATAGGGGTGCAGCAATGAAAGTTGCAAACTTTGAAAATCGATCGACCACCACGAGTATCGATCCAAGTCCCCATACTGCCAGCAAGCTTGATATGAAATCTATGGAAATGCTCTCCCATGGCCTTTTTGGTACAAGCAACGGCTCCAAAAGTCCCATCGACTTCTGCTGATCCACCTTGTCTTGCTAGCAAGTAAGACACGTTCGATCATATTCCTCCACATCAATCCCCATCTTCGGCCAATAGAAGGCCCTCTCCACGAGAGCTAAGGTTCTGAGAATACCCGAATGTCCAACCCAAAGGGAATCGTGACACTCTCTTAAGAGTTCATACCTCAAATTGTCCACTCGAGGAATATAAACCTTATTCTTTTTTATGTAAATGAGTCCCTCTTGGACCCAAAATCATCATACCTTGCCTTCTTTGATGAACTGCATCAGGGTTACTACTTGGGGATCACTATACAGTCCATCCCTGATCCTCGTAAGGAAGTTGGAGTGTAACTGGATTGCTTGGCCTCTGCCCTCCAACTGTATTACATTCACTTGCTCCAGTTTCCAGCTTAGTGCATTGTCCATGACGTTTGCTTTTCAAGGCTTGTACTCCATTGTCATATCAAACTCAGCTAAGAAGTCCTACCATCGTGCCTACTTTGGGAAGAGTTTCTTTTGAGTTTGGAAATAGCTCAAAGCAATGTTGTCTGTATTAGGATCAAGAGCGGCACTAAGAGGTGGGGGGGTGAATTAGTGCAACGGTAAAATCACATCGGTTCAAAACTTTATTTCTATTAAAACCGATTCCGACGAAAAACTATTTCGTAAAGGTAATAACTTGAAACCGTTCGTATATGAAGTGAATGCAGTAGGCAAGTAAAGATTTAGTTTATAGTATGTAAATGACAATAATAGAAATGCAAACCAGAGAACACACCAATTGTATAGTGGTTCAATGGTCGTGACCTATATCTACTCCACCGATTCCCCTTCCGTCGAGGCCACCGGCATCCACTAACGGTCTTCCTTCAATAGGTGAAGACTAACCACCTTTTACACCCCTCTTCTCCTTTTACTGGGTTAAGGAGATAACCCTTACAAGCACTCACACTCCTCTCTAAATGGAATTCTAAGTTTAAGCTAGATAAGGGATTTCTCAAGTGATTTCTACAATGTTTTCTCACTTTAAAACTCTCTGTGCTTGTGTTTCTTAACCAGGGATAAGAGAGATATTTATAGACCTCAAGTTGATTTAAACTTGGAGCCTAAAATCATCTCATCCCAGGTTTCTCAAGCACAGAAGGTACCACCACCTGTGTTGAGTGGTACCACCGCTAGTGTCAGTCTGACACTAACACTGCATTGGGCGGTACCACCGCCTGACACTAGGTTGTACTACCGCCCAGACTAGCGGTACCACCGCCTGACACTGGGTGGTACCACCGCCCAGACTAGCGATACCACTGCCTGGCACCCTGCTAGGGGCGGTACCACCGCCTGACATAGTCTCGGAGACTGTGCCATGATGGTGCCACTTCTTGGGTCATTGTTTGGGCCTCTTATTAGACCCAACACAGTCCTTACATAGGCCCAACTGACCCCTAATTAGGTTGGCCCAATTCCAATCCCAATTATATGCTAACTACAAAATTAAAGACATTTCCTAAGCTAAATAAGTCCCTATGTCTTGGTTTCTTCTATCAAGCTTCCGGCAATCTTCTAGCGAACTTTCGACGATCTCTCGGCAATGTTCTGGTAGACTCCCGGCAAGCTCCTAGACTTCATGACAATCTTCTTGGAGAGTTCAGATGAGCTTCTTTGGCAAGCTCCTGGACTTCTCGGTAGACTTTTCAACGAACATCTAGACTTCCGACGAACTCTCGAACTCCCAACGAAATCACATCCTTGACTCTAGGACTTCATTTTGCTTTATGTCTTGCTATCATAGTTAATCCTGCACATATAAAAACATACTTCGATCTAGATAAAATTAATACTAAGCATGAATCATGTTGTCCGGCATGTCATTGGTCCCTTGACGCGTCGTTCGATTCTTCAGCGCATTGTCCTCTCTTGCAGCCTATTGCCCAATCGACCAGTTGACTCCGTAACTCCGATATCCTTTGCGCAATATCCGCTCTTTTTGGCTTGATGTCCAAATCCATGGCTCGAAGCCTTCTGTCGATACGTCAACCAATCCTCCGGCTCGACGTCCAATCTTCTGACATGTTTTCCTCCGGCACAACATGATTCTTCCTGCTTTAAGTGTCTCATCCTTATCGAAGCATCCTACGTTACTTAAAATATAGATTAAAACATAAACACTTATCAATTTGTTTTATCATCAAAATATGAGATTCAACGATCTCCCCCTTTTTGATGATGACAACCAATTGATTACGAAGTTAAAATAGCTAGCAATAATTAAAGATGTCCAAGTTTAGCATGTTTACTTTTCTTGAGATAGGCAAAATAGCACTTTTGCTTCTTTTGAGATAGCAACTCTTTGTTTCTCTTTATATTACAAGCTAGCAATTCTAGCAAATTTTACATCATGCAAGATAACAAATTTTTGGTGATGTTCAAGATATCAAATTCTTCTCCTTGCAATTTGTAAGCTAGCAAATTTACATCATTTAAAACAAAATATAAGCTAGCAATATTTGAGATGTTCAAGAAGGCAACTTTTGCTTCTTGAAATATGAAAGTTAGCAATCTTTGCTTCCTTCTTGTATTGTGCAAGCTAGTAAATTTTTCTCCCCTTTGTCATTGTCAAAAAGAAGGGAAGAATATAATTTTTAATATGACAATTTATGATAAGGGTAAGTTATCAATCTTATTCGTTTTCCCTTCACAATAATTTTTAAATCAAAACAATTTTTCATCATGAATGTTTTATCATTGTATGCATCATTTTCATAAGTTGAAGTATTGCATACCAAATCATAAATACTTCATATCATGATGGTATCAATTTGTCAAATTCATTTACATCCTACCAAGCATGATAATAACTTCTCATTTGCATATATCAAAATAATATTATGAGTATTGCATAATTTCATATCATCACATGAAGGAAATCATAAAATTTGGTAATGAGATAAATACTTCATATCATGATGGTATCAATTTGTCAAATTCATTTACATCCTACCAAGCATGATAATAACTTCTCATTTGCATATATCAAAATAATATTATGAGTATTGCATAATTTCATAAATACTTCATTGAAAACAAGGAAGTATTGGAACATGAAACAAAAATCAATTTATGTATACAATGTTCCAATCATCAAAGCACATCATCTCAAGTTGTGAGAAAATAAAAAATGATCAAGGAAATATTATGATTCATTTCGACAAATATTCTCATTAATAAAATGTAAGAAATCATTCGAGAATAAAAGTGAGAGATCTTGATTCACATATGAAAAATATCAAAAAGAATTAGATGATGAGATATGCTTCAAGAATACAAGGTATTATACAAAGATAAAAATCATATCATGAAAGATGAGATTATGTGAATACCAAAAGACATGATTCATTTTGACAAATCTCCTCTTAAATATTCAAAGAGAAATCTATTTGGTAATGAGATAAATACTTCATATCATGATGGTATCAATTTGTCAAATTCATTTACATCCTACCAAGCATGATAATAACTTCTCATTTGCATATATCAAAATAATATTATGAGTATTGCATAATTTCATATCATCACATGAAGGAAATCATAAAATTTGGTAATGAGATAAATACTTCATATCATGATGGTATCAATTTGTCAAATTCATTTACATCCTACCAAGCATGATAATAACTTCTCATTTGCATATATCAAAATAATATTATGAGTATTGCATAATTTCATATCATCACATGAAGGAAATCATAAAATTTGGTAATGAGATAAATACTTCATATCATGATGGTATCAATTTGTCAAATTCATTTACATCCTACCAAGCATGATAATAACTTCTCATTTGCATATATCAAAATAATATTATGAGTATTGCATAATTTCATATCATCACATGAAGGAAATCATAAAATTTGGTAATGAGATAAATACTTCATACAAGCATGCCTTTATTAAATAAAAACATGCATCATCGTTTAAAACCGAAAAATCAAATTCATCACGACAAAAGCCATAAATCACAAAAGAAAATTATCATTACTTTGAGCATGATACCAAAACAAGGTTCCAAGTTTTCATAGTATAACATGTAATTCTAAACATATGATTTCAAATCATTACTTCAAATTCTCATGCATAATATAAAATCATCAAGAATGATACAAAATCTTTTAACATTTTCATTACATCTTACATCATCATGTCATTAAAACATCATACATTATTGCATAAAGCATTTTTAATTAAAATCAAAGTCAAAAGGCAATACAGAAATCATCAAGATGCACATTATTACTTCATTACATCATTAAAGCCTCAAGCATGATCTCATAACACATTTTCAATCAAAATCGGAAATCAACATATACATATTATCATAAAAATATCTAGCATAATTTAAGTCTAACATTTTGTTCCTTTTTCATCACACATTTAATTTTCATGATTATTTTCAAAATTACTAGATAAGCATGATTCCTAATTTTTTACATTTTTATTTATTAAACATGTAATTTTTAAGAAAAATAATTATTCTAAACTAAATTAAAAATAACTCATGAAAAGCATTATGTAATTTCAAAATAAATTAAGAGGATTTTGGTTACCTCATCATCGAAAGTCGTTAAGGCGTAGTTTGCCACTTCGTCTTCGTCGGTTTGCTTCTCGTCTTCGGATGATCTTGATTTGTCTTTTGGCAACTTCTTCCTATGTTCGTAGCAAGTAGTTCTACTCTTTTTAAGTTTAATTTTGCTCTTTAATCGTTATTTCATAAACTTTTTAAATTTCATGAGTTCAAGTTCACCATCACTTGAGCTTATGTTCGAGTGGTCTTCAATTGTTCTAAGTCCGAAATCCTTCCTGTTCTTTGGAAGGTTGTTCTCATGTTTATCAAGTGTCATATTAGTCATTTCATAGGTTATTAAAGACTCAATTAGTTCTTTGAGAGGAAAATAGTTCAAGTTTTTTTATTCTTGAATAGCCGTTACTTTTGAATCCCAAGTTTTAGAAAGAGATCTTAAAATTTTGTTTACAAGTTCAAAATCCGAAAAATATTTGCCAATTGCTTTTAGACCATTAACGACATCCGTAAAATGGATGTACATGTCTCCAATAGTCTCACTTGGTTTCATTCGAAAAAGTTTAAAATCATGCATCAAAAGATTGATTCTAGACTCTTTTACTATATTTGTGTCTTTATGAGTTACTTCTAATGTGTGTCAAATCTCATATGCAGTTTCACATAAAGAAATACGATTAAACTCATTTCTATCTAAGGCATAAAATAAGGCATTCATAGTCTTTGCATTTAAAGAAAAAGTCTTCTTCTCTAACTCATTCCAATTGTTCATTGGAAGAGAAGACTTTTAAAAACCAAATTTGACTATGTGTCATAAATCGAGATTCAACGAAAGTAAGAAAACTCTCATTCAAGTTTTTCAATAAGTGTAGTCTATCCCATTGAAAAATGGAGGACGAAGGAGAGAGTGACCCTCTTGAAAGCCGAAAAGAGCCATTTCTCTTGGGTGTTAAACCAAATGAGAAATATGAGGCTCTGATACCAATTGTTAGGATCAAAAGCAGCACTAAGAGGGGGGGTGAATTAGTGCAGCAGTAAAATCATGTCCGTTTAAAACATCATTTCGATTGAAACCGATTCCGATGAAAAACTGTTTCGTAAAGGTAATAACTTGAAACCGTTCGTATATGAAGTGAATACAGTAAGCAAGTAAAAATTTAGTTTGCAGTATGTAAATGGCAATAATAGAAATGCAAACCAGAGAACACGCCAATTTTATAGTGGTTCGGTCGTCATAACCTACATCCACTCCACCAATTCCCCTTCCATTGAGGCCACCGACATCCACTAACGGTCTTCCTTCAATAGGCGAAGACCAACCACCTTTTACACCCCTCTTCTCCTTTTACTGGGTTTAGGAAATAACCCTTACAAGCACTCATACTCCTCTCTAAACAAAATTCTAAGTTTAAGCTAGAAGAGGGATTTCTCAAGTGATTTCTATAGCGTTTTCTCACTTTAAAACTCTCTGTGCTTGTGTTTCTTAATCAGGGATGAGAGGGGTATTTATAAGCCTCAAGTTGATTTAAACTTAGAGTCTAAAATCATCTCATCTCAGGTTTCCCAAGCACGAGCAATACCACCGCCTGTGCTAGGCGGTACCACCGCTAGTGTTAGTCTAACACTGACACTGCGCTGGGCGGTACCATCGCCCAGTCTGGCGGTACTAACACTTGACACTGGCAATACCACCGCCTAATAGTCTCAGAGACTGTGCCATAACGGTGCCACTTCTTGGGTCATTGTTTGGGCCTCTCATTAGGCCCAACATAGTCCTTATACGGGCCCAACTAACTCCTAATTTGGTTGGCTCAATTCCAATCCCAATTACGTGCTAACTATGAAATTAAAGACATTTCCTAAGCTAAACAAGTCCCTATGTCTTGGTTTCTTCCGACGAGCTTCCAGCGATCTTCCGGCGAACTTCTAATGATCTCTCGGCAATGTTTCGGTGGACTCCCGATAAGCTCCTGGACTTCATGATGATCTTTTTGATGAGTTTAGACGAGCTTCTTTGGCAAGCTCCTAGACTTCTCAGCAGACCTTCCGATGAACATTCGAACTTCCGACGAACTCTTGAACTCCCAACGAAATCGCATCCTTGACTCCTGGACTTCATTTTGCTTTATGTCTTCCTATCATAGTTAATCTTGCACATGTAAAAACATACTTCAATCTAGACACTTAATACTAAACATGAATCATGTTGTTCGGCATGTATTGGTCCCTCGACGCTTCATCTGATTATTCAATGCATCATCCTCTCTTACAGCCCATTGCCCAATCGGCCAGTTGACTTTGCAACTATGATATCCTTAGCGCAATATCCGCTCTTCTTGGCCCGATACCCGAATCCATGGCTCGAAGCCTTCTGTCGATACGTCGATCGATCCTCTAGCTCGATGTCCAATCTTCTGACATGTTTTACTCCAGCACAACATGATTCTTCTTGCTTTAATTGTCTCATCTTGATCGAAGCATCCTACGTCACTCAAAATGCATATTAAAACATAAACACTTATCAATTAGTTTCATCATTAAAATATAAGATTCAATAGTTTATCCTTAGCACAAATCACGATCCGAGAAGGTAGTGCCGCTAAACTCATAGATAGTGGACCACCACTGTCATCTCCTTCTCGTGCACCAGATACCGTCACTCAATCTCATTGTGCTTGTGGCTCTCGTAGGCCACCGAGTAACCCTCCTATATGAGTACTCTCTCAATAGTGAAATCTGAAGCATCTGTATGGACTTCGAAAGACTCCTCATAGTTTGGCAATTTGAGAACCAGTTCTTCCAACACAGTTGCCTTTAGATATTGGAATGCAGCTTCACATTTATCAAACCATCTCCAAGGCTACTCTTTTTTTAGCAACTCTGTCAATGGAGTTGTACGCTTCAAGTACCTAGCTACGAAGCACTGATAGTAGTTGATGAAACCAAATGGAAGTAAGATTTGATTTGTCCCTTTCAATTGGAAGTAAGATGGCACTAATAGTACCTATCTCAGCTCCGACACCTTCTTTGGAGTTTACCATTCCACAACAACTTGCACCTTTAATTTGTCTATCCTAATGGAACCATCACCGATTCGATGCCCCAAGAATAAGATCTCCATTTGAGTAAAGTAGCACTTCTCCCTTTTCATGAACAAAGTGTTCTCCCTGAGAACTTTGAAAATTGTTTGAATGTACTCGACATGCTCCTCAAGCGTTTGGCTATAAATGACAATATCGTTGAAGTAGATAACCATAAACTTATCCAGATACTCTTTGAATAGTTGGTTCATAAGAGTGCCGAATGTGACCGGAGCATTAAATAAGCCAAAAGGCATCACTAATAACTCAAATGCTCTGTACCTGGTCACGCAAGTGGTCTTCGCTTCATCGCCTTTAGCAATGTGCACTTGCTAGTACCCCAACGAAAAGTTGAGTTTGGAGAAGTAATTTGCTTTGCCTAGTTGGTCGAACAAGTCCACGATGAATGGGATGAGATACTTGATATTCACTATCACCTTGTTGAGGGCTCGATAGTCGATACATAGTCAAAGGCTCCTATCTTATTTTTTTTAAGAGAACTAGAACTCTGAATTGTGCTTTAGAACTACAAATGAGCCCATGTTATGACTCTAGCTAGGAGAATCCTAATTGAAAGAGGCATTCATGTAAAACCTACCTAGCCGACCCCTATTAAATAGATGAAAAGACCGGCTAAGGATAGGATTAGTTTGGAGGTTGCTTCTTGGAGAAGTATTCAGAGTTAGTTAGAAGTAAGAGTCTTGAGTAGGAGTCCTATTAGGAGTTAGAGTTTTGAAGCCCTATAAATAGTCATGTATTCATCCTTGTTTTATAAGAAATAGTTGAATCTTTTTAGTAGCTTTTGAGCAGCAACCTGGAGGAAGGAACCCCTATAGAGTTCCATGGAGGCTGATCCCCTAAAGAGATCAACCCCGAGCTTAGAATCTGTAAGGGTTTAATCACTTAGTATCAGAGCAGCATTCTTGGCATCTCAGTGCCCTTCCACAGTCATCCATCAACCCTCCATAGTTGCCCAAAGCAATTCCCACAATTGCTTAAAATATTATCGCCGAATTCCGCTATCATCTCCACCACCGTGGATCATCTTTTGATCTCCCCGTGAATTGTAACAGGTTATAGTTTCCTACCTTACTGCTATTGCAATTTAATTATCCTTATTTAAAAATCCAAAAAAGTTGTTCCTATATTGCTACATAAACTTTTTATCGTAAAGTTTTCATCTCTATGATGAAAGATGCACTACACAATTCCAACTTCACAGCACAGTTTGTTTGATCTTGCTATTATGTTTTTTCTGTCTAAATCTCTATGAAATTTTTATGATAGCTTTGACACTTCCTAACAGTGGATTTCTCTTTAGTTTCATTAAAAAATTCTTAATATAAATCACTAACCTTTTACGTCCAAGCTACTACACTTTAAACGTAAAAACCTACTGTAGTACCTTTCCATGATCCTTAATTTTTCCGAACCTTCCACCACTCCATGCCATTAACCCATCAATAGAAAAAAGATAGGGATATCTTTAATCTACAGGCATATGCTATGGCTTCTCAAGATCCAATTAATGCTAAATTTGAAGAATTGGAATCTCATATTGAATCGCGGCTTGAATCATGCTTGGAGGACAAATTACGCGCTTTGTTTGCAGAATTCAGAATTGGACAACCACCGAGTCCAACCAAATTTCAACAAGAAGAGAGTTTATAGAAACCTCCAAAGAAGGAGGAATAGCCCTCGAACATGCTTCAGCCACGTATGAGGGTGGACTTCCCATGATGGGAAGAAGGAGACCCAGCGGGGTGGATTTTGCGCACCGAATGTTACTTTTGCTACTACTAAACATTGGGTGATGCTATAGTGGAAATTGCTGTCATCCACCTTAAAGGATATGCTATTCAATGGTATAATTGGTTAGAATACAATCATGGGGCTTCGACATAGAATTAATTTAAGAACGCACTGCTGATTCATTTCAGACCTACGGAGTATGAAAATATATGATAGCCAACTCGCAAAGATTCGACAAACCTCTATGATTCAAGAGTACCAAACCAATTTTGAGAAGCTATCCTATTGTGCTCATGATTGGACTGACCATCAATTGTTATGAACATTTATCGAAGGACTCAAGCCAAAGATAAAATGGGAGGTTAAGGCGCGACAACCCCGTACTGTGACAGCTGCAATTTCTTTCGCCCGAATATAAGAAAAACTACTTAACCAAGATGCTTAGAGGACGAGAACCTCTCCTAGACCTGTGGCATATAAACCTCCTTCTACTCTCAGTCATTCTTCGCTACCAAAAAAATTGACAAGAGAAGAACTACGTGACCGATCAGCAAAGGGTCTTTATTGGTATTGTGATGAGCCGTGGAACCACGATCCTCACTGCAAAATAGGCCACCTCCTACTGATTGAACCTCTTGAAGACATGGAGGAGGAGGTCTAGAAGCATGAGAAAGAGGTCACAGATGAAGAACAGCAGCCGGTTGATATTACGATGCATGCCCATGCCGGTTATGTGAACCCACAAACGATGAAAGTGGGAGGACTTCTGAAGCAACAACCTATCACCATTCCTATTGACACCGGGAGCACAAATAATTTTATGAACAACAAGATTGCTATTTGAATAGCCTTACCTATCAAGAATTGTAGCAGGTTTGACATTAAGGTCGTCGATAGACTAATTTTGAAGTGTGATCATAGGTGCCCATGGGTGAACCTATTGCTGCAGGACTAAGAGATAATTGCATATTTCTTCCTCTTCCCTTTTAATGATTATGAGGCCATACTCGAATGGCTGACAAAATTAGGTGATGTTTCCTGAAACTTTGTGAAACTAATTACGAAATTTTATAGAAGGGGAAATAAGTGTACTACATGAGAAACTTGAGGGTGACGTAATGACGATTTGCATACAACGAATGAAGAAGGTTTTGCACAAAGCATACAGCAGCTTTATGGTACAACTTGAGCAACAAACTAAGAGAGAGCCAATGGAATTTGAAGACCCAAACCTACTTCTTTTGCTTGCTGAATTTTCAAATATATTTGACGAACCATGCAACCTACCTCCTACTTGTCTGCATGATTATTGTATACTGATTCTTCCGGGCAAATCTCTAGCAAATACTTAGCCATATTAGTATCCATATCTCTAGAAGGATGAAATAGAAAGGATTATAAAAGATATGGTCAAAATAAGAGTTATTCAGTCAAGTTGCAACCCCTACTCTTCTCCGATGCTCCTCATACGAAAAAAGGATGGAATATGGCGAATGTGCATTGATTACTAAGCTCTCAATGGCATAACTGTCAAGGACAAATACCCTATTTCAGTAGTAGATGAATTGCTTGATGAATTAAATAGAGTATGAGTCTTCACAAAGCTGGACTTTCGATCCAAGTATCATTAAATATGAGTATGCGAAGAAGACATATCGAAAACTGCCTTTCGAACACACTATAGCCACTACAAATTTTTTGTAATGCCCTTTGGTCTCACCAATGCTCCCTCCACCTTCTAGAGCCTTATGAATGATATTTTTTGGAATTATCTTCATAAGTTTGTGCTGATTTTTTTTGACGATATCCTTATTTACAGCCCATCTCTTGAAAGTCATTTTCAACACTTACGACTTGTTTTGACGATTTTGCGAGAACATGTTCTTTTTATCAAAAAATCAAAGTGCAACTTTTTTCAACAAAAGGTGTAATATCTTGGGAATATCATATCAAAGGAAGGTGTGGTGGTGGACCTCTCCAAAATTGAAGCAATGCAGAACTGGCCAACCCCTAGGAACATAAAATCGCTACGTGGCTTTCTCGGTTTAATAAGCTACTACCACAAGTTTATGAAAAACCATAGAAAGATCAGTTCACCTCTTACTTCTTTACTGAAAAAAGATATTTTCTAATGATCAGACAAAACTACCACTGCCTTCGATGAACTTAAAGCCGTAATGACAACAACGCCCGTACTAGTGCTACCCGACTTCAATAAGACTTTTGTTATCGAAGCTGATGCCTCTGGAGTTGGAATTAGTGCTATACTAATGCAAGATGGCCACCCCCTCACTTATACCAGTAAGGCATTATCTTCTTCCTATCTCAGGATGACTATTTACTACAAGGAGATGCTCGCAATTGTGTATACAGTGGCTAAATGGAGACCGCACTTAATCAGACGTTGCTTTCAAATCAAGACCAACCATAAAAGTATAAAATATTTCTTGGAGCAGAAGATATCTTCCCCCAAGCAGCAAAAATGGGTAACAAAGCTTCTTGGATATGATTATGAAATAACTTACGAAAAGGGGAAAGAGAATATTGTTGCAGATGCGCTTTCGTGGGTACCTAGGCAAGTTGAATTTTCAGTCGTTTCACTTCCGACCAGTGACTTTCTTGAGAATATTAAGAAGGAATAGTAGGAAGATCTAGAGACCAATAAGATCATAAAAAATTAGAGGAAACACCAAGCTCCGTGGCTCATTATAGTTGGGACTCAAAAGAATTGCGCTATAAGGGATGCATTGTGCTTATGCCAAATTCTACTTGCATAAAGTGTTAAAAATTTTGTTACCAAAATGTGTTTCTAAATCATTATAATAGAAACACAAGAAAACTAAAGCGGAAACGAAATAGCGTACCTCCAGCCATTGTTGTGAAGAATTTCAGCAACGGTTTCTTCTTGAACTTTGGCACTTCTCGGCTCAAAACTCTCGCTTTAGATGGTGTAGGAAATCCCTTAGACTTGAAAAAGATGTTGAGCCCAGGGACCAAAATCCTCGTTTATATAAATGTTCTCCCATCAAAAACATTTATTATCATCAACTCATAACGTTCAAGAATTAATTCAAATTTGTAATGTTTGGACCATAATTAAGAATTTTAATGATATTAAATAAAATCTTTAATAATAATGATTACATTTAGAATGAAAAATTGAAATATTTAAACCACACTAAATGAAGAAATTGATTATAATGAATGATGAACTTAACGAGAACGGTTACATTATTATTAAATATTTTTATTTAATAATAACAGTTACATTCTCTCACTTCGTCCATATGTTTAGCTTAATAATTTGAATTAATCTTTATCGAATAACTTTCTTTAGAAACAAATACATAAATCATAATGATAAGTCATCTAAGAGCGAGTATTATCATCCATGTATCACGATATATTTAGTTTCTTAATCTTAATATGGTAATATTACTTAATGAATAAAACTTATGTTTATTCTTAGTCTAGTAATAATATATTTTCTCAAAATAATCTGCACATAAGTGATAAAATATCATAATATATAAGAGTTTCAATATCATTACAAAGTGGAACCAAGTCCCATTTTCTTTACATGATCCTTGAATTTCAGAGATGACATGCCTTTAGTCAAGGATCAGCAATCATCAATTCAGTACTAATATGCCCAATGATCACTTTCTTTTCTTTTACACGTTCTCTTATAACTAAATACTTAATGTCGATGTGTTTACTTCGTCTTCTACTTTTATTATTTTTAGGCATAAAAACAATAGTTGAATTATCGCAAAAAATTCTTAATAGCTTAGAAATAGAATCCATGATTCTAAGTCTAGAAATAAAACTCTTAAGCCATACACTATGTGAAGTAGCCTCAAAACAGAAGACAAACTCAACTTCTATGGTAGAATTAGCAATCAAGATCAACTTAGTGCTTCTCCAAGAAATAGCTTCACTAGCCATCATAAAAATATATCCTGATGTTGATTTGTGAGAATCAACACAACCGGCGAAGTCTGAATCTGAGTAACCAATCACATCCAAATTGTTTGTATGTCCATACATAAGCATGCAATCTTTGGTTCCTTGTAGATACCTCGTCACTTTCTTTGCAGCTCTCCAATGGTCCATACCTGAATTACTATGATATCAACCTAGCATCCTCACAACAAATGCAATATCAGGTCTAGTACAGACCTGAGCATACATAAGGCTTCCTACAATAGAAGTATATGGGGTGTTTTTCATTTATTTCCTTTCAAGGTTATTCTTTAGGCATTGGTTTAAATTGAACCTATCATCTTTCACATTGGGAGCAACACTTGGTGAATAATCCTTCATCCGAAATCTTTCTAAGAGTTTATCGATATAGGTTTCTTGTGATAGACCTACAATGCCTCGAGGTCTATCTCTATGGATCTTAATGCCAATAACATAAGATGATTCACCCATATCCTTCATGTCAAAATTTTTAGAAAGGAATTGCTTCACCTCATGCAGCAAACCCTTATCATTGGTTGCAAGCAAAATATCATCTACGTATAAAATAAGGAAATATGTTTTACTCCCACTGACCTTCTAGTATATGCATTGATCCATGGGATTTTCAACAAATCCGAATGAAGAAATCACTTCATAGAATTTAAAATACCATTGGTGGGAGACTTGTTTTAAACCGTATATAGACTTCTTAAACTTACAAACTAAGTGTTCACCAACACTAGAGGAGAAACCTTTAAGTTATTTCATATAAATCTCTTCCTCTAGTTCTTTATTAAGAAATATCATTTTCACATCCATTTGTTGCAACTCAAGGTCAAAATGAGCAACTAATGCCAAAATAATATAAAGAGAATCTTTCTTAGATACAAGAGAAAACGTCTCCATATAATCGATTCCCTCCTTTTGAGTAAATCCCTTTGCAACAAGTCTTGTATTGTATCTCTCAATGTTGCCTAATGAATCTTTCTTAGTTTTAAAGACTCATTTGCAACCAATAGCCTTTGCTTCATTAAGCAACTCTATAAGATCCCAAACTCCATTGTTTATCATGGAATTCATCTCTTCTTCATGGCATCATGCCATAAATTTAATTCTTTGCAACTTATGGCTTGTGAAAAAGTTTCATGATCATTTTTTGCTCCAATATTATTATCAAATTCTTATAGATATACAATATAATCACTAGAAATTATTGATCTTTTATTTATAGTATATCTTTTTAATGTTGTACCAATGTTTCCTTGAGGAACTTGTGATTCAATTAGTTGTTCAGGAGCTTGTTGTAATTCTTGAACTACTTGATCTATTAGAATACTATCAGCAACTTATGAAATTTCAATGATTGATTGTTCAACACCAATTTGTACTTGAGAAATGCTATGAACTATAACCAATCTATCATTTGATATGGAAGGTTGAGATTCTATATAATCATGTGCAAAAACTATGTTCATGAAATGATCGCTCCCACTAAGCACATCATCCTCAAGAAATTTTGTATTTTTTGATTCCATAATCGTAGTTGTGTGAGATGGACAATAGAACCTATAATCTTTGGACTTTTCGGCATATGCAATGAAATACCCACTAATAGTCCTCAAGTCCAGTTTCTTCTTTTATGGATTATATATCCTGACCTCATACGGACATCCCCAAACATGCATATGTCGCAAACTCGGTTTCCAACCTTTTCATAATTCAAATGGTTTCCTTTAGATAGCCTTGGTTGGAACTCGGTTTAATATATACATAGTCGTCTTTAGTGCTTTAGTCCACAAGAACTTAGGAAGATTGGAGTTGCTAAGCATCCACACCATTTCTAATAATGTTTGGTTTCTTCTTTCTACAACACCATTCTAGTCTGGAGAACCAAGCATAGTGTATTGGGCAAAAATCTCATGTTCTTGAAAAAACTTAGCAAAAGAACCAAGTGCTTATCCATTTTCAGTATATCTACCATAATATTCTCTACCTCTATCTGATCTCACAATTTTAATTTGCTTACCACATTGGTTCTCAACTTCAACCTTAAAGACTTTGAAGGCATCTAATTCTTCATTTTTGTTATGAAGCAAATAGATATACATATATCGTGAGTAATCATCTATAAAGGGGCTGAAGTATTTCTGACCATGTATGTCCATGTCTGGACAACATATATCAGTATGAATGATCTCTAATATGTTTGAACTCCTATTAGCACCCTTTTTAGACTTATTGGTCTATTTTCCCTTAATATAGTCCATATAAGTCTTAAAAATTAGTAAAATCAAGAGTACTAAGTACCTCATCATTAACTAACCTCTTAATTCTCTCTATGGAGATATGTCCTAATCTCCTATGTCATAACATAGAGGAGTCCTCATTAATATTACACCTTTTAGTGCTAGTGTGAACATGCATTGAACTTTGAGTGTCATTATTTTGTAAGAAAATATGATAAAGACCATCAAACAAAATACCTTTCTCAACACAATTAAATTTATATAATAAACGAAATGTTATATCTTTAAAATTAAAGAAATACCCACTAATATTCAAATGGTTTCCTTTAGATAGCTTGGTTGGAACTCGGTTTAATATATACATAGTCGTCTTTAGTGCTTTAGTCCACAAGAACTTAGGAAGATTGGAGTTGCTAAGCATCCACACCATTTCTAATAATGTTTGGTTCTTCTTTCTACAACACCATTCTAGTCTGGAGAACCAAGTCATAGTGTATTGGGCAAAAATCTCATGTTCTTGAAAAAACTTAGCAAAAGAACCAAGTGCTTATCCATTTTCAGTATATCTACCATAATATTCTCTACCTCTATCTGATCTCACAATTTTAAATTTGCTACCACATTGGTTCTCAACTTCAACCTTAAAGACTTTGAAGGCATCTAATTCTTCATTTTTGTTATGAAGCAAATAGATATACATATACGTGAGTAATCATCTATAAAGGGGCTGAAGTATTTCTGACCATGTATGTCCATGTCTGGACAACATATATCAGTATGAATGATCTCTAATATGTTTGAACTCCTATTAGCACCCTTTTTAGACTTATTGGTCTATTTTCCCTTAATATAGTCCATATAAGTCTTAAAAATTAGTAAAATCAAGAGTACTAAGTACCTCATCATTAACTAACCTCTTAATTCTCTCTATGGAGATATGTCCTAATCTCCTATGTCATAACATAGAGGAGTCCTCATTAATATTACACCTTTTAGTGCTAGTGTGAACATGCATTGAACTTTGAGTGTCATTATTTTGTAAGAAAATATGATAAAGACCATCAAACAAAATACCTTTCTCAACACAATTAAATTTATATAATAAACGAAATGTTATATCTTTAAAATTAAAGAAATACCCAACTGGTACGAGTCTGGAAACAAAAATTAAGTTTCGAGAGAAACTTGGTTCATAAAAGGTCCTTTCCAATTTTAAAACAAAACCACTACTTAAAGTTAAAATGCATGTTCCAATTACCTCCATATGTGAGCCCATATTATTTCCTGATAAGATGCTTTGCTCACTTCCCATTGGCTTTCTTAAGTTTTGCATATCCTGCAAAGAGTTTGCAATATAAATTGTTGATCCAGAGTCAATCCACGAGTTGTTAATATTAATATTAACAATATTAGATTCATAACACACAAATGAGATTGGTTTACCTTTCTTTTCAAGCCATTGTTAGAATTTTATACATTCCTCCTTTATGTGTGTCTTTCTTTTACAAAAGAAACACTTTGCTTCTTTCTTGATATCAGCTTGGGGTAGTATTTTACCTTTTCCCTACTGATAAGTTTTCTGATTAGCTTGATTTTTATCAGTTTTATTCTTTCCACGAGTGGTTACCACCAATGCACTCTCACATAACTCCAAGGAGAACAGATAAAAAAAGGGAAGGAAATCAAGTGTAGTTTGAGATACAGGATCAGCTATTGATCGTTTGTCCTTATGTGTATTGTATGAAATCAGGTGGAAGGGTGTTCAGAATATAGTGTACCAGGAAGGATTCTAACATATTTACTTTGAGTTTCTTAAGTTGAGCCGCAATATCTCGCATTTGTATTATATGCTCACGCACACCCTTTATGTTGGTGAGTCTAAGGGATGAGAATTTTATCATTAGCCTACTTTCTAGTGCCTTTTCCGAAGTGACAAATTGTTCATCAATAGCTTATAACAAGTCTCGGACCTTTTCACGCTAATCAAAAAAACCATGTATACTAGCAGTTATCTTAGTCTTGATAAACATCACGTTGAGCTGATTGGATCGCTCCCATCACTTATATAATGCGACCTCAGTTGGAGTACTGGTATTAGTGACTATAGGTAGTTCGTCTTTCTTAATAGCATAATAAATATCCATCCATCCTAAATAGAGGAGAACCCTCTCCTTCCATATCTTATAGTTATCACCCCTAAGTTCAAGAATGTCACATCGAATATCAAAGAAATTAACAGTTTAAAAAACTGCATAAAATCAAATATGTTTATATCAAAATTTGAGGCTTAATAGTTTAAATTGTATGTTTTACCAATGTGAAACATGCCAAAAATATGAATATCATGACATAAAAATTATCTATGGGCTGAATTCTTAATTCAAACATATTCAAATGGTCTTTACGACAAAACTATCAAATTATATTTCAATTCATAATCCCTGTGGGTAAATTATGAAAACTCTTGGTGTAGCATGAAATGAAAACTATTATTTTCAACATGAAATTTGTCAAGAAGTTTCAAAAAGAAACCAAAATCAAATCATATTCATGGTATAAAAATAAAAACTCTTTTATATCAAGGCAGAAGTCAATTGGCTCTGAATACCAACTGTTAGAAATTTTATTACCAAAATGTGTTTCTAAATCATTATAATAGAAATATAAGAAAACTAATGTGGAAACGAAATAGTGTACCTCTAGCCATTATTGTCAAGAATTTCAGCAATGGTTTCTTCTTGAACTTTGGCACTTCTTAGCTTAGAACTCTCACTTTAGATGGTGTAGGAATTTCTTTAGACTTAAAGAGATGTTGAGCCCAAGGACCAAAATCCTCGTTTATATAAATGTTCTCACATCAAGAACATTTATTATCACCAACTAATAACATTTAAGAATTAATTCAAATTTATAACGTTTGGACCATAATTAAGAATTTTTATGATATTAAATAAAATCTTTAATAATAATGGTTACATTTAGAATGAAAAACTAAAATATTTAAACCACACTAAATGAAGAAATTGATTATAATGAATAACGAACTTAATGAGAACGGTTACATTATTATTAAAAAAATATTTAATAATAACGATTACATAAAGACCATCTTTCAAGAGATGCATTCCATACCTATGGCCAAGCACTCTAGGTTCCTTAGAACCTATAAGAGAATTAAGCAAAAATTTTATTCGATAGAGATGAAAAATATTATTGCTAAATTTGTGGCACAATGTGATGTATGTCAGCGACATAAAGGCGAGTTAGTGGCAAGTCCCGGAAAGCTACAACCTTTACCCATCCCGGACTCAATATGGACTGATATATCAATGGACTTCATCGAAGAGCTTCTCTCATCACAAGGAAAATGTACAATTTTTCTCGTGGTGGATCACCTTATAAAGTATGCTCACTTTTGCGCTATTCATAATCCCTATATTACTTCTAGTATTGCTCAAATCTTTATGGAGAATATTGTAAAATTATATGGGTTACTGAGATCTATTGTAAATGATCGTGATTCGGTCTTCACGAGTAGATTTTGGACAGAGTTATTCCAGATGCATGACACTGAATTGAAAATGAGTACAGCGTATTACCCACAAACCGATGGCCAAACTGAAGTAGTGAACAGGTGCTTGGAGACATACCTCAGATGCTTCATCGATGACTAGCCAAAAGATTAGACAAAGTGGCTTCCCTAGGTCGAGTGATGGTATAACGCAACTCATCATTCATCCACAAAATATACTCCCTATGAGGCTATGTATGACTGACCTCCCCCTGTTATCCCAAAATATGTGTTGGGCACCTCTAAAGTAGAACAAGTAGACAGGGAACTACGGGATAGAGACAAAATACTAAAGTTGCTAAAAGATAATCTCATTGTAGCTCAAGCAAGGATGAAACAGCAATATGATCAACACAAAGGTGAAAGAGAATTTTTAGTAGGAGATTGGGTCTTCCTATGGCTCCAGCCATGCAAGCAAATATCAATCCAGACCAAAGCATCTATAAAGCTTTCACCTCGATTTTATAGACCCTACCAAATTTTGGAACGCATCGAAGTAGTAGCATATAGATTCGATTTACCCGTCAGCTCCCGAATCCATCTAGTCTTCCATGTGTCATGTTTGAAGCTCAAACTAGGACAAAATGAGATAACCCAAAGCTATCTACTAAATATGACTACCCAAGGAGAACTCTAGACCTAACCGAGTGCCATTATTGATCGACGGATCGTGACTCAACGACGATGACCCACTACTGAAGTGCTAATACAGTGGGCAAACCTATCAACATAAGATGCCACTTGGGAGAAATATAATGACTTGAAGATCAAATTCTCAGAATTCATAGATCGTTAGCTTTGAGGACAAGGCTGATTTGAAGAGGGCGGGTCTATTAGGACTCTAGCTAAGAGAGTCCTAATTGAAAGGGGCATTCATGTAAAATCAACCTAACCGAACCCTATTAAAGAGGTGAAGAGGTCGGCTAAGGATAGGATTAGTTTGGAGGTTGCTTCTTAGAGAAGCATTAGGAATTGGTTAGAAGTAGGAGTCATGAGTAGGAGTCCTAATTGATTAGGAGTCCTATTAGGAGTTGGGGTTTAGAAGCCCTATAAATAGTCATATATTCATCATCTTTTGATAAGAAATAAATGAATCTTTTTAGTAGCCTTTGAGCAGCAACTTGGAGGAAGGAACCCCTATAGAGTTCCAAGGAGGTCGATCTCCTAAAGAGATCAACCCCGAGCTTAAAATCCGTAAAGGTTCTAATATCCCACCACTTAGTAGTTCATCTAACTATTTTTTGAGCTCTGCTAACTTTATGGGGGACATGCAGTTGGGTGGTCTCACTAGAGGCTTTACTCCCGACTCTAGTTCGATATGATGATCCACCCCTCTACGTGGTGGTAGAGTTTTTGGCAACTCGGGTAGCATAACATCTGTGAACTCCTTTAGAATGTTTGCCACTATAGCAAGTTCATGAATGGCCCTCCCGTCAAGGGACTCTAGCTTCATAGTAGCCACGAATATTAATTCACCTTTTCATACCCCTGTTTTCAGTTATAATGTCGATATTTGTTGGGGGTCCTTGGTTCCACTCTAAGAGACGAGAATCACATAGGGGTCATCGCCTCCCATCAAACATAGGGAGTTCAGGAACAACAATGGAACCAACTTTGCCACGTGCATGAACTCCATTTCGAGAATCACTTAGAAGTCATCCAGTGGCACTGTTATCATGTTTGTGCTTCCGCTCCAAGTCCTGATCTTGATAGAGACTCCCTTTTCCAGTCCAGAGATTCACTTGACCTCCAAGTTCACCGCCTTTATCCGACTTAGGTTCTTCTCCAAGATCAGTCCAAGTCACTTTGCTTCTCGATCGGTAATGAAGTTGTGGGTAGCACTCGTGTCCACCATTGCATGGGTTGTTTGGCCATTGAGCTTGATGTCCACATACATCAACTTATTGCTCCATGTTTTATGTGACTTTGTCTTCATGTTCTCCCCCACTTGACCCCATAAGACATTCAACAAATGCATTGCTCCCATTTGGGGACCTTATGGCTCCTCATCATCACTACTGGATTTTGGACTGCTTGAACTAAGGGTGATGGTCTTGCCCTTGTCTAATCTGGAGGGGTGGATTGAAGCTGTTAAAGTATTGAGTGTATGTTTCTATGGGCACTTCCTAACCATGTGTGGCCCTCCACACAAGAAGCATCCGCCAAGTTTTGGGGCTTTGCCTTTTGATCTTGGCCCTTTATAGGAACTCTTCTTCATTTATTTTCCCTTGGGCTCCTTCCCTCGAGAATATTTTGGAAGGTGATTTCCTAAAGATTATTTCCTTTTCCTCGAGTCCTCCAAGGTAACAAAGTCGGTGAGCCTTTCTATGGCCACAATTGCCCCGATCACATCGATGACATTCCTTCGATGCAGTTCCTATTGAGCCCATGGTTTTAGACTATCAAGGAAGCTGAACAGTTTATCCTTCTCGGACATATTCTATATGTCCAACATCAGTACAGAAAATCGCTTCACGTAGTCTCGGATGGAAGTACTTTGGTGGAGTTGTCTCAATTTCCTCCTTACGACGAACTCTATATTCTCGAGTAGAAACTAAGTTCTCAACTCCTGTTTCAAGTCCTCCCATATGTCCACTCAATACTGACCTTATTGGATCTCCTCCCAACGGGTTCACCTCCAAAGTTTTGCATACCCATTTAAATACATGGTTGTTATTAAAACTTTAATATCTTTAGAATCGGGCCTTGTAGCTCGAAAATACTATTCCATGTTAAACAAGAAATTCTTGGGCTCTTTTGCGTCCCTAGCACCTCCATAGCAATGAGGCTCAAGTGCCCTTAGGTTTTGTGGTGACGCAACATGGGTATTACTCCATCCCACATTTAGTGCCCTTGTGATTGTTGTCACTCTAGAAGTGAGTTCTGCAATGACTTCATGCAAATATTACACAGAGTCTTTAGTATCGTCCGTCAGTCAATTAAGTAGGGCTTCAACCTTGTCGATTCGGGATTCAGCTTCTTCTTACAAGCTCTCTACCCCAAGAAGCCTTCGTTAGCCTTGGTAGAGCTCCTCTAAGCTCGTTTCAAGAACATCCAAGCAGGTTTTTGCTCCAAATTGTGCCTCCTATGCTCTCGGAGAGTAGTCAATTTCTCGCTCATCATGTTTACTACCACGATCCTCCAAAGCGACTCCAACAGTATCAAAGCGAGTTTGCACTTACAACCCACCTACGGCTGCTTGGGATAATGTTCTGACTTGCCCCATCTTACTTGATTCGCCATAATGCTTTGCCATGGTGAGATTGTGAAGTTTCTTCACTGCTTGATCGAATTTCTTGCTTGCTCTGATACTATAATGTCACGGACTTAGTTGGAATTGCCTAACTCATAAGGCACCCTTGCAGCAAAGTTACAAACTTAACTTGAGTTACCTAAGTCGTGAAGCACCCTTGTGCCAACTCTTCGAACTTAGTTGGGATTGCCTAAGTCATAACACACCCTTGCGATATGTATCAGTAAAGGGTCAACCAATTTGCAACCTCACTCAGGTCCCAAAGGACCTGTAAAATAGATAGTTGATTAGTTTAAAAAATGAGCAACAAACAAGTCCCGATGTCTCACGAAAAAAGGAAGTTGTATAAGCAATTCAGCAAGCACCTTGCATGCATGAGAGAAAATAGATAAAGGAGGAAAAACTGAAGAAGGTAGAACGAATAGTTGTAAGTCCATAAACAACTGCTCACTAGGTGCCGGGTGTGAAGACAAGTTTCGTCGAGTTAACATATGAACTTGTGAAGATTGTTCAATGCTCGATAATATACCGAAGCCCCATCTAGCCCTATACCACCCAGGGGGTTCCAAGGTGTTGAGATGGCTGATATTTTGCGTGTAACTGTGGCATGTAGAAAATAAGTCATGGCACACGAAAATAGAATCATTTTGGGGTAGTTCAGCCCGGTGTGGTGAGCTGTTGCACTATGAACTATCGTTGCTTACATTTTTCAAGAAAAAACATATAAAATTAAGGCAAAATATGCTATCATGTCTCTGCAAAAGCATGCAAAAGTGATGAATAGTTCATTGAACAAAGTTATTACAAGTGCGGGATGACCGTTCATGACAATGTGGCCAGGAATCCCTAAACATAGGGTCACCTAGATGGCTAGGAAACTCTAGCCACCAGGGGTTCCCCATGCAACCAGGACTCCTTGGTTGCATGGGGTATTGCTACTTGGCTAAGAGTAGTATGATTGCTCTCAATTTGCTACAAGTGGCTAGGCTAAGAGCCTCTTCTATAGCTCTCTGCCAAGGCTATAGGCAACTTTTGGTTGATCCATAGGGCAACAACAATTGCTGCCCTTTCTTCCTCTTTTACGTCAACAATTTTGATGTCAAAAGGTCTCTCTAAAACAACTCTCAATAGTGAGAAAGGGTATTGTCCAGATTTGAAAACTATGACAAAAATTGCAGCAATAATGCATAAAACTATTCTACGTAATTTATCAACACACGGTTCAAAAACCAATCATCGCACAAAAATGTAAAACTGAAAAATTATACATATCATGTGAGATATATTACCTAAGGAGATCGTATATCCCTAAGAAATCTCAAATTTATAAGAAAGGATAAAGGAGGTCAACTATTTTTTTTTCTAGTGCTAATCCACATGATAGATGCAATGATGATGCTCCTAAAATTGCAGCACGATCTTCCTCTCCACGCATACTACGAAAGTTACATTATCTTCAAGAAGGGATCAACCCTTCTTGTTATCCACATGCCCCAAACTGGGGCTATCGGTTGAGAGGGAGAAGAGAGAGAGGAAAATATGAGGGGCTACTAAGAGGAGACTAGCCTATGCCACCTTTTGGCCCCTCCTATTTATAGAGATTTCTACCACTTAACCCTAATAGATCCTAACCTATTAGGTGTTGGATATTTATCCAATTACCCAAGCCTCTTGGATTAACGGATCTCTATCTAATAATCTCTTATTGGATCTCATCCATAGGATCTCTATCTAATATACCTATTAAAACTCCTTCTAACTTAGTGAATTATTATTATCTCTATAATAATTTATTCGACTCATCGACTATAGATGTACTAGGCCACTACGCCATAGTCCTAGAAAATATAGAAAATCTAATCCATTGGACCTGTTTATCCTCAATCATCACGTATATATAGTTTCTCATTCATCTAATATCCCAAAAACCATATATCGGGCATGGTTCTATTAGACCCATATGGAATCTACTCAAGTCTCGCTCTAATTGGATTCTCTCAAAGAACTTCTTTCTCTCTCAATTTGAATGACTCTAGCTAGGGATTTGCCCAAGTGAAAATACATAGGATATTCCCCTCATGATACCGAGAATGGATGATCCTCTATCGACACTTAATTGTTCTTGTAAAGTTAGTTATTATTCCTAATGACCAGCTATGCTAGATCTAGAGCTTTCAGATTTATAAGTTCAATATTAAAGAGTGGAGTACTTATACAAGACATCCTTAGTATCTCAAGTCTAAAGACCAAGTACATAACTGAGATCACGGAATTATTGTTTGACAATGAGGTATCATCAATCATCCAGCATTCCGTGAAAGGATCATTCGGTGAACTCATTCTCCAATGAGCACCTGTATTATATCCCTAGAGTCTCCACACAAGCAACTGTGATATCAACTGCCTCCAATCATATGGACAGGTATACAATACATCGGTCTATCTAGTTATTTCGATGTCCTTCTCGAGTAACCTATGATAGGGAATATTTATGGTCTACGTTTATAGGAGAAATAGTCTCATTATCATGATTTCTTCATGATCCAATTTTCATTGCATAAATCCAACGAAATCACAATATATACAACAAGCAATATAAAGTGAGAATATGCTAATAATAATAATAAGCAAAAAAGACTACGTAACGTGTCACATGTACCATCACTAATGTGATTGGCTTGTAGGGCACCTATGACTTGCACCTGGTTGCAAGGTTTCTCCCTAGGGGTAGGGTCATATGGGTGTCTTTGGGTGATCGATAATCCTGCATGACAAGTTGGCGCCAAGGGTCGCTCGATGCGGCCCTTCCAATACTTACATTAGCGAAGGGGAGAAGATAATAATATAAGTTATATGACTAAGTTAGTATGTAAAGAGCCCCTCTTGGTGACTGCTTGGGGGTAGTTTTTATACTTCTCTAGGGATCGATCATCTATAGGTTATTAGCATCCATTGATATGTTAGGCGGGGCAGTTCATCTATTCTAGGGTGACTATTTTCATCTCGTGTTGTGTGGTGTTGTCTCCTCACTTTTGGGTATTGCTTCATGTAATTTTGAGCGATATGGATTCTGCTTTGTATCGCTTCTGAGCCGAGTGACATCGCTTCAGGATGCAATTGTTTCTAAGTTAGACTATGTCGTTTTATACTGCTTTGAGACTTATGCGTGACTCCAACTAGAGTGGTGTGATTAGAGGTGGCTGTCAGTTGGATGGTACTAAAATATCCTCTATCAGTTTGTAAAAGATTTGACGAGTAAATAATGAATGACAAAGTTTTGATTTTTTTTATTTTTCCTAAAGCATATTCTTTATCATTTTTTTCCTAATACTTAAAATATCATCAATCATCTATTCGTTTCTTTTCTTTTTATAGACTAATCCTATTAACAAGTAAATCCGGTTATAATGTTTTTACACTTTGTTATAGTGTTTTCAAAAAAATTGGGAAAACACTTTAACATAATACAAATACACTATATTACAATATTTCTATTATATTATAGTTTTTAATATTATTAAAAATAATATAACATAGTTTTTAATATTTTTATGAAATTTATACAACATATTATGTTATAGTGTTTTATTAGTAAGTTAAAAGCATCAGAACTTAATTTATCATGTTTTTATAAAATTTATATTAAAATATGATAATATATTATAATACTTTTATATTATATTATATTATATTTTTAATTATTAAAACTATTATAATATAGTATTAAAATATTGTAACTGGACCGATTCATGGATTGATTCAGAGGAAAAGGATATATAATAAATCATCAAATAAGAAAGAATTTTATAAATAGTCAAAAAATAAAATAAAAAAATATTTTTTTCAAAAATTCACCCTATTATAATTTGAGAAGATAATTATTACTCATTTAACACATATGGAAGTGGATGCATGCTTTTACGGGTCAATGAGAGATGGACATCATCAACCACAAAGGCAAAGTATCATGTCGTTGTAGTTGCATGTGGGTATACGGCCTATTAGCTTTTGCTTCTATGAAGGCTAAATGGTTGGCGACGCTTATTTCAGCGTGGTCCAACCCAAGCTTTCCCCTCCCTCCGTCCCTCCTCCCCTCTCTCTCTCTCTCCCTTTCGCTCGTCCAAGCCAACAAGGACTGCCCATAAATGGTCTCCTTGATTATGTCACCTTTTGTCACTCCAACAAGTTTATATAAGAGTAGTAGAGCTTCTTCCGCTCTGCAGCACCGCAGCCCATTACACCTCCTCTTCTTTGACATGGAGCCTGCGTGGGATGAGAAGAGCAGGGCGGAGAAGTCACAGGATGATGAGGAGAAGTGGGTGTGTGACTCCTCTGTGGATCACAAAGGAACGGTTCCTCGCAGAGCCTCCACTGGATGTTGGAAGGCATCCCTGTTCATCATAGGTAGCAAAGAGCTTGTTCTTGTCTCCATGTTGCTAGTCTTGATGATGAATTACCATGGCTTGTGTCTGACAGCGATTGAGTTCGGTGAGAGGCTGTGCTACTTCGGACTGGCCACCAATCTCATCATCTACCTCACCAGGGTGCTGCACCAGGAGCTGAAGACGGCGGCCAAGAACGTCAATTACTGGAGCGGCGTCACCTCGATGATGCCCCTCGTTGGTGGATTCGTGGCCGATGCGTACTTGGGCAGATTCTCCACCGTTCTCCTCTCCACTCTCATCTACATCGGGGTACACCTGCTCGCTCGCTGCCATCCATGCCTTCTTCTCATCTTCTTTGACATCATGTGCTTGGTGGCATTTGATCGCTGCAGGGTCTCGGCCTGTTAACCATGTCGCAGATGGTCCCGCGGCTGAAGCCATGCGACGCGAGCGGCGCCTGCGGCCGATCTCTGCGACTCCACGAGGTCATCTTCTTCGTGGCCATGTACATGATCTCGGGGGGCACCGGCGGCCACAAGCCGTCGCTCGAGAGCTTCGGCGCCGACCAGTTCGACGACAACCACGGGGAGGAGCGGAAGCAGAAGATGTCCTACTTCAACTGGTGGAGTTTCGCCCTATGCAGCGGGCTGACGCTGGGGGTCACCGTCGTCGTCTACGTCCAGGACGCCGTCAGCTGGTGGCTGGCCGACGTCGTGCTCACCGCCGTCATGTGCTTCTGCTTCGTGGTCTTCCTGGTGGGCAGACCGTTCTACCGCTACCGAGCGCCGGAGGGCAGCCCGTTCACGCCCATGCTGCAGGTTGTGGTGGCGGCCATGGCCAAAAGACACCTTCCTCTCCCTTCGGATGCTGACGAACTCTACGAGGTTCCCAAAACGCTCCCGCTGCAGAGCGATAAGAGGCTCCTCTGTCACACTAGCAAACTAAGGTACTCAATTCAGATCCCTGTGATGCCAATGGAACTCACAGCCGACTATATGAAGCAAACACACCCTAATTTGTCTCAGATTTCTCGACAAAGCTGCCATCGTCGAGCACAAGGATGATGAGGAAGCCTCCGCCACGGAGAAGCTGAACCCATGGCGACTAGCGACGGTGACCCAAGTGGAGGAGCTGAAGCTAATACTGGCCATGGTGCCCATATGGCTAACCGCGCTACCCTTAGGCATCTGCATCGGCCAAACCGCCACCTTCTTCATCAAGCAAGCGAGCACCATGAACAGATCATTGGGCGGCAGCTTCGAGATCCCGGCTGCCTCGGTCTTCGCCTTCAGCGCCATCGCCATGATCATCTCCGTCACCTTCTACGACAAGATCCTGGAGCCCTCCCTGAGAAGAGCCACCGGGAGGGAGCGGGGCATCAGCATCCTCAAGAGGATCGGAATCGGCTTCGCGTTCTCTGTCGCCGCAATGGTCTCCGCCGCCCTGGTGGAAGGGAAGAGACTGCGTGTGGCGGAAGCGGAGCAAAGCAGCGTCATCTCCATGAGCGTCTTCTGGTTGGTGCCACAGTTCATGATCATGGGGTTCGGTGATGGGTTCGCACTGGTGGGCTTGCAGGAGTACTTCTACGATCAAGTCCCCGACGGCATGAGGAGCTTAGGGATCGGCTTCTACCTCAGCGTCTTCGGGGTGTCCAACTTCCTCAGCAGTCTCTTGATCACGGTGGTGGATCACATCACCTCCAGGGGAGAGAAGGGGAGTTGGTTCGCCAAGGACTTGATCAGGAGCCGCTTGGACTGCTACTACTGGTTGATTTCCGCCATGAGTGCGGTGAATCTGTGTGGCTACGTCTACATCGCGACGAGGTATTCGTACAAGAGAGTGCAGAGGAAGGTGGGCGTCGTTAATTCCCCTGAAGCGGATGTCTAAATGAACCGTTCACAGTTTGCTACCAGACACGTAAAGTAATGCCATTAGATATAGAGGTAGTATGTGTGCTATGTTATTATCATTGTACAATACGACTTACTACTCACTGGCTTAGGGTTTGACATCGACGCAGATGGGGCCTTCGATAAGCTGACTTTGATTCCATAGAAAGTTGATCACGATAGATTGGCCTTAAATGACTTTTTTTATTTATTATCTGTACCCATGTAAAGTTCAAGCAATTGCAACTATGCCTTTGTAATTAATCTGCATCATTAGCAATAATAACTTCCAAACTTAGATTCGCATTAATATCTCTTTAAATTATAAAGAAAAAACAAAAAAGGACATGCATATATATTAAGTATTTAAATTTTTAATAATTTTCAATTATATTGAGAAGTACAACTTTTGAAAGTTGATTCAATGGTTGTCAGCGAGTATCATATACAAAAGATTTAAGTATTTAGAGGTATATATGCTCGAAATTTAAATTCTTTAGGGAGGGAATCCAACAACTGTGAGTGCTTTGGACTCCATATCGTCTTCGTTCGCTTTAAATCTCCTCGCTCAGCCTCGCTTTCCATACAGAGTGTAAAGGTTCTACAGGTCATATCACATAAAGCATCAGCATATGGAGGGCTTTCGGTGTGCCTTTTACTAACTTATGGTGACTAGACCATTCCAAAATTATTGGTGTTTGATATAACTATTACGGCATCTGAGCTTATCGCCATGTGGAAATGCATTGTTGCTATCTAATTTCGTTTTTAGTAATTTCCTTAAAAATTCATTTTTTGAACTTTTCTGGAAACTGTCTCTCACTTCTAAAATAAAATTTCTAAGCATGATCCTTTTTTTTTTCTAATAGGGACAATAAACATATGTCATTTGTGCCTTGATTGTTATTGTATACTTTTCTTAATATATAAATTTAATTAAATAATTTATTAATTAATTTTATCATCAAAATCTGATATTCAATATAGTAGTGGACTTAAAAAGTATAGGCATTGACTTCGCGCTTACCACCATTCTCCTCAAAGGCTATACGAAGGCGACCTATGAGGACATTACGAGAGAGCTCCTCTATTGGAGGAAGAGCCTTGAGGGAGAAAGAGGTGACGGTAGAAGTTGCCTCGTTCAGGCAACCAAGACCTATAGTGGAAGCTACCTCATCTAGGTGATTAGGATCGATGATTTGTCGATGGAGAGAAGGTATAGCAACAGACAAGGTGGATGCGAAGGATCTCATCGATCCACTCCTTATCAGCCTCGTAAGCATGATGTTGTTGTGCTATTAGCAATGCTGATAGAAGGTGAGTTAGCTATCACTGAATAGTGAGGAAGGAAAGAAAAATCTTACATTAACACAACTGCTCTAATACCATGATAAACTAAAATATAATGACAAAACATATTTCAATTAGTTAAATACAAAATCTATTTATATATGTTAGAAGAAATGATTTCTCTCTTAAGATTTCCTCGTACAGTTATATATATATATATATACATATATATATATATACATATATATACATATACATATATACATATATATATATATATATGCTGGTCGATACTACTGCTTGCAGATTGACACTAGGCGGTACCACCGCTCAGTTGGGCGGTATGATCGCTTGACAGAGCTTGGAAACCGAGCTCTAACGGTACCATCGCTTGACAGCATTAACTACCGGCGGTACCATCGCCCGAAGCACCTGTGAGACTGAGTCCAAGCAGTGCCACCATCGGCTGTGACTTCAGGTGTTGAATGAGCTGTTCAATTGACCCAATTCAGCTCTATTAAGGGCCTAGTTGGCCCCTAACTGAGTTAGTGGGATTACCTCCCAATCCTAACTTAACTTAAAGTCTAACTACGATAATTTAAGACATTAACTAAGTAATCTTTGTTCGGTATGTCAATTGTTCTTCCAGCGAGCTTCTGACGAACTTCTGATGATCTCTCAGTAATGTTCCAATTGACTCTCGACAAGCTCTTGAATTTTATGACGATCTTCTTGACAAGTTTCGACGAGCTTCTTTGGCAAGCTCTTGGACTTCTTGGTTAATTTTGGTAGAACTTCTGACGAACGTTCGGACTTTCGACGAACTCTCGAACTCCCAACGAAATCTCGATCTTGACTCCGGCACTATATTTGCTTTATATCTTACCGCTATCGTAGTTAATCTTGCACACTTTTCTCAATATATAGATTAAATCAAATAATTTATCAATTGATTTCATCATCAAAATCCGAGATTCAACATATATATATATATATATAATAATAATAATAATAATAATAATAAAATTATTTGGAGGCTAAGCTACCTTCCAAATTTAACTATCAATCTTTTGGAGGCTAAGATTGTTTAAACTTATAAACATCATATGTTTGTGTATATAGATGGTATTTATTCAATTCTAAATCTCACAAAACCTTAAGAGAAACTTTTAAAATATGTAAAAAGGATATAACCTAAATGGAATAGAACCCTTCTCAAAATATAGGAGATTCTGAATACCTCATATTAGGATAATAATAACTCTATACTCAAATCCTAAATTAAAGTCATACTAATAGTTTTAGAATCATACAAAATATATCCAAAATTAAATATTAGTTCAATGGCTTTGTCCCTTCTTTCTTCCCTTCTCCTCTACGCTTCTCCGTTTTCCTAACGTGGAAGGTAGAGTTGCATAGGAAGCAATGAGTAGAAAACACTCCTTTTTTTGTTTTTTTATCTTTTATAGATTAGTCCTTATAATATCTGTATTTATAAATAGGTCTTCAGAAAGATAACCAGATTACATTCTTTCCTCTAAATGAAGATTTTAATCCTATAAACTTTATGTATTTAATCTAAAAAATAATCAAGAACGATATATTTTCATGATATCAATCATGACATCATATATAATTGAGCATTTTAAAATATAGAGAAGCTAAAGATACTTTTTATCTTAAATATTAATCCTCAAATATAAATATTTCTGCTCTATATTAAATATTAAGATAACTTAATCTTGTATTAAAGTTCGCTAAAATACTTTGACTTATTGTATTATACTTAATGTAACATTAATATTTATGCATGCTTAATCAATATTTCATAGAATATTAAAAATGATATATTTTTAAAAGCATATACTTTAATTTTAAGAGTAAAAAATATAAGCATATCATTTATCGTATATTTGAAGTGTAAATATCACAAATCATATCGGTAACACATACTTATTATTTATACTTCTATTGGCATGCTAGTTATAATTCAATGTGTATAAGACTTGGATGCTACACAGCTCTAGTTGATTACTCACTATCCCCCTTACCAAATATTCCCAATAGTTTATGAGATAACTCGAGTCGGTTTCAAACTATCTCCACTATGAAATCTTTACGAAATATTCCATATGTTCAAGATCAGGTATAAAAATACACCTTTGACTCTAGATAGGAGGGAGAGAAAAAAAGAGGAACTTAGACATAAAGATATAAACTTCGATCTTTGTGTAGGTTATATACCTTGAGAGAAGGTACTTTCCATCCCTGATGATTCCATGGATACGGATCAAGGCTACATCGTGCTGATAAGAACGTTAATGATATTTTTCTCTAATAATCTTAAATAGCTCAAATTTCTGTTGGTGGCTATCATGTCTTCTTAAGTTAATACCAATCCCCAATTAATTAGTCTGGTCCAATTAAGTTTAACCACTCTCATTAGGCTCCAAAATTAAATACAAATATATTTAAAATTTGATGCCCTAAATGTAATTTTAAGTGAACCGAAACTTGCGAATCCAAATCCGAACCCAAACTCGGTCCATCTCAACCCAATAAGGTGTCGGTCTACCCACCCTGTTAAGATCAGACCGGCCTGCCACCGGCCCATTTATACATGATTTCGCGCACGTTAAAGGACCAATTACATCCTGGCACGTGTCTTGAACAGGATGTCTCGGTTTGAGCGGACGGACGGACGGAAAACTCGGGCATTGCCCCGCCGTCCGATTTGCTTATTCGCACGCAAACCAACGCTTCTGATCATTCTGCCGTGGGACCCGCCTGCGGCTACACATGCGCAGCCACTGCGCTGCGTGATTAGTTTAAGGGAGGCGTATGTCGGTCTCCCTGCAGAAAAAGCGTAGCCGACACGGTGGGATGCGTGAATGAGGCGAAGACGTGTTCTTATTTGTCGGTAGCGGATAAGTAATGCTTAGGATGGGTGCATAATATCGAACAACACATACACCGTTGTCTGCTCGCTCTCGGTTCACTCACTCGTTGTCTCTGCTTTGCCTTTTGGTCGCTTGATCTGTGGAAAGCGAAGGGAACAAGCAAAACGCTACGGGCGCCACCACCCTTACTCTCTCCAGGGCTCTGCCGAGAGAGGTGGAAGAGGAGAGAGATGACTTCGTCGGCGGCGGATCGGTTCTTGGGAGGAGGTGGCGGTGGGGAGGAGCAGCTGCTGCACCAACCCCAGATGTATTCCTACGTGGCGCAGCACAGCCGGAGGGAGAAGCTCCGGTTCCCGCCGGAAGAGCCCAACTCCTTCCTGCTCCTTCGCGACCCCAATGCCGCGCCGCAGCTCTCTGCGGCTGATTCCCTGACGGCCGCCTTCGTCGCCGCCTCTTCCTCCGCCTCCACCTCGACCTACTACCCTCACAACCCCGCCCTCAACTACGGCGTGCTACCCATCCCCGCGCAGCAGCCATACCACCAGATCTCCAACCAAGGCTTCTCCCTCTCCCTCTCTTCCTCCTCCTCCTCATTCCTTCGGCTCCTGGCTTCACGGCACCACATCGCCAGCCGGCCGGCCCCGGTGGGGCCGTTCACCGGTTACGCGGCCATTCTAAACCGCTCTAGGTTCTTGGGACCCGCGAGGAAGCTCCTGGAGGGAGCGTGCCATGTGGGACAGCAAGCCGCGGGAGGAGGCAGCAGTGGCAGCGGTGGTGGTGGCCAGGAGTTGCTCCTGGGCGCTGATCCGCCGGGGGAGTCACTGGTGGATCGCGGGTTGGCCGACCATGGCATGGACGACGACCGCCCGATCTTTGGCATGGATCAGCAGTGGAAGAAGACCAGGCTTGTCTCCATGCTCGACGAGGTGAGCAGCTTGAAAGCAATAAGGAGTCCTCACTGAATTGTTTCTCAAAGAAGACTTCACCGCTTCTTTGAGAAGACTTCATCTCTCTCTCTCTCTCTCTCTCTCTCTCTCTCTCTCTCACACACACACACACACAAGTTAAAGGGTTTTTGTGTTCTTTCATGTCAGGTTTTGGAAACAGCAGGTGGGATACGATTTGCTGTGACAATATCATATCTTGGTTAATCCATTATCTGTCAGAGTAGCACTCTAATTTATATTTTAAATGAATCATTAATCATGAATAATGAACATATCATGGAAATAATTGACATTTCTTAGCTTCTTATATGAACTTGTTTCATTTTTGACAAAGATGAACCGAATTAGGTTAAATCTTATTCTATGATTTTTCTTAGTCATTTAAAAGCTCTTTTAAGGCATTGCTGACAACATATCAGTTGACTCTTTTTTGCTTTGACTTCTGAAAGTAGAACGACCATATCAGAAGCATTGACTTACCAGAAATATTGACTTTGAAGCTTTTTCTTGGAGAAAAGTATTAGCATTAGCTATATTATGTACTAATAGATTGCATAAAGAAGACATGAAAAACCATATTACTATTGCTTATGCCTCTATAGTTCACTACAAGTCTAATGACTCCAGTGAAATTATACATGTCATAGGACACATGGAAAAATTAAAATGAAAATGGAGATCATTGATGTTGAGTTCATAAACCCATGCTTATCTAAAATGTAATTAGCATAAAATTTCTGAGACGCATTAAAGTTTCTTTATTAGATGTTCTTATGTTTGCAGTATCCTTCTACCCGAGATCATTTCATCAATGCTTGT
This sequence comes from Musa balbisiana, assembly GCA_004837865.1. NCBI lineage: Eukaryota > Viridiplantae > Streptophyta > Magnoliopsida > Zingiberales > Musaceae > Musa > Musa balbisiana. Next base: position 39,463,125 of record CM017197.1, read on the forward strand.
AACTTTGCTTGCTATTCTATGCTCGTTAGATAATGAAACTAATAATCCACTATGCCTAACATGAAACTAATTGGTAGTCTGGTAGACTAATTTCATTTTTTCGTATGATATATTTATAGGTATTCAGAAGATACAAACAATATTATCATCAGATGCAAGCTGTTATTACATCATTCGAATCTGTTGCGGGATTGAGTGCTGCTGCTCCATGTGCATCAATGGCTCTCAAGGCCATGTCCAAGCACTTCGGATGCCTTAAGAACATGATATCTGACCAGCTTCAGCAGTCGAACAATGGAGTGGGAGATGAAGGGATCAGCATCGGCAGAGAAGATGATTCGAGTTTTGGGCTCCTCAACAATAATGGTTGCCTTGGGAGAACGATTAATAGCAATGGCACATTTGCTCAACCACATGTTTGGCGACCTCAGAGAGGGCTTCCTGAACGAGCAGTGTCTGTGCTTCGCGCATGGCTTTTCGAACATTTTTTGCACCCGTGAGTAGCATAATTTTGCACTTATCGAACTGTGTTTTTTTTTTCCAAGGAAAGATGCAGAATTTTGCTAGTTTTTTTTCGCAATGGTGAAGAATACTTATCTGCAACTAAGCTCAGAAAACCTATCATATACATACGTATATGATGTCTAAACCTCTCAAATAGAATTGCATTCATTTGCTGGTTTTGTGAGTTTTCTCTATCTTCGTTCATAGTCCCCAAGTCAGAACCTACATGTTATTTTGACATTTATCACATGAAACTGCCATGTTTGTTTCTCTCGTGTACATAATGCAAGATTTAGCACTCTTTGATCACCATAGTTGTTGTGGTTCTAAATATTTTTGAATTTTGAGAGTTAATGATTTGGGAGGAATGCATGTACGAAAAAACTTCCATGGGAAACAAAAATTATAAAAATTAGAACTTGATTATTTTATAAATATCCCATGAATCTTTATCTATGTTGCAATATATTTGATTTTATATGCTTCTGATATTTTTTTATTATATCTAGAAAGGGTAAGGAAATTTTTCGATCCTTACGTGAGACAGTAATAAGAAAATTTATGCTTGGTCTAAGTCATCTTGCATGACAGTGATTTTAAAAGGCGCTCGGGCGAGGCGAGGCGAGGCCCGAGCGCCTCGCTAATCTCCCAGGCGGCACGCTTCAAACAGGCACCGCTTGGGCGCTCGTCCGAGCCCAGGCGCTGGGCGCTTCAGGCGAGCGCCTGGGTTAACCAAGGCGATCGAACCAGGATTTTAGGTCTGGTTCGGTCCTGGTTTGATCTATGATGGTTGGTTTAATCGAACCAATTAAAACTGATATAAGTGACAACCGAACCCTAACCCTCGTCGTTGCCAATCCCGATCCCGCTGCTCGCCGTTGTCGCTGCTCGCAAACGCTCTCGTCGCTCGCCGCTTGCTGCTGTTGCCGCTAGCGCCTCTTGCTACTCCCGCTCCCGCTCCTGCTCTCGTTGCCGCTGCTCGCCGCTGTTGCTGCTCGCAAACGCTGCCGCTGTCGTCACTCGCACCTCCTGCTGCTCGCCGCTCCCGCTCCCACTCCTGCTGCTTGCTGTTGTCGCCGCTCGTCGTTGCTGCTGCCGTTGTCACCGCTCGCCGCTGCCGCTTCCTCTTTTCTCAGTCAGCAGGCTCAGCACCCCTTTACACTTCCTTTTAACAGTATATGTATACTGTTAATATTATTAAGTTATTTGAAATGATTAATTTTTAATACTGTTAATAGATTAATAATATATTATTTTAATTTTAATACTGTTAATTTTTATTTCTTTGAAATTATTGTTAGGTTTCAACATAAATGGCAAGTGCACAGAACAACTCAATAGAGTCTCTAATGGCATCAAAAAAAGATCCTGCATGGAAGTATAATTATTTGAAGGATCCGAAAGATCTTAATGCAGTGACTTGTATATTCTGCGATAAGACTACTAGAGGTGGTATTTTTCGTGCAAAACAACATCTAGTAGGAAATTTCAAGAATGCAGCAGCTTGCAAAAAGTGTCCACCTGAGGTAAAAGAAGAGTTGTTGAGTTATATGAATGAAAGAAGACAAAAGAATGAATCTTATGGGAATTTACCAGAAGACAATGTTGAACATCTCAGGGATGAAGAAGAAGATTATTCTATGAGTATTAACCCAAGTGAAAAAAGAGTATACGACAAAAAATGAAAAGAAGTTATGAGTACTAAGAAGGGTAAAAAAGGATCGATGAATCTATATATGTTTCAAGGATCCCAGAAACAACAAGGGCAAGCAGGAGGCTCAAAATTTAGACAAACAAATATAAGTGATGCTTGTGATAAAGAAATAAGAGGAAGAACAATTCTGCACATTGCTCACTTCTTCTATTAGGTTGGTCTTCCCCTTAGTACAACTCGTTTAGAAAAGAAGTTATGAATACTAAGAAGGGTAAAAAAAGATCGATGAATCTATATATGTTTTAAGGATCCCATAAACAACAAGGGCAAGCAGGAGGCTCAAAATTTAGACAAACAAATATAAGTTATGCTTGTGATAAAAAAATAAGAGGAAAAACAATTCTACACATTGCTCACTTCTTCTATTAGGTTGGTCTTCCTCTTAGTACAACTCGTTTAGACAGTTTTAAGGATATGATTGAGGCTATTGGAAGATATTATGCAGGATTAAAACCTCCAAGGTATTATGAGATGCGAGTTCCATTACTGCAAAAAGAGTTGAATTATACAAATGACTTACTAAAGGGTCATAAAGAATCATGGGCAACACATGGTTGCTCTATTATGTCAGATGTTTGGACTGACAGGAGGCGCAGGAGTATAATTAATTTTATAGTTAATTATTCTTTAGGGACTATGTTTGTGAAGTCAATAGATGCTTCATCTTTTGTAAAATCTAGAGACAAGATATATAATTTACTTGACAATTTCGTGGAAGAAATTGGAGAACAAAATGTCATTCAAATTATAATCGACAATGGAAGCAACTATGTTTTAGCTGGTAATATTCATCTTTTGAATTTGTTAATTATTTTCTCTTCAATTAAGTGTGTTAAACTCTTAAATCTTATCATTTTTGTTATCCTTTGTCTCAGGTAAATTGCTTGAATAAAAAAGACAACACATTGTATTGATTTAATGTTGGAGGATATTGGAAAGATCTTAGAAATCAAGAAAACCTTAGAAAGGGCAATTTTTGTTGTCGGATTTTTTTATAATCATATTGGAGCTTTGAATATGATGAGAGAATTTACAGGGAATAAAAAATTAGTGAGACATGGTGTCACCTGATTTACTACTTTATTCTTGACATTACAAAGTGTGCATCGTCAAAAACATACTCTGAGAAACATGTTTACCTCTGAGAAATGGGTGATAAGCAAATAGGCAAAAGAAGCAAAAGGCAAGAGGGCTGCTGATATCATCTTAATGTCATCCTTTTGGAATCATATAGTTTATATATTAAAAGTAATGGGCCCGCTTGTTCGAGTCTTTCGATTGGTGGATAATGAAAATAAGCCTGTAATGAGATATATTTATGAGGCTATGGATAGAGCAAAAGAGACGATTAAAAGATCTTTTAATGAAAATGAAGAAAAATATGAGAAATTTTTTACAATCATTGATGAAAGATAGAATTGTCAACTTCATCATCCCTTATATGCAGTAGGACATTATTTGAAACCTGAATTCTTTTATAAGATTAAATCTGTTAGATTTGATGCAGAAGTTTTGGATGGGTTATATCAGTGCATTGCAAGATTAGTACCCAGCCTTGAGGTTCAAGATAAGATTATTCATGAATTATCTTTATATAAAAATGTCGAAGGTCTTTTTGGAATTCCAATTGCCGTTTGATCCAAGACAATTATGTCTCCAGGTATTAATAATTTGATATAATTAATTTCATATATATTATGTTACTATGTTATTGCTAATAATAACATAAATTTTGCAACTGAATGGTAGAGTTTATTTGGAAATTTCACCCCAAACTTACAGCAATTTGCTATCAAAGTATTTAGTTTGACATGTAGTGCTTCGAGTTGTGAGCGAAACTAGAGTGTCTTTGAGCATGTAAGGATCACTAAATATTTTTGTTTTAATTAATTTATTTATTTAGATAGATGTATTAATATATTTTTAAATTATATGATATGACAGATTCACTCGAAGAGAAGAAATCAGTTGGAACATCAACGATTGCACGATCTTGTTTAGATAAAGTATAATCAAGCTTTGAAAGCTCGTCCTGATTTGTAAAATAGATTTGATTCAATCTCATTGCAAGATATTGATGATTCAAATGAGTGGTTAATAGGAGAAATGTGTGGTAACTTGCAAGATGCTGAAGACGAGCTTATATTTGAAGATAATAGATTGACATGGGGAAATGTGGCAAGAGCTTCAGGTGCTGGAGAATTACAAACATATACAAAACAGATGTCAAAAAGAAAAATGAGTGCAAAGTATCAAGCTCGACTCCTGCTGTTGTTGAAGACATAGAAAATGAAACATATCTTAGTGAAGAGGAAGGAGTCGAAGGACAAGAGGAAGAAGATGAATTCAATGAAGATGATTTGTGTGAAAATGACGATAATATTGATTATAATAAATGGCTTTGATGTAAAATTTTATTGTTTTGAATTTTGAAACTTTTTGTTAATGTCACATTGTGATTTTGTATCTTAGATTTTCTAAATTTAATAGCATATTTTTATTTAAAATTTTAAATAATTATATTTATTAATTATATTATATATTTTTATATTTTAGCGTCTCGCTTCGCTCGAGCGAGCGCCTAGCGCCTCGGGCATTTTTGGACCTTGGCGCCTTTTGGCGCTTAACGCTTTTTAAATCACTGTTGTATGATAAAAATTTTGATTTTTTTCTTACGGAAGAAGATCTTGTGTTCGTTTTTTCTAAATTTATTTTTTTATTTTCTATATTGTTCTTTAGATATAAAGGTCTTCTCAACCCAAACTGTGTTTTTCTACCAATGATATGCATCGACTAAAAAGTGTTTGCAGCAGTTTTATAGTGTTGCAGTTCTCATCATTGACATCATGTGTATTGATGCTTGATGGCCACATTTATATGATCGTATCTTATTACTTTCCAGGTATCCTAGTGATATGGACAAGCAGAACTTGGCTAAACAAACAGGTCTCACAAGAAACCAGGTAAAGTAGAGAATCCTTTTTTAAGTCTTCTGAATCCAGCGAAGTACAAAAAACATCACTGCATGCATGAGTTACTAGCATGCATCAGTATATATACAATCAGTATCTGTTTGTGGTGATCCGGTCAGAATAAATACTTCACTATCTGCGCAGGTCTCTAACTGGTTTATCAATGCGAGAGTGAGGCTTTGGAAGCCGTTGGTGGAGGAAGTGCACTCCTTAGAGATGCATCAGAAGCATCAACCGTCTGCCGGCCGCGAACAACCTCGTCCACCTTCATCTTCGCAGGTGAGCATGTTCGGTGGTGCATCCAACCATGAGTATGTCTCGCTCACCCTCGGCCTGGAGGAGTGCGGCGACGCTTATTTCGGTAAGGACGTCGGCAGCCGCTTGCTGCAGGATTTTGTTGGGTGAGGATTGTGCGGGAGTCTGAGCTTGTCAAGATGAGCATAATGTGTTCGACAAAATGCACTTATCTCCGTGAGAGTGTGGCGTTAAGGTTCTTGAGGAATCGGTCCTGGCTTTGGTGGGACATCAAAATCTTGTGGACTGAGATGGCGGAAAAGAACAAAAGCATGCAAGAAATGATTGATACTACGTTTGTGTTGTTTAGGAGGGGCAGCTTTTGCAGAGAGTCTCCCGTGGCCATGAGGAGAGTTTTTGGGCGTCCGCAGATGGTTTGATCGTGTGATATCAAATTAAACTCGAATCTAAAAGTCTACATAAATAAAGGGGCACTAACTATGTATCTCACGTTATCTATGTACATGGAAAGAAGGAGGTAAAGAGAGATTAACCATTCTTAGTTTCTCTCTTTTCTTTGTAGTATTAAAAAGATTAAAAACAATATTACATTAAATTATATAGATGATGTTTAAACATAAATTCGAGCTTAAGACATATCATTTATGCGTTAATGTACTGATCAATCCCAACATTTTAATAGATTTTTTTCTTCATAGTATTAATTTGTGTGGAGAAATAATAAAAAACTACTCAATAAATTTCTTTTAGGATGGTGTTATATCAGACACATTAATATGCGTGAGATGTCCCATAAATAAGATAGTAGAAGAATTTCAAATATCAATAGGTTACTATTTCACTTTTGTTTCTTTGAGTTATTTTGGGTTCTCCAAATATATTCTTCTGGCAGTAAGTTTATGTATTAGTGTTTGTACATAAGCTTGATAATTTTAAAATGTGTCAGAAATATTATAACTCTATTCAAAAGTAATTAATTGACATAAAAAGTTAAATCTATTGCATGTTCTTATTTCTAAAATAATAAGAATACATATTGAGACTCCACAAAAGATAATAAACTGGTTTATATTATATTATATTATATTTATATTATATTTATATTATATTATATTATATTTTGTACCATTCTTTGTCAGTTATATTATTTTTATCTAGATGCTAAAAACATTATAATTGATATATAATTTTTTATTATTAAATCAATAAAAATATTTATTTGAAATCCCACCAAAGATAATTTGTTAGTCTATGTTATAATTTTTGAATTGTTTCTCGGTTATATAATTTTTTTTATAGGTTTAATAGTGTGTACATATATATATATATGAAAAAATATTATGTCTATTAAAAAAATATTATAAGAGGATTACTATTTATAATTTTATTTATAATTTTTTTAACATTATTAACTTTTCTTTTGTAAATAGACTCAAATAATCTTTTCTTCTCCCTCCACTCTTCTTATTCTTCCTTTTTATAGGAAGACATCATGAGAGAGACAAAACGGTAGGATCGGATGATATTGAGCGACATCGACAAAGATAAAAATAAGAAGTGGTGTGAATATAAAAAGGAAAAAGATAAAATTGATAATAATATAATTATAAATAGTAAATTAATATTTTATTATTAAAAAATCAATAGTAAAAGGGGATGATGAACAGTAAATTTTTATTATAATTAAACTAGTTCACTTTGTGAATTGATTAATGTAAAAGAAACGTTGACGAGAGAAAAGATATCATTTAAATAAAATTGACTAGTTCACTTTACACCGATTAATGTAGAAGACGAAAGACTTCTTTTGGATATCATATAAAAGTATTTTCAACACTAAAGGGGAAAAAGGGAAACATTGATGAGGAAAAATATTAAAGGACGTCGATTGGAGGGGGAGAAAAACTCGAAACGAAATTTATCCTATATAAATTTGATATTATCCAGTCGGTCAAAGGATGAGCCAACCTTCGAATAGACATGCACTGTTAAGTTGGAATAATTGCTTGTCTGGCATGCAATTTCATCGGTGCTGAATGCCCTTCAGCCTCTAATGAATACACCATAAAGCAACATAGCCATCCCCCAAAATGCTAAGCACATGTACCGAAAAGCAAGAAAGAAAGATGACAGATGATAAGAAGTATGAAATGTGACTGAACATCTCATTCAGCCTCTTTCCTCCCATGCAACTTGTGAGACTTGAATGAGCAGCAACCACAGCATCTCTCAGTCACAAACATTGCTTATTTTAAGACATCATTCCAAGCTTAGTTTACAAGTGCTTATTTTGCTCGCAACATAAAGCAATGCCACCCATTTGGCTCCACATGAAAAATTGTGGGACCGAGCCAATGCCTTTCACACGGGGAAAGCTCCTGTGAAGTGTATATGGTCAAGGGTTCGACGAAGCCCGTACTTGTTGACGGCTGCATTAGCAGCTCTGAAGCCTTCGCCGTAGGCGGTGGAAGTGTCGTGAGCAATTTGGTGCATGAAGAACTCTCCTAGTTTTTTCTCGGTGTCAGACTTTGCTGCTTTCTTAGATGATGGCATTGCGGATGATGATGAGGATGAAGAAGATGGAGCATAACTTGATGAGGATGGCACACTCGTTGAACCTGGCATGATCTCGGATTCGAGCCACATGTGGGAGAGAACCTGGCAGATGCCTTCCTCCACCTCAGGGCTTAGATCACGATAGCCTGATTACATATAAGAAAATGTATAAGACAAGAATTAAGAAAATGTCATAAATTTACATGTAGCACGATTGCATATAAACTAAGAGAAGTACAAAATCGAAATGCAATTTAGCATCTCTTATGGTGCTTTCGTAATCTTTGTTTCATCAGCTATAAAAGTTCACGGAAAGGAATCTTAAATCACATATTAATTCCTGAGGAGTTTAGAAAATCATAAAAGATATGGTCATTCTTGGTGGTACTAATACGATGGTCATTCTTGAGGAGTTCAGTAAAGATATGGTCATAAAAGATATTAATTCCTGAGGAGTTCAGAAAATCATAAAAGATATGGTCATTCCTGGTGGCACTAATACGATGGATCAGGACAATTATTCACTTTGAGGCCTAAGCAAATTTAATGAGCGGTGCTCACTGAAATTTCATTGATGGATATAGTTCTGCCTGAATAATATTTTGAGTAGGCTGGGCATAAGATCTAGATTGGATAAACTAAGAGACTCTCCTGGCTGCAATGCTCTGAAGTTGGCAATCATTGATATATACCTGATTGGCAATCACAAGATTCAAACTCAAGTCTTCAGTAAAGAGATCAAGCAGTTTCCCAGCCAATAAGTAGATGATGAATGCTAATGACTATTTGTTTGTTGTATCATAGTGACAATTTTGCATTCAAAGGTATAGCATAGAACAATATAATTATATGAAATTTAACATCGAATGATGTAATAGTTGTAACCTCAAAAAATAGAAAAATACCTTTGAGACGTAACCAACCATGCATTAATTCATGAGCAAGAATTGAACCTGTTAATAGTCTGCATTTAGAAGGATAAAGAAAGGTGTCAGGATACCCGGTATAATTTGCTAAACGAAATGGATATTAGCAGTTTAATGAACAAAATTTTTTTGACAAATTGACTTCCATTTATCCAATTCAGTCTTCACAAAGTCTCACCATGATTAAAAAAGAAGCATAACTTTTTTCTACAGCATAAGCATTCTTAACATAATACAACATGGTAAAATGCCCACATCTTCAATAGATTATCATGTTGAATGATTAATTTGATCAACATGAACTTTTAAGGAGAGGAACATAATGATCACAGCACTTCAGTGAACGCATGATCATGACTCAAAACAAAAATTGTAATAGATAGATACCAGTATAAATAAAGATATCTGACTTCCAGCCTGATAACAAGTTGATAATAACCTGGGGAGGCCATATAAAACAAGAATTGCAGTGACTTCACATCTACGGATCAACTTTTGTGGGTGTGTCCGCATGTCCAGAATTTTGTTTCCCCCAATTCTTGGCCTTTTATGTATCTGTATGTTTGAAATTGGCTTAGAATTCATTCTAGTCTAACTTAAACAAAATGGAAGGAGATTACTCACACTGCTGACGGTTTGTTCCTCAGAAAGACATAAGCCTCTTGTTTCAGGCATGTGATGATGACCCTGTTGAAAACAGCTTCAGAAATTAGAACTATCTACAAGAGGAGAATGTTAAAACTCAAGACAGCCAAAGAAAGCTTACATATTTCTCCCCTTCCATGGCCTCATTAAGCGCCTGCCTTTCAACCAAAAGCATGGGAATTTGTTGATCTATTCTCATGTTCATTCCTTCATAATAATCTCTAATTGAGTGGTACAGGGGTTGACAGTCACCAGCATCCATGATAGCAGATTCAAGGCATTCCAGGCACAAGCTACGGCCTTCTCCTAGATAGATATATCTTGTATTTCTTGACTTCAATATGAAGTAGTGAAAGCAAAATTGAGGTATTAGTAAAGATGAATGTTCTATTCATCGCGAGCAATTATTTTGCTTGACCATTTACATATATGAAAAAAGATTTGGAATTTTCTCCGGTGAAACAAATGTCTTCCATACCTCCATTCTCTCACAACTACAGCATCGAGGTGTGTGGTCATGTTCATGTGAAGGACAATACTTTTGCCCCCAAAAGGGATGAGCTCTATACTCAATTAAACCAGCCCTGTTTGTTGGGATCTGTTGGGGAAAAAAATGAACAGAAACCATTTGCTTGCTTGCTTATATTATAGCATGTTACTTCTAGGTCAATTTTTGATATAGAAATATAAAGAACTTCGTCTGGAAAGTGAAAGAAGATCATTTTCAAAAGTAATGAAATGTTAAGCTTTTAGCTGATTGAGAAGGTTCAATATTTCTAGACGGAAAAGAGAAAGACATCAAAGATAATTTTCATCATTTTAAGAATGTAAGTATAATTGCTTGTGACGACTGATTATCAAACAGAAGATTCAAGTTTTCATTATCCAAATAATATCATTGGTAATAGATACAAAAGTACAGTTACTTGCAACAGCTGATCCATATGGTGAATATTAGAGGATTCAAACTCGCATGGGATCCTAATCCAGAAATATAATTAATATAAGAAATAGATGGATCTTTTAGAAGCTCAATTTCTTTGCTGTGGTGTAGATTTCATTCAGGAAAGAGTTTAGAACAAAGTGACATATCTAAGGACTGCAGTGGTATTAAATAAATGTATATGCTGGTATTTAGAGGAAACATCATTGCTAATTCTCATGCTAATGATATCTAGCAAAGTTGAAGAGGGAAACAATCCATTGAAGAATTTGTGCAGGAAGAGGAAACATAATAAAGGCCAAACAGATTCTCACTAAAATGATAGCATGAAGAACACAGAAACAAGCAATCCAGAACAACATGAACTTCTGCACTGAAAATTATTTGATCTTCTGATGACACAGTTTGTTAGAAAAATTTATACAATAGAAATGATAAAGTGCAAAAATATAGAGAGATAAATTCTTACAAATTCATGGCAGACGTCACATTTGGGGTGATGCAACTCCTTATAACATGACTTGTGGTATGGGTAGGTGCCTGACAAAGAAAACTAAAACAAGCACCATGTTTTAAGATCTTTTTCACACTAAAACCTACTCAGAGAAGACAGATGCCAGTATATTATGTGACAATTCTTACAGAAGTAAAGCAACACTTTTTTAACTAAAAAGCTAACAGTTTAACACACCTCAGTCTCACGGATAAGCTGACCACAAGCATAACACAGAAAGCATTGTGGATGCCAAAATGTTCCCATGCAGCTCAAGTAATGTCCATAGCCTATTTCATGGTGACAGCCTCCACAAATTCTGTAGGACACAATGCACAGGCATAGTTGTGTGGTGATGTGCCATAGCAAGATAGCATATAGACCAAGATGAATGACAAAATTAAACCTGTATCCTCTTGGTAAAAACTGCACAGGTTGATATGGTTGATAGGAGGGCATGCTCAGACTTTCTTGGATAGCTTTAGCTAGCTCATCATCATCAATTCCCTGGCCCCTGTATCCTGGAGCTATGACAGAAAGTGACCATACAGTAAGGTATCAGCACTTGAACCAACCTCTTCAGACATGGAAGGGGAACTGCCGTAGATATGATTTCAAGATGTCTGAAGAGTCGAATTTCAACACCCCAAATAGTTGAACTTACCATTCGGTTTCTTGGCATCCTCGACAAGAGAAAGTGCATTTGCATGATCCAGGTCTTCATTTGCATCTTTAGATTGGTCATCCTGGTAAGAGCTTGTGCACAAGAATTTCATACAATGATATAGAACAAGAGGAAATGGACACCTAAATAAAATTCAGATAAATTTTTGGAAACTAACTAATGTGTATTAACAAGTATTATGAGAAATTTGGCATGCGGTCTACATGATCAAATCAGAGAGGAATCTTTACCGCTGGTTTAACTGGTCTATGCAGTAAGCTCTCTCCCCCAATTAGATGTGAATGGCGTCCATTTGACACTCTACAACCTGTTCCTTTGAAAAACTTGCAGAGCCACCTCATGAAGCGTGACCTTCTGCAAGGATATGATGGAGCTGTATCTCCTGATCACACAATGAGATTCGACATAGTTACTATAAGATCACCATCAGATATGAAATTCACTGATAACATGCCCATCATGTTATTTATCTTTCTTAACAAAAAGAAGACATGACAAGATCTGTGATATATACAGCTGATATCATGAGCATGTGAAGCTTGATTGATTCTGTGTCAAAAATGTATACCAAAGAGAACCGAAACAGAAGAAAATTTTAACAGAATACAGTATATTCAGATGAATTCAGGGTGCTGATGCTTCAGATTTTATGACATGGTGACCACATGAAGTTTCCTACTGCAGAAAATGAAATTCTCTGATTAAAATGAGGCTCGTGAAATAGAAAATGTCATAGAAATTTTCATATTTCCAAGATAACCATCGTTTTCTACTAGATTAGAGTCACGAACTCGTAGACTATTTTGCTTATTTAGCCTCTTGTAGGTGTTCATCGTATAATGACTTTCTCAAGTACTGCAGAGTATGATATTGATGCCCCTACAGGGATTTTGATGCCCCTACAAATTCTGGTGTCAACGACAAGGAATTAACGATCATATGCATCAATTCCTGATAATACCCACAAGCTCAACTCAGCAACCTCGAATCACAAGTGGAATCATCATCGCCATCACCTAGCAATCAAGAATTTCGACGACGATCACAATCTAAAATTACGAATACCACCAATCGATAAGCATCCCTAAATAGAGTCTCTCTCTCTCTCTCTCTCTCTCTCTCTCTCTCTCTCTCTCTCTCTCTAATCAGATTTTTGAATCAACGAAACTAAGAAATAAGCCATCAGATGGTTACCGTAGGCGCGAGGCCGGGAGAGGTAGCTGGAGTCGGAAGAATCCATTGCGGCGGCCAGGACGGGAGCGGCGACTCCACCACGGAGAGGGAGGGAGGAAGAAAAGGAGCTTTGAGAGAGGAATAAAGGAGAGGGGGGGTTGGAAAGGAAGGGATTGAGGTGGAGATGAGGAAGAGGAGGAGGAAGGGGGCGGCGGCTCGACGATAAGGCATCTCTAAAAGCTCGGGCAATTATATATATATACACGCACGTACATGCATTACATATATGATTGTGGCGGCGACGACAGGGAGGAATCGGGGGATGGGAGGAGGGGAATAACGTGAGAGAGACGGGGGAGGGAGGGAAGGAAAGAGAGATTCCTTTGTCGCTGCAAAGGGAATGCGTCCAGTGTGGAAAGGAAGCGGGGGAGGAGGAAGATGACGATGTAAGAGTAGGAGGACGCTACAAGGGGAGGAGCGCGCTCGCTTCCTTTTTTGCTTTGGGTTGGAGCCCTTTTTTCTCCACGCGGCTGGAATCATTTGAGCCCTTTTTTTGTCGTTGTGGTTTTTACTTTTACATATATATCCTTCCAAGGTCCAAAAATAACATATTTGTCACTGTAAAACTCAATATAACTTGTAAATCCTCTAAAGTCATTTTCTTGTTTAGTGTAATTGACTGTTTGCTTCTATAGCCCTCTTACAAAACAATATAATTAAAGAAATAGACTAAAAAATATTAGAAAGATCTTTATAAACTTTATTTGAGTTTCAAATATATATAGTTCTTAGTTTATGAAAATAAATAGAATTTTTTTAGACATGATTATAGTGTTTTTGATATATTTTTAAAAATAATGTAACCTTACTACAAAACACTAAAGGAAATGAACTCAAAATATATTAGGAAAAATACTTAAAAACCTTATTCGGTTTTCAAATAGGTATGGTTCTCTATCTAACAAAACAAACATATAAATAATTTGACTCTTATATGAGTTACAGTATTTTTCAATATGATTGCAATGATTAAAGTACATTTTGAAAAACATTGAACAGAGAAAAATAAACTAAAATATTAAATAAAAATACTTATGATTCATATACTATGATACCGGGGGCAAAATATAGAATAGATTTCGAAAGAAAAATCAGTAATACAGTATTTGTTAGAATAAGTTTTTGGAATAGAAAAGAAACGAACTCAAATCGAGATACAGAAAGTTTACCACTCAAAGAAAATTAAACAAGGATACAAAACTGAAAAATAAAAGACTTACCACTCAAGGAACATCCAAGAGATACAAAGTTTCTACCAATAGAGCTTCTGCCAATATCATTAGTTTCTAAACCTCTTTCTAACCCCTAAACATCAAAATGAGTACTAGTGCATGAAACAACCTGCATAGAGAATTTCAAAATTAAGTGTTTTATAGCAGGTAACCAACTTCCTTAATGCATTCCTTAGTCATGAAGAAAAGCACATTGAAACAGCTGTAACTTTATCTAAGAAATGTGCTAATGAGTTGTTATATTTGAGTGGGCTGAGTTGAAAACTATGAGGTAACATTGTGGGCTAAAAAAAATATTATAGCATCAGCGAGATCCATATGAGAATATTGTAGCAAATTAGGCACTCTCATGTCAATCTCCCTTGGATGAAAATGACTTGATCTCAAGTCCTTATTTGTTTCATCAACATGATTATGAAAATGACTTAAATCAGTCACATTAAATGTTAGGGACACTTCATTGTTGAATCTCATATTTTGATAATGAAATCAATTTATAAATTAAATGATTTAATCCATGTATAGAGATAAGTGATGCATGATTAACTACGATCGTGAGAAAGACAAAATGATTAAAGAAGAATCGAAATTGGGCCGGAGTCAATGATTGGGCATCAGGCTGAATGAATCAAGGGATACACTAAAGGATCAAACGATGCAATGAAAGTTCACCGGGAGTTCATCAAAAGCTCGTCAGAAGTTCGCCAAAAGCTCATCGAAATATCACTAAAAGTTCACCGGAAGTTTATCGAGAGTTTGGTCAAACAATTGACATTCCAAACAACTTAGATTACGTATATCATAATTATTTTAGCCTTAACTATCATATTTAGGACTTTAATTTGATTTAATTTTATAAAAAATCATACTAACTCAATTAAGGATCAATTAGGCCCAAAACAACGCTGAATTGGGTCGTTGGTTAGCCCATTCAGCCACTTGGAGCCACGACAGGCGGTGGTACTACTGAGGCTCAACCTCCTAAGTGGTATGGGCAATGGTACCACCTAGACTAGGTGGTGGTATCGTCGACATTTAATGTTGCCAGGCGATGGTACTACTAGAGCCCGATCTCCAAGGCTTTGTCAAGCGATTGTACCACCCAATGTCAGTCTACAAATGGTGGTATCGCTAATACCCTAAAAACCCGAGATGAAATACTTTTTGGCTTCATTTTTAAAGAGCTACTGGGGCCTATAAATGCCCCACTCTTTCTTGCATGAAAGAGCAATGAAAGTGTGAACAAAAATCTTGAGATTTTGGGTTGTAAAATTGCTAAGTGTCCTCCTCCTCCCTTTCTAGTTTTGTGATTTTTCAAGAGAGGTGTGAGACTTGTAAGAGTTGTCTCCTAAACCCCTAAAAAGGAGAAAATATTGTAAGAGGATGGTTGGTCTTCGCCCATTGGCCAGTAGTAGATGCTGGTGGCCTCAATGGAGGAGGAATTGGGAGTGGACATAGGTCACAACGATCGAACCACTATAAATTTGATGTGCTTTCTTGCTGTATCATTTCTTCCATGCTTTTCATTCTCATTACTCATTAATTTACTTGCTCACTGCCCTCAATCACTTATGAACATTTTTAAGTTTAAACACTTTTTCGGATACAAGTTTTATTGAATGAATCTTCGAATCGACGTTGTTTTTGTCGAAAGCATTAATTCACCAACCCCCTCCCCCCCTTCAGGTAGCTTGATCTCATAAGTATTTTTGTTAATTCTCTTAAGCACCTTGAATGGACCATCAACCTTTAGTTTCAATTTTTTAAATTTACTTGGTGGAAACCTTTTCTTCCTTAGATGAATCTAAACTAAATCACCTGCATTAAACTCCACATGTTTTCTATGTTAGTTGGCAGCTTGCATGTACATCTCATTTTGCTTTTCTATGGTTGCTTTAACACCCTCATACAGTTTCCTTATCTGCGTAACTCTCTCATCATCATCTCCACTAAATTGTTTAGTTGTCGAATGAGGGACCAAGTCTAAAGGACCAGTGGGATTAGCACCATAAGCAACCTCAAAAAGACTCTTAGTAATGCTATGATGCATAGAACGATTGTAGGAAAATTTAATTTGTTGAAGAATGAGATCTCATTGCTTAATATTCTTACCAACATAGCTTCTAAGTAAGTTTCCCAAGTTTCTATTCGTTACTTCAGTTTGCCCATCAGTTTGTGGATGAGGCGAGCTGTTGAAATTCAAAGAAGTATCCAACTTCCTCTAAAGAGTTCTCCAAAAATAACTAAGAAATTTTGAATCTCGATCAGACACCATAGTTCTTGGAATACCATACTATTTAATAATCACCTTAAAATATAAATCAACAATATGAGATGCATCATTCGATCTATTGCAGGGAACAAAGTGAGACATTTTTGAAAATCTGTCAACAAACATGATAGAATCCTTGTTCCTTTTAGTTATTGGTAGTCCCAAAATGAAATCAAGATTCACTTCCTCCCATGGAGCATTTGGTTCTAGCAATGGAGTGTATAAACCAAAATTTTGACTTCTTGTTTTTGCTAAATGGCATATTCGACATTGCTTTATATATCTCTCCACATTTTTGAATATCTTAGACCAATATAAATTTGATTGAATAAGAGCTAGAATCTTATCCCTACCGAAATGTCCTTCCAAAACAGCACCATAAGCTTCAACTAGAATTACTTGTTTCAAAAGAATAAGATGGAATACACAATGCATTAGCTTGAAAAATAAAACCATTAAGGATAGAAAATTATTAAAAGGAACCTTATTTGTAATTCTGCTATATTGAGCCGAAATCCACATCATTCTCATAGAGATCTTTGAATGTCTCAAATCCAACCACTTTAACTTTAATTATTGATAATAAAGAGTGTTTTCTACTTAATTTATTAGTAACTATGTTTTGAACATCAGATTTATGCTTGATTGTAATATCATAAGATTGCAAGAACTCCACCCAAGCTGTATGCCTCTTGTTTAGCTTATGCTAGTGATTAATGAACTTTAATGCCTAATGATCAGAATATATGACAAATGGCTTGGCAAGAAGATATGACTCCAATGAGATAAAGCTCGATAAATAGCATAGAACTCCTTATCATATGTAGAATATTTTCTTCTTGTATCATATAGCTTCTCACTAAAAAAGGCAATGGACTTTCGATCTTGACTCAAAACAGTACTAATTCCCATATTAGATGCATCGCATTCAACTTCAAACACCTTATCAAAATTAGGTAGTACTAAGATAGGAGCTTCAATCACCTTTTTTTTTAAAGCTCAAAAGCATCATTAGCCTCATTAGTCCATTTAAAATTATCATATTTCAGACATTCGGTTATTGGAGTGACAATAGAGCTGAAACCCTTGATGAATCTTCTGTAAAAGGAAGTTAAGACATGAAAAATCCTCACATTAATGAAATAGGTGTTAGCTAATTAAGAATAGCTTCTACCTTACTATGATCCATCATGATTCTTTTTTCGAAATAACAGACCCCAAAATACTACACTATGAATAAAAAAATCACACTACTTCAGATTAGCATAAAGCTTTTGCTGTCTCAAAATAAAAAAAGATATCTTAAGATGATTTATATGCTCCTCTTTACTCTTGCTGTAAACAAATATATTGTCAAAATAAACTATAATAAAAGTTTCAATACATATCATAAATATGTGATTCATAAATCTCATGAAAGTGCTAAGAGTATTAGATAACCAAATGACATAACCAACCATTCATATAAGCATTCTCTAGTTTTAAATATTATTTTTCACTCATCTCCAAGCCTTATTCTTATTTGGTGATAGCCACTCCTCAAATCAATTTTAAAAAAAATAAAAGCATGATACAATTGATCAAGTAAATCATCTAACCTTGGAATGAGAAAACGATAATCTACTATGATTTTGTTGATAGTGCAGTTGTCCACACACATTCTCTAAGAATTATCTTTCTTAGGCATCAACAAGGCTGAAACTACACAATAACTCATGCTCTCCCGAATTAACCCCCTTTTCACCAATTCATCCACTTGTCTTTGAAGTTCTTCATGCTCCTTGGGACTCATTATGTAGGCTACCTTGTTAGGCAGAATAGCTCCTATAATAAGATTAATATGATGTTGGATGTCTCTTAAAAGTAGAAGGTCATATAGAATCTCTTCTAGTATAATATTTTAAAACTCCTCTAGGATTGGTTTCATGATTGCTAGTGTCTCCTTGTGTTGTTCATTCTCCTCTACTATCACGAGAGCCAAAACATGACTAATATTGTCTAATTCATCATAGGATATAAAAGTGCTAACTTCATTCTTTGGTGCACTGATTTTAGAAGGTAGTAATGGAGCTAAAATAATCTTCTTTTCATTTACCTTAAAAGAATATGTATATTTGCAACCATCATACAACACCCTTCTATCATAATGTCAAGGTCTACCCAACAACAAATGACAAGCATATATAGGAGCAACATCACATCATACTTCATCTTCATAATACTTGCCAATAGAAAATGAAACTAAACATCTTTTAGTTATCTTGATATTAGTTCCTTTTTGCAGCCAACATAATTGGTAAGGATTGTTGAATCTCGAATTTTGATGATAAAATCAATTGATAAATTATTGATCTAATCCATATGTTGAGATAAGTGTTGCAGGTTTAACTACGATAATGAATAAGGCATAAAGCATATGTGGGGTTGAAGTTAAAGATCGAATGATATGTCGAAGATTAGGACGATGTGCCGAAAGCTCACCGAGAGTTCGTCTGGAGTTTGCCGAGAGTTCTTTGGAAGTTTGCCAAGAGTTCATCGGGAGTTCGCTGAGAGTTCATCGGGAGCTCGCTGAAAGTTCATCGGGAGTTTGCCGAGAGTTTGTTGGGAGTTTGCTAAGAGTTCATTGGGAGTTCACCGAAAGCGTGCCGAGAGTTTATCGAAAGTTCATCAAGACTTTGCTGGAAGAACAATTGACATAACAAACAAAAATTGCTTATTTAATGCCTTAATTATTGTAGTTAGAACTTAGATTGAGTTAGAATTGAGAGGTAATCTCACTAACTCAGTTAGAGGCCAATTGGGCTCGATTTAGGACTAAGTTGGCCTAGATGGAATGCCCACTTAGCCACTTGGAGCCTTGCCAGGCGGTGGCACCACCCAAGGTGGGTGCTGGAACCGCTTGAGGCTCAGCCTCCTAGGTGGTTTGGATAGTGGTACCACCCAAACTGGTAGAGGTACCACCGGTAGTTAATATTGTCAAGCGGTGGTATCGCCTTATCAGGTAGTGGTACTACCTTGTCAAGCTTTAGTACTGCTAGAGCCTAGTCTCCGAGGCTCTATTAGGTGATAGTACTGCCAGACTAGGTAGTGGTATCGCTAGTACCTCGAAAATCCAAGATGAGACACTTTTTGGCTCCAATTTTAAAGCCATTGGGGCCTATAAATACTCCACTCCTTTCTGCATGAAAGGGTAACAAAAAAAACTAAAAAGTATGAAAAAAATCTTTAAGTGTTAGGGTGTAAAAGTGTTATAAAAGTGTTATGGATTTCAAGTTATGGAATATCGTTGAAAAGGAATTTCAAAAGTCTTCTCTTCCAATCAACGATTGGAATGATTCAGAGAAGAAGACTTTCTCTTTGAACATCAAAGCTATGAATGCTTTATTTTGTGCTTTTGATAAAAATAAATTCAATCGAGTTTCTATTTGTAAAATGGCTTATGACATTTGGCATACACTTGAAATCACACATAAAGGCATGAGCAGAGTTAAGGAGTTGAGATCCTAAAGTAACTGTAATTTAAGAAGCCAAGGACTTGAACAACTTTTCACTCAAAGAACTTATCAGGTTTTTGATTATCTACGAAATGACATGCAATGCACATGAAGAACTTGAGAACAACCTGTTGAATCTCAAATTTTGATGATGAAATCTATTGATGTGTTTGTGATCTGATTTGCATTTTGAGTGATACAGGAAGCTTCGATCAAGGAGAGACAATTAAAGTAGGAAGAATCATATTGGGCCGGAGTGGAACATGTTAGAAGATTAGATGTCGAGCTGGAGGATCAATTGACGTATCGGTAAAAGGCTTCAGGCCATGAGTTTGGGCATCGAGCCAAGAAACGTAAAAATTATGCCAAGGAAATTAGAATTGCGGAAGTCAACTAGCCGATTAGGCAATAGGCTGCAAGAGAGGACGATGCATTGAAGAATCGGATGAGGCATCGATGAACTAATAACATGCCGGATAATATTTGATTTAGCTTTGTAATAATTATCCAGATCAAAGTAGGCTTTAGGTGTAATTGGGTTGGAATTGGGCCAACTCAATTAGGGGCCAATTGGGCCCAAGTTTGGGCTATGTTAGGCCTAGTGAAAGGCCCAAAGAGTGACCCAACAAGTGGAATCGTTGGTGGCTCAATCTCTGAGACTGTGTCAGGCAATGGTATCGCTAGTCTAAGAGATGGTACCACCCAAACACAGTCTCCAAGACTATGTCAAGTGGTGGTGTCGCCCAGTGGCAGGGTGTTAGGTGGTGGTACCGCCCAGTGTTAGTACTATAGGCGGTGGTACCGCTAGTACCTAGAAGACCCAGGATAAGACTAGTTTTGGCTCCAAGTTTGAATCCATTTGGAGCTTATAAATACCCCTCTCGTCCCTGGTTAACAAACAAAAGCATAGAGAACTTAAAAGTAGAAAAATGTTGTAGCAATCACTTGAGAGATGCCCTCCTCTAGTTCTAAAGTTTAGAATTCTATTTAGGGAGGAGTGAGTGCTTGTAAAAGGTTGTCTCTCAAACCTATGAAAAGGAGAAGAAGGGTGTAAAAGGGTAGTTGATCTTTGCCCGTGGAAAGAAGATCATTAGTGGATGCTGATGGCCTCGATGGAAGAGGAATCGAGAGTAGATGTAGGTCACGACGACCGAAACACTATAAAACTAGGTTTGCATTTTTGTTTGTGTAATTTACCTTTACTACAATTTGTCTTACTTGCTTTACTTTCTCATTACACTCTTACGAACGCTTTTAAGTTAAATATATTTCCGATATTGAGTTTTCATCGTTCAAAGATTTTGAAAACTGACTTTTTTTATCCGTTGCATTAATTCACCCCCCCCCCTCTTAGTGCCGACTCGATCCTAACAATTGGCATCAGAGTCACGTTCTTTCTCGTTTGGTTTAACTCCCAAAATAAATGACTCTTTCCGGCTTTCAAGAGGGTCATTATATCATTCATCCTCCTATGTTCAATGGGACAGACTACACTTATTGGGAAACTCAAATGAGAGTTTTCTTGCTTTCTATGAATTTGAATTTATGGAATATTATTGAAAGCAGTTTTCAAAAGTCTTATACTCTAATGAATGAATAAAATGATTTAGAGAAGAAAACTTTTTCTTTAAATGCTAGAGCTATGAACGCTCTATTTTGCGCTTTAGATAAAAATGAATTCAATCGAGTTTCTGTTGCGAAACGGCTTATGACATTTGGCATACACTTGAAATCACACATGAAGGCACGAGTAGGGTTAAACATTCTAAAGTTATTCTTTTGATGAATGATTTTGAGTTGTTTCATATGAAACTAAGCGAAACTATTGGAGACATGTACACCCATTTTACGGATGTCGTCAATGGTTTAAAAAGTCTTAGTAAATATTTTTCTAATTTTGAATTTGTGAATAAAATATTGAGATCCCTTTCAAATAGTTGGGACCCTAAAGTAACAGTAATTCAAGAGGCCAAGGATTTGAATAATTTCCCTCTTGAAGAACTTATTGAGTCTTTAATGACCTATAAAATGACGTGCAAGACACATGATAAACTTGATGAACATGAGAACAACCTTCCAAAGAATAAGAAGGATTTGACACTTCGAACAATAGAATACCACTTGATAACTCAAGTGATGATGATGATGACCTTGAACTTCTCATAATAAAGCTTTAAAAGTTCTTAAAATAAGAATCAAAGAATAAAAATAAACTTAAAAAGAAGCTGTCAAAGAAGAAGAAAGTTTTCAAGGCAGCTTGGGATGAATCGTGCTTATTCGAAGATAAGAAGCAAACCAACAAAGATAAGGTGGTGAACTATGCCTAAATGGCTTTCGACGATGAGGTAACCAAAACCCCCTTAGTTTATTTTAAAATAACTTGATACTTTTCATGAGTTGTTTTTAAATTAGTTAGTTAAAAAAAAAAAATACAAAAAGATTATGCTTTTCTTTCTAGTGTTTTTAAAAAATAAAAAAAAATTGATCATGACAATTGCATTTCTTTATGATAAAGGAACAAAATGTTAGATCTAAATCTAATGCTTGTACACATAATAAGATTAATCCTATGTATATTTTTAAGAAGCAATAATGTATATCTTGATGATTTTCATATTACTTTTTTGTTTTAATTTTGATTGAAAATGCTTTATGTCTAATGAAATCATGTTTGATTATGTATAATAATATAAGATGTAATTAAAATGTTAAAAGGTTTGGTATCATGCTTGATGATTTTATATTATGCATAAGGATTTGAAGTCTTGATGATTTTTGTGATGAATCTTGTCTTTGTCTTTCAAACATAATACATGGCTTTTACATAATAAAAAAAAAACTTAAGTATGCTGGTAAGAAATTAAATCACTTAAATTGAGACAACTAAAAAGAAGAAAGTTTTCAAGGCAGCTTGGGATGAATTGATCATGACAATGATCGTATGATAAAGGAACAAAATGTTAGATCTAAATCTAATGCTTGTACACATAATAAGATTAATCCTATGTATATTTTAAGAAGCAATAATGTATATCTTGATGATTTTCATATTACTTTTTGTTTTAATTTTGATTGAAAAGGCTTATGTCTAATGAAATCATGTTTGATTATGTATAATAATATAAGATGTAATTAAAATGTTAAAAGGTTTGGTATCATGCTTGATGATTTTATATTATGCATAAGGATTTGAAGTCTTGAGGATTTTGTGATGAATCTTGTCTTTGTCTTTCAAACATAATACATGGCTTTTACATAATAAAAAAAAAACTTAAGTATGCTGGTAAGAAATTAAATCACTTAAATTGAGACAACTAAAAAGAAGAAAGCATTTTTCTTGAAAATTTCTTATCGATTTTTCAAAAAGAGATTAATGAATCTATTCTTGAACTATTAAAGTGATTTTGATTATTTAGATTTGAATGAGTTTTGTCCAAATCATGATCTTGATGATTAAAGATTTCATATGTATGAATTGAGATCTTTTTCTCATATGTTTCTTTTTTATATTGACTAAAGATGAAAATTATCCAAATGAATCATGAATGTTCTTTTGATTACAACTTGAAAGTTTTCGATAAATCAAGATTTTTCATACTTTCTTCTCCTACAATTTATTTTGCTATTCACTAAAAAGGAGACTTATCCTAACAAACCATGATATGCTACTTGACATCTTGATAATTTATGACTTGAGTTTTGTTATGTATTATTCCTCTCTTCTTCTTTCTTATTTACAATGATAAAGGGGAGAAAGTAATGTTAGGAAAAGGGTAGGCACTAAGAGGGGGGATGAATTAGTGCAGCGGTAAAAATATCGTTTCGTAAAATCCTTTCGTACGTTCTGTCACGGACTTAGCTGGTTTTGCCTAAGTTGTGTGGCACTCTTGCGTGTCCATCCGCAAAGGTCAGCCTCTCCGAAACCTCCCATGGTCCCTTAGGACCTACAAAAGAGAAAACGGGTTAGAGAAAATGCCTCACTCGGGATCCACAAGCAATCATCTCCGTAAACACTTCTTAGCCAATGCAAATTATAAATAAACTTTACAAGCTTTGAATGATTGCATAACAAAGGGTAAAATGGTCCACTACAGATCGAAAATCTTTCACAAGTGTTCACATGACACAACCTTTATTTACAAGCCTAAAATGGCCACTAAACCCAACTAAAATGGGACTATTAAGCCTTTGGCCGTCCCTCTACATGCTGTGTAAAGCATGAACATACCAAAAGACAGACATATATAAGCATTACATCAAACATTATGTTTAGAAGTTTGTCCATAACATTCTCCCCCACTTATTCCTTTGATGTCCTCATCGAAGCCTTTGTCGACACTACAAATCCTCGCCTTTGCTAAGTCTTCAATCTTCTACTCAAGCTGCAATGCACCTCTTGGCTCCCAACTACTCTCCACTACTATTTTTGAGTAGTCAAACCTTTGATCCACCATGCTACTTCAACTCACCAAAGACTCTAACTCTAGTGTGGGGTTGGTTAAGTTGTGTTGATCCTAGTTGGTTCCTGTGAATCCTCCAAATGAAGGAAAAGACCATCCTTACTATGCGTTAGTCTCTCAAATGTCTCATGCTACTTGAACTGGGTGGATGCTTGTTGGAGCTTTAACGAATATCGCCTCGCAAACTTCTAATATTTTGGGTCCTTCCTCTACAAAATTTGCCCATCGACTATTCTTTCACTTAGTTATCGCTTCCAAATAGATTCGCATCACTTCAGCTTTCGATTGGCATTTTATGGGAAATGAAGCGAATAATCTACTCTTAGTAGTACCGATCACCATTGGTGAGGATTTGATAACTATTGTCTTCTAATATCATCGAAGGATCTTTGAACCTGTGTAGAGCTCCTCTGCAGGATAGGTAAGAGAATTGGGGTACTCGATTTCGCCCATTCTCCTAAGAGTTGAGAAGACAATGGTTACTTGACTTCGCTCGCCTCCTCAAGGGTTGTACTCCATGCATCGAGCTGGTTACTGGTCTTCGCCCGCTCTTTGCTCACACTTCTGAAGTACTTGAAGTATTTACATTCCTTGTATTGAGTTAGCTATTGTGATTTACCTTCTCAATACCATCAAACTTCTGGAATGCAGGAAGTTTTCACCCCAACTTGGAGTAAGTCTCTAATAGTTTTGGTCGCCTCTAGGATTGTACCGTCTTCTCCATCAACCCTGCCGCCTACTCCACTAAGTAGCAAAGATACAGCACCGTGTACTGCCTGCTTTGTTCCTTGGTCATGCACTCTTGCATGACCTAAAGTCCTTCACTTTCGGCTATCTTGATGAGAAGCTCGTTGACACCGGTCTTACGAAGTTCCTCAGCCTCTGCTCTTCAGCCTTGTCTCGGTACTTGGAATTTGCCTCTGCATGCTCCACCTCCTCGGCCCCTTTCATGACCAATTGCTCTCCCTCCATGAGAGCAAGGGATCAATGACTTTCACGGAAGTCTCACCTCTACGGTACCATGGCGCTACCATACTCATGGCCCTACTATCCGTCGCCTCGCATCTACCTCCCTTTTCTTCATGATTAGTAAATATGTCTCTGTGACACTCCTTCGAGTCCACCTCCATTCTAATTGATGCTTGATTTTGGGTAGCTAAGTCCCTCTGGACTCATCATTGCTTCCTTACCCTTTTCGACCCCCTGCTTCAACACCTTTGTGTTCTCCAAGCAACTCCCTTTTGTCGATGGAAAGATAGACTACAACTCCCATGCATGACCTCTGCCATCACGTTATAAAGTTTGCACTGATTATGTTCTCCTTAGCTTCCTTGGTAGTAACGTTCGCTTACTCGACCTTGTCCTCTGACTTGCCGGGCTCCCTTAAGCGAATATGGGCTCCATAGTAGTCAACTCTCTAGCTGCTTCGATCATACCTCTATATGATCAAGTCTCACTCATGGGACTCACTGGTACTTGTATTCAAACTTTTCCCTTGGTGGAACACAACCCCCATATGCTAATGACCAAGGCTTTCATCCGATGCAAAATTCGATGCACGCACGGAAGACCCGCCTCTGCGGTACCATGGCCTTCACTCTTTGAATCCATAGTCCTTCTTATCGTCGTGTTATTTACCAAAGTGGAGCTGCTAGTAGCTCCTGATCATACCTCCGTATGATAAAATCCCTCACAGGACACCACCCGTGTGTATCACATTGCCACGAACTGTTCCACCACGATCTGCTGCACCATGTCGCCTCTTGGTGACATCTCCATTGCATTATAATCATTGTAGGATGAACTCGAATTGTGATCCCTCAATATGTGGCCTTTGCCAACATATCGTAGGGTCTCTTCCACTTTCGATTGTGTTCGCTCCTTTGGCAATCGACCTTCGTCCACCCGCTCTCGGGTCACACCTCGACAAAGAACTGCTCTAGGACAATCTATCGCCTAGTAGCTTCCGAAGTCCACCGACTTTGCTACATTAGTGCACCATTATCTGAAGCCTAGGCCTCTACCTCTACCAACACAATTTCAGCTGCGCACCGTTTCCTTCAAGACAACTTGAATGACAACACTATGGCATATTCTTCAAGAGTACCAGCCTTTGTGTCCTCTTGCCCCGTGCCAAGGCCTTCTAAACCCAACTTCGCCTCCGCAAATTGAGTCGCCTCAGTTCCTCCATCAAATGCTTCTCCGAGATAAGGTGCATATGCCCAGAAGTTCCCTTCGTCTTTGGCACCATGCAAGATGACTCCGCTCCATCAGAATGAAGGACCCATGGAACAACATGATCCGACTCTTACCTCTACAAGAGTTCATGTCCTTGACCTTTGTCCAAGGGAAGCTCTGCGCCTCCATTCCATATTTCATCTTCTATGCCGGCTCACTTCATGCGACTTAGGTACTTCGCCAAGTTACACCCAAGTTGTTTTGCTCCTCATTTTTGCATTGAGTTGATGGTGGCCGTCGCGCCCACCATTTCACGGGTCAGCCCACCCTTGAGTCTGATATCTATATCGACTCCAAGTGTGCCTTCATTTGTATTGCTTTGGGTCACTCCCCCACTTGATCTCGCAATGCATCCACTAATGCATTCTCTCAAGCGAGATCATGCGACGACTCCTCGCCGCTCACTCAGTCTATTGAGCTTCATGGAGTTGTTATTTTTGAGGTACTACTCCTCAACATGTGCAGTCTATTGCACGTGATTCTCTCTCTGGAGAGTTGGGACTTATTCCTCCTGGATATCTATCCCATTGGAGCAACATCACTCTTCGTTTCGGAGACCACCATCCCCTTGGACTACTCCGATTTGCTGAACAAACTGTGCATTGTTCTGCCTCCTGCAAACACACTTGCTAGATTGCGACTCCACGTCAATATAGCCCTCACTGCACCACTCAAGGCCTAGCAATATGCTGAACTTGCTGCACACTTCAGTCTTCTACGGACGTATCCTTCACATTCCGAAGAGAAAGTTTCAATGCTCTATGACGCCGAGTTTCGGTCGCCTTGGGATGGCCATGAACATTCCATCATCCGCATACAAGCCCTTGCATGAGTATCGAATTCTTCAAGTTAGCAATTCCCCTCACCACTGTGAGCTTTGCGTAACTCTTTCGGTCGCTGAACAACTCATTCCACCTTGCGTGGTCTCATCCTTTACCAAGCGCCTCGCTTACCTTGAGCACCATCAATTATGGTTATCAATGTTGAACCATAGCTCAAACTCAACTATCCCAACCTTTGTGCGCTCCACATTCTTCCAAGCTTACTTATTCTCGTGGTGCCTCTCGCGTGAAGGGTTGGCCATTCCTCTGAATGCCAATCTTAGATGCCCGCTCCTCTAAGCGACTCTTTTTCCCTACATCTTCATACCCATTTTCCCCGAAACGGTCGTGCTTGCTAGTTGCTCTCAATGCAACCCTGCTAGGTCCCCTACGTTTGCATGCCAAGTGTTTCTATGAAGTTCCTCGGCCTCTGCCCTTTAGCCTTGTCTCGGTACTTGAAGTTTGCCTCTGCATGCTTCACCTCATCAGCCCCTTTCATGACCAATTGCTCTCCCTCCATGAGAGCAAGGGATCAATAACCTTCACGGAAGTCCCACCTCTGCGGTACCAAGGTGTTGCCATGTCCATGGCCCTACTATCTGTCGCCTCACATCTACCTCCCTTTTCTTCACGATCAATAGATATGTCTCTGTGACACTCCTTCGAGTTCACCTCCATTCTAACTGATGCTTGATTTTGGGTAACTAAGTCCCTCTGGACTCATCATTGCTTCCTCGCCCTTTTCGACCCCCTGCTTCAACACCTCTGTGATCTCCAAGTAACTCCCTTTGATCGATGGAAAGATAGACTACAACTCCCATGCATGGCCTCTGCCATCACGTTATAGGGTTTGCACGGATTTTGTTCTCCTTAGCTTCCTTGGTAGCAACGTTCGCTTACTTGACCTTGTCCTCTGACTTGTCGGGCTCCCTTAAGTGAATATGGGCTCTGGAGCAATCCAACTCTCCAGCTACTTCGATCATACCTCTGTATGATCAAGTCCCTCTCATGGGACTCACTGGTACTTGAATTCAAACTTTTCCCTTGGTAGAACACAGCCCCCATATGCTGATGACCAAGGCTTTCATTCAATGCAAAATTCGATTTACGCACGGAAGACTCGCCTCTGTGGTACCATGGCCTTCACTCCTTGAATCCATAGTCCTTCTTGCCATCGTGTTGTTCACCGAAATGGAGCTGCCAGTAGCTCCTGATCATACCTCCGTATGATAAAGTCCCTCATGGGATACCACCCGTGTGTATCGCATTGCCATGAACTATTCCACCATGATCCGCTGCACCATATCGCCTCCTAGTGACATCTCCATTACATTCTAATCCTTATGGGATGAACTCGGATTATGATCCCTCAATGTGTGGCCTTTGCCAACACATCGCAGGGTCTCTTCCACTTTCGATTGTGTTCACTCTTTTGGCAATTGACCTTCGTCTACCTGCTCTCAGGTCACACCTAGACAAAGCACCGCTCTAGGATAGTCCATCGCCTAATAGCTCCCGAAGTCCACCGACTTTGCTGCAATTAGTGCACCAATGTTTGGATCCTAGGCCTCTACCTCTACCAACACAATCTCCGCTACACACCGCTTCCTTCATGGCAACTTAAATGGTAACACTGTGGCATATTCTTCAAGAGTACCCGCCTTCGCATCCTCTTGCCCCGTGACAAGGCCTTCTGAACCCCACTTCGCCTCTGCAAATTGAGTCACCTCAGTTCCTCCATCAAATGCTTCTCTGAGATAAGGTGCATGTGCCCAAAAGTTCCCTTCGTCTTTGGCACCATGCAAGACAAGTCCACTCCATTAGAATGAAGGACCTATGGAACAACATGATCCGGCTCTTGCCTTTGCAAGAGTTCATGTTCTTGACCTCTGTCCAAGGGAAGCTCTGCGCCTTCGCTCCATGTTCCATCATCTATGCCGGCTCACTTCATGTGGCTTGGGTACTTCGCCAAATTACACCCAAGTTGTTCCGCTCCTCGTTTTTGCATTGAGTTGATGGTGGCCCTCGCGCCTAGCATTCCATGGGTCAGCCCACCCTTGAGTCTGATATCTATATCGACTCCAAGTGTGCCTTCATTTGTATTGCTTTGGCTCGCTACCCCACTTGATCTCGCAATGCATCCACCAATGCATTCTCTCAAGTAAGATCATGCGACGACTCCTCGCCGCTCGCTCGGTCCATTGAGCTTCGTGGAGTTGTTATTTTTGAGGTACTACTCCTTAACATGTGCTATCAATTGCACGTGATTCTCCCTTTGGAGAGTTGGGACTTATCCCTCCTGGATATCTATCCCATTGGAGCAATATCATTCTTCGTTTCGGAGACCACCATCCCCTTGGACTACTCCGATTTGCTGAACAAACTGTGCACTGTTCTGCCTCCTACAAATGCACTTGCTATATTGCGACTCCACGTCAATACAACCCCCGCTGCACCATTCAAGGCCTAGCAACATGCTAAACTTGCTGCACACTCGAGCCTCCTATGGACGTATCCTTCACATGCCGAAAAGAAAGTTTCAATGCTCCATGACATCGAGTTTTGGTTGCCTTGGGATGGCCACGAATATTCCATCATCCGCATACAAGCCCTTGCATGAGTACCGAATTCTTCGAGTTAGCAATTCCCCTCACCTCTGTGAGCTTTGCACAACTCTTTTGGTCGTCGAGCAACTCATTCCACCTTGCGTGGTCTCATCCTTTACCAAGCGCCTCGCTTGCCTTGAGCACCATCAATTATGGTTGTCAACGTTGAGCCCTAGCTCAAACTCAACTATCCCAACCTTTGTGCCCTCTGCATTCTTCCATGCTTACTTGTTCTCATGCTGCCTCTTGCGTGAAGGGTTGGTCATTCCTCTAAATGCCAATCTCAAATGCCCGCTCCTCTGAGCGACTCCTTTTCCCTACATCTCCATGCCCGTTTTCCCCCAAACGGTCGCGCTTGCTAGCTGCCCTCAATGTAGCCCTGTTAGGTCCCCCACGTTTGCATGCCAAGTGTTTCTATGAGTGCTTTGTCCCGCTCTAATATCATCTATCACAGACTTAGCTGGTTTTGCCTAAGTCGTGCGGCACCCTTGCGTGTCTGTCCGCAAAGGTCAGCCTCCCCGAAACCTCCCATGGTCCCTTAGGACCTACAAAAGAAAAAATGGGTTAGAGAAAATGCCTCACTCGGGATCCACAAGCAATCATCTCTATAAATACTTCTTAGCCAATGTAAATTATAAACAAACTTTACAAGCTCTAAACAGTTGCACAATAAAGGGGTAAAATGGTCCACTATAGACCGAAAATCTCTCACAAGTGTCCACATGACACAACCTTTATTTACAAGCTTAAAACGGCCATCAAACCCAACTAAAATGGGACTATTAAGCCTTCGGCCGTCCCTCTACATGCTGTGTAAAGCATGAACATACCAAAAGAAACAGACATACATAAGCATTACATCAAACATCATGTTTAGAAGTTTGTCCGTGACAGTTCGATGAAAACCGATTTCGGAAAGATTGCTTAAAAGCGTACGGAAGAGTGTAAGGCAGTTGAGCAGTGAGCAAGTAAGATGATTTGCAGTAAATGTAAATTGCTCAAAAATAGTGGTTCGGTCGTCATGACCTACATCCACTTCGCCGATTCCTCTTCCATCGATGCCACTAGCATCCACTATCGATTTTCCTTTAATAAGCGAATATCAACCTTCTTCTTATACCCCTCTTTTCCTTTTCACAAGTTTAGGAGACAACCTTTACAAGCACCACTCTGTGCTGGGCGGTACCACCACTAGTGTCAATCTGACATTGACACTGCATTAGGCAGTACCACCGCCTAGCACCCTGCCACTGGGTGGTACCACCACCTGGGAGGCTGTGTTGGGTGATACCACCACCTAGACTGGCGGTATCACCGCCTTACACAGTCTTAGAGATTGTGCCACGACGGTGCCACTTGTTGAGTTACTGTTTTGGCCTTTCATTGGGCCAAACATAGTCCTTACATGGGCCCAACTAGCCCCTAATTAGGTTGGCCCAATTCCAATCCCAATTATATGCTAACTACGAAATTTAAGCTAAACAAGTATGTAAGTCAAGTTTCTTCCGACGATCTCTCGGCAATGTTCCAACGGACTCCCGGTAAGCTCCTGGACTTCACGACGATCTTCTTGGTGAGTTTCGACGAGCTTCTTTGGCAAGCTCTAGGACTTCTCAGTTGGTTCTGGTAGAACTTCTGACAAACTCTCGAACTCTCAAGAAATTACGTTCTTGACTCCGGGACTTCATTTTGCTTTACGCCTTGCTATCATAGTTAATCCTGCACATATAAAACACACTTTGATCTAGACAATTATTACTAAGCATGAATCATGTTTTTCGGCATGTCATTAGTCCATCGACTCTTCGTCTGATTCTTCGGCACATCGTCCTCTCTTGCGGCCTATTGCCCAATCAACTAGTTGACCTCTGCAACTCCGATATCCTTGGTGCAATATCCGTTATTTATGGCCCGATGCCCGAACTCATGGCATGAAGCCTTCTGTCGATACGTCGACCGATCCTTCGGCTCGACGTCCAATCTTTTGATATGTTCCACTGGCCCAACATGATTCTTCTTGCTTTAATTGTCTCTCCCTGATCGAAGCTTCTGTGTCACACAAAACACATATCAAATCATAAACACTTATCAATTGGTTTCATCATCAAAATACGAGATTCAACAATCTCCCCCTTTTTGATGATAACAACTAATTGATGATGGAGTTAACCTTAACTCCCCCTATCAATATGTCATATTAATATAACCTTGAATTCAAGCTGAATTCAAGTCATTGCAAATTTCATTATGAATATTTACAACACGTCATTATGCATAACATGATCATACTTCTCTCCCTTTGTCATCAACAAAAAGGAGAAGTGTAACTTTATAAGTGTTTGAGATAAGTTCAAATCATTGCATACTAAACATAATCTCCATTTTAATTATTATGCAGGCTAGCAAATTTAGCAAGTGCTACATCATATTAGAACATGCAAGCTAGTAATTTTGAGATGTTCAAGAAAGCAACTCTTGCTTCTTAAAATATGCAAGTTTATAAATTTTGCTACATGTGCAAGTTAGCATGTTTTGCTTCTTGAGATTGTAAGCTAGCAAGCAAGTTTTTCTCCTTACAATTTATGAGCTATCAAATTTTACACATATGAGAGTTGACAAAATTTTGCATATTTTGAGATGAGCAAGCTTTTTGCTTCTTCTTGAAGTATGTAAGCTAGCAAAATTTGCTCCCCCTATGTCATTGTCAAATAGAAGGGAATAATAATACAATAGTGCAATTCTTTTCCCTTTATTATAATCTTCAAATCATAACAAGGGTAAATAACAAAGATGAAAAATCAAGTCATGAATATCAAAATAATTTTTCATCATGAATATTTTATCATTGCATGCATCATTTTAATAAGTTGAAGTATTACATGCATAATACCAAATCATCATGTATATTTTTAAAATATAAAATCATCATTACATACATGATTCCAAATCATCATTCATAATCATATCAATATTCCGATCATTATTTCAGTCATCAAACATGAAAGATCAAGTCTAAAGTTCAAGAAATCAAGATCTAAAATGTATAAGAAGAATTCATGCATTTAGGAGATCTAACATGTCTAAGTTTATCATTCAAGCTAGCAAATTTGGTTTTCTTGAGATGCTAGCTATTTTCTTTTCCCTTTTTTGTCATTGTAAATAAGAAAAAAAGAAAGAAAGAACATAATGGTGTAAATATTCAAGTCATCACAAGGCATACAAGCCATAAAGAAATCATGTAATGAAAGATAAGATCATGTGAATACCAAAAGACATGATTCATATAGTAAATCTTATCTTAAATAAAATACCAAAAAAATTATAGGAGTACAAAGAAGAGATATTGATTAAAAAAAATCTCATGTAATTCTAAAAAATCAAGATCATGATTTTGATAAAACTCATTCAAATTTAAATCATCAAAATCTCAACATTACTTTTGAGAGATTCAAAATGGCATAAATAATTTTATTCATCTCTTTGTGAAAAATCGATAACGTAGAGATTTGAGAAGTTTTCAATAAAAATAATTTCCTCTTTTTGTTTCAACTTATTGATTGATTTCATACATGTATATTCTTTTCTTTTATATCAAATCCATGCATCATTCATTAACACCGAAAAATAACTATCAAAAGATCGCAAAAACTATTATGCATAAGTTTAAAATATAAACTTGTTAAGCATGCTTTCAAATCATCATTACATTTTCATTAAGACATCAAGCATGGTTTCATTAAACATGATGTTGAATGATTCTTAAGGATATCTAAATTTCCTTAGTTTCAATTTATGTGATTGACTTTATAGCATGCCCAAATATTTGTTCTTATATCAAAACCATGCATCAACATTTAAAACGAAAAGATAAAAAATCATCAAAATAAAAAACTATAATACATAATTCCAAAACATATGATTTCAAATCATTACTTCAGGTCCTCATGCATAAAAATCATCAAGCATTATACAAACATTTATTCTCAAAACATTCATCATGATAAGGCATACAAGCCAAAAAAATAATTAAACATAAAGCATATTCATCAATCATGGTTTCAATAAGCATAAGGCATTTTCAAACAAAATCGAAAATCAATATGAAAATAATCAAGATATACATTATTGCTTCTTAAAACATACATAGGATTTATCTTAAGTATTAGATTTAAGTCTAACATTTTTATTCATTTATCATAAAACATGCAAATTTCATGATTATTTTTAAAATTACTAGAAAGATAAGCATGATTCTTAATTTTTTGTATTTTCATTACATTATAAAACATGCAATTTTCAAAAAAAAATTATATAATTTTCTTAAACTAAATTAAAAACAACTCATGAAAAATATCAAGTAATTTCAAAGTAAACTAAAGGAGTTTCGTTTGAGTTGTTTACCTCATTGACGAGTCATCAAAGCAAAGTTCGTCACTTCATCTTCATTGATTTGCTCCTCTTCTTCGAATACACTCGTTTCGTCCTTATATATGTTCTTTTTAAATTTGTTTTTATTTTTTAATTATTGTTTCATAAATCTTTTAAATTTCATAAGTTCAAGTTTACCATCACTTGAGCTTATGCTCAAGTGATCTCCAATTGTTCTATGTCCAAAATCCTTCCTGTTCTTTGGAAGGTTGTTCTTGAGTTCTTTACGTGCATTGCACATCATTTCATATGTCATCAAAGACCCTATAAGTTCTTCAATTAGAAAATGATTCAAATATTTTGATTCTTGTATTGCATTACTTTCAATCTCCAATTTTTAGAAAGAGATCTTAAAATCTTATTAACGAGTTCAAAATTAAAAAAGCATTTGCCAAGAGCTTTTAAACCATTGACGACATCCATAAAACGAGTGTACATGTCAACAATGGTTTTGCTTGGCTTCATTCGTAAAAGTTTAAAATCATGCATTAAAAGATTTATCTTAGAGTCTTTTACTCTACTCGTGCCTTCGTGTGTGATTTTAAGAGTGTGCCAAATATCGAAAGTCGTTTCGCACATAAAAATTTGATTAAACTTAGTTTTATCTAAGGCACAAAATAAAGCATTCATAGCTCTTATATTTAAATAAAAAGTTTTCTTTTCCAAATCATTTCATTGATTCATTGGAGTAGAAGACTTTTGAAAACTGTTTTCCACAATACTCCATAAATTTAAATCCAAAGAAAGTAAGAAAACTCTCATTCGAGTTTTCCAATATGTGTAGTCCGTCCCATTGAACAAGGGAGGACGAATGAGAGAAAGTCCCTCTTGAAAGCCGAAAAGAGCTATTTCTCTTGGGTGTTAAACCAAATGAGAAATCACGAGGCTTTCATACCAATTGTTAGGAAAATGGTTGACACTAAGAGGGAGGGAGGTGAATTAGTGCAGCGGTAAAAATGTTAGTTTCGTAAAATCCTTTCATATGTTTGATGAAAATCAATTTCGGAAAGATTGCTTGAAAGCGTATGGAAGAGTATAAGGCAGTTGAGCAATCAGAAAGTAAGATGATTTGTAGTAACTGTAAATTGCTCAAAAGTAAATGCAAACTGAGTTTATAATAATTTGGTCATCGTGACCTACATCCACTCCACCGATTCCTCTTTCGTCGAGGCCATCAGCATCCACTATTGATCTTCCTTTAATAGGTGAAGATCAACCTCATTCTTACACCCCTCTTATCCTTTTCACAGGTTTAGGAGACAACCTTTACAAGCACTCACTCCTCTTTTAAACTATTCTAACACTTAGACTAGAAGAGGAGGATTCTCACAAGTGATTACAACAGCGTTTTTCCCTTTTTAAATTCTCTATGCTTGTATATATTAACCAAGGATGAGAGAGGTATTTATAGGCCTCATGTTGATTCAAACTTACAGCCTAAAAATTTTTCATCCTAGGTTTCCTAGGTATGGGTGGTACCATCGCCTGTGTTGGGTGGTACCACCACTAGTGTCAATCTAACACTAACACTGCACTGGGCGGTACCACCACCTAGATTGATGGTACCATCTCTTAGGAGGCTGTGTTAGGTGGTACCACCGCCCAGACTAGCGGTACCACTGCCTAACACAGTCTCAGAGACTGTGCCACGACAGTGCCACTTGTTGGGTTACAGTTTGGGCCTTTCATTAGGCCCATCACAGTCCTTATATGGGCCCAACTGGCCCCTAATTAGGTTGGCACAATTTCAATCTGAATTATGTGCTAACTATGAAATTTAAGATATTTTCTAGGCTAAACAAGTCTATAAGTCAAGTTTCTTCCGGCGATCTTTCGACGATCTCTTAGCAATGTTCCAACGGACTCCCGGCAAGCTCCTGGACTTCACGATGATCTTCTTGGCGAGTTCCGACAAACTTCTTTAGCAAGTTCCAGGACTTCTCTATTGGTTCCAGCAAAACTTCCGACGAACTCTCGAACTCCCATAAAATCACGTTCTTGACTCTGGGACTTTATTTTGCTTTACGCCTTGCTATCATAATTAATCCTGCATATGCAAATCATACTTCGATCTACACAATTATTACTAAGCATGAATCATGTTGTCCGACATGTCATTGGTCCATCGACGCTTCATCCGATTCTTTAGCGCATCGTCCTCTCTTGCGGCCTATTGCCCAATCGGCCAATTGACATCCGCAATTCCGATATCCTTGGCACAATATCCACTCTTCTTGGCTCGATGCCCGAACTCATAGCCCAAAGCCTTCTGTTGATACGTTGACCGATCCTCCGGCTTGACGTCCAATCTTCTAACATGTTCCACCAGTCCAATATGATTTTTCCTGCTTTAATTATCTCTCCCTGATCGAAGCTTCCTATGTCACTCAAAATGCATATCAAATCATAAACACTTATTAATTGGTTTCATCATCAAAATACGAGATTCAACAAGTAAATCACTAGCATTTCAATAGACCGATAAACCTCTTTATTTCTCTTAAAAGTGACTTTATTGATTTAACAAATTGAATAAGTTAAAAACAATGATGAATGTTTTGAAAATAAATGTTTGTATTATGTTTGATGATTTTATATTTTGAAATTATGCATGATGAATTAAAGTAATAATGGTTTGAATGCACGAATCAATAATCTTTTTATCACACAAACCATGATTCCTTCACTTGATACTCTAAATTTTTTATGATTCATGATGAATTAAGACATTATGTATGAATCAAGCTCTCGTGTGAATTTATCGAAAAGTGATTTTGATGATGATTTTAGATTTATTTTCATATGACTCATTTTACTAATGAGATGATATATCAAACTAAATCATTTATTGTATTTATGACTTATGATATATTCAACATGAAACATCTTTCTTGATGCATGTATGATTTATTTTTTTAAGAGAATATTTATCAAATCGTGATAAGTTGAGATTTTCTTTATATGAATCAAGATTTTTCATTATTCTCCTATGATTCTACTTGCTATATATTAAAGAGAAGCATTATTGAAATCATGATATTAAATTCTCGGAATCAAAACATAGATATTTTCTTTATGTAAATTATTTGATTTGGAATGATGCATGCAATACTATGATTTTTTGATGAAATGATGTGAAAGTCAACAATTATCATTTTCTGAAATGATACCTTATTTCAATATGCCATATTGAAATAAGAATGATACTTTATCTTTGTCATGATTTGAAAATTGATGTAAAGAAAAAAAATTACAATATTGTTTTCTTTCCTTCTTTTTGACAATGACAAAGGGGGAGAAAAATTACTAGCTTACACAATCTCCGAGACTATGTTAGGTAATGGTACCACCCAGACATAGTATTCGAGACTGTTAGGCAGTGGTGCTGCCTAGTATTAGTGTTGCAAGCGGTGGTACCGCCACTACCTGGAAGACTCAGGATGAGACTAGTTTTGGCTCCAAGTTTGAATTTATTTAGAGCATATAAATACCCCTCTCATCCCTGGTTAACAAACAAAAGCACATAGAACTTAAAAGTAGAAAAATGCTGTAGTAATCACTTGAGAGATCCCCTCCTCTAGTTCTAAACTTTAGAATTCTATTTAGGGAGTGGATGTAGGTCACAATGACCGAACCACTATAAAACTCGGTTTGCATTTCTATTTGTATAATTTACCTTTACTGCAAACTATCTTACTTGCTTTACTTTCTTATTACACTCTTACGAATGCTTTCAAGTTAAATACATTTATGATATCGAGTTTTCATCATTCGAAGATTTTTAAAACTGACATTTTTATTCGCTGCAATAATTCACCCCCCTTCCCCGCTCCCTCTTAGTGCCGACTCGATTCCAACACAACCTTCCAAAGAACAAGAAGGATTTGGCGCTTTAAACTCAAGAAGACCACTTGAGAAAAAACTCAAGTGATGATGATGACTTAACACTTCTAATAAGAAATTTTAAAAATTTCATAAAAAGAAACAAAACTAAATATGACATTAAAAATAAAAATGAACTTAGAAGGGATGATATAATTTGCTATGAATGTAAGAAGCTGGGGCAATTCAAAAGTGAATGTCCCCAAGTGAAAAAGAAGCAATCGAATAAGAAAGCGCTAAAAGCAACTCGGGACGATTTGAGCGCATCCAAAGACGAGGAGCTAATTAATAAAGAAGTTGCTAACTATGCTTTAATGGTGCTTGGCGACATGGTAAGTAACTCAATCGAAGCTCATTTATTTTTTGATGAATTATTAAATATTTTTTATGATTTATTTGATGAATGCAAAATAACATGCAAAAAGTATAAATTATTAAAAAAGAAGCATGCCTCTCTTGTTAGTGAATTCAATAGATTGAATATTGAGCATGATAATGAAATATTGCCTCCTTGTACAGGATGAGAAGAATTAGAGATGCTTAAAAGGGAGAATTTGCTACTACATGAAACCTTAGAAAAATTTGAAATAGGAAGTAAATCCTTAAATATGATCCTTGCAAAAAAGGATCATATTCATAGAAGAGATGGAATCGGCTTTGTGAGTAATACTCACCAAAAGCCAATCATCTTTGTTAAAGGCCCAACCTTATATGTTTCATCCCGAAACAAATATAACTTTTGTTGCAAATTTGAATATTATGTTTATAAATGTCCATTTAAGATGTATAGTCCATATAAGTTAATTTGGGTGCTTGAAGGAACCTTAAATGATACAATACAAAATGATAAGTTAGGTAGATCTATTTATGAGGAACTCAAGATAAAATTGGTACCTAAAAGAAAACTCCCTTTCTTATAGATATGTTTATAATTACAAGCTAGGAGCAAGAGATGGTACCTTGATAGTGGATACTCAAGGCTTATGACTTGAGATCCAAAATACTTCATAAAGCTCCCTAGCCAAAACAATAAAGGAAATATCATTAGAATTACAACTATCAGTAACAAAATAATTCTAATTGAAGATGCTTTATATTCAATAAAATCATGCTTGATGATTTAATGATGTAATGATTATTTGATCTCTTTTTTTTTTGTCGAGGAAAATTATCCAAATGAGTAATGGTTGTTCTTAATAATTCTAATGCATGAGTTCCTCTTTTATATTTTTCAGATTTCTTAACTTTTGAAAATTGAGTCTTCTTTTTTGAGACCGTTTACTTTTATTCCCTCTCTTTACAATTCACAAAACAAGAGATCTGATTCATGGATATTGGTATGTTTGAACTGATCATTTCTATAAGAATTCTTCTTCCTTCTATTTACAAAAGTCGAACTGAACTTCATTTCATGAAATAACTTGATATGATATTTATGCAAATAAGTGTTTGCACCACATAATGATTATGATCTTGCTTGTCTCAAAAGAAAAGGAGGCAAGAGACAAGAAAAGGAGGCAAGAGTATTTGCTTGTTGCATCTCAAAAGAAAAACAATAATGCTAAACAAAGAAAACAAACAGCTTAAGGAAAATAGTACACTAGCGATAGCACCGCCAGTATGCACTGGTTGCAGGTGGTAGCACCACCTAACTGGTTGTACCATCGCCCGCAACTCTGCCCTATAAAAATCCAAGTTAGGGCCGGTAGTAGAACTGCTCCCAACTCTCTCTACACCCTCTAAACCTCTCCACACACCCCATTCCTCTTACTATCCCTCTAGAAACTCAATAAAACCCTTATCCTTTGCAAATCTAAGAATCAATCTCAACTTTCCAATAGATCACTACAAAGGTAATCCTCAAAAACTTTCTCTCAATTCATTGATAGATTTTGATTCTTATATATAGTTCTCTTATTGATAATATATGTAGTTTTATGGCATCTAGAAGATCCTTAAGGGACAAGGGAAAGAGGAGATTAGATAAAACCTTGATTTCATACTCTTTGATTCCCCTAAATATGCCCTTAAATTCTCAACATTTGAGTTTAGAAGTGTACATAATGGAAAATATGTAGATTTAGAAGAATTGAGTAATTTAGAACCAATTTAATGGTTTGTTAACTTGCAAGACTTGTTCAAATGAGTGAACCCATTTATCCAAGACTTGTTCGGTTCTTTTATAACAACTTGCATGTGGATGAAAATAATATAATGTCCACTTATCTCCTAGGGCATCACATACCCATTACGGATAGTGTAATTTACAAACTTATAGAAATTCCTAAAAAAAGAAGAGGTTATTACTTTAGAT
Source organism: Musa balbisiana (assembly GCA_004837865.1). Taxonomy (NCBI): domain Eukaryota; kingdom Viridiplantae; phylum Streptophyta; class Magnoliopsida; order Zingiberales; family Musaceae; genus Musa; species Musa balbisiana. The sequence goes on from CM017197.1 coordinate 39,503,798, forward strand.
GACAATGGGACATTAAATCAATTGGGGCTAATATTCTGAGGTGTTAGGCACTATCTTTGGTAACCCAAATTTGTCTATCATTCCAAAAAATTAACATTTACCACCCTTTAGCACAAAATTGCTTCATCACATCGTAATAAGTATTCTACTTTCAAAACAACATTATTATGATCATGATGAAGTCAGTCAAATAAAATTAGGAATAATGTATTAGATTATGGTATTACATGAAAATTACTTTAGATATCTGATACGATAAAACATGATTGATCTATCCACAAAAGATATAATGCTTCCATATGATGGTTTAATTACTAAATTAATACATGCGCATGATATAGTTATTCCACCTGATAAAGAAACCTTAAAACTAGATCGATTCAATGTCATAAATAGAAATCTATTAATGAGATTAAGATGTATAGTAAAAAATAGAATTTGGACTAGATTAACCAGGAGGATTGAACATCCCCCACCCGAACCAGAACTAGAAACACCTATATAGGGAAAGTCATTCTCCTCCTATCAGTCCCTTTGAGGCAGCACCACCAACAGAGCAAGTACCCTCCTCATTTGTTAATTCAATAGTGACTTGATTGGATCGAATTGAACTATGACAAGATCATATCTTAATCGAGATGTAGTAAATTCATCGGCAACTTAATACTTTATTTAAGCATTTTGATTTAACAACATCTGAATATGTTGTGTATTTCCTTTTACTAATAAAAGGGAGTATGGAACTAAAAAGTATCATGATGAGTTGTACTCTTTGATATACTATACTTCTTAGATTCTATGATGTACCTTTTGACGTTGTGTGCTTTTCACTATTATGATGTGTTTCTTGATGATGGTATAATGCATGCAACACTATAAGAATTAGGCATGATAAATCATTTGAATGTATAAATTCCTTGATACATTTTTTTGAATTTCTCAGTTTTTCATAATTTGATTTTTCCTTTTAAATCGTGATCATTTTTTCCTTCTCATAATATTTACAAAAGAAAATATTCGACTCATGGACTTTTGGTATTTACAACTTGATGTCTTATTTTTTATGTGATGATCATGAGTCCTTCCTCTTTCTATTTGCAAAAGAAGAGCACTGATTCATGGATTTTTGATTAATGACTTGATCTTTTATCAATTCCTATGAATCCTTCTTCCTTCTATTTATAAGAAAGGGGATTTGATTTATGAAGTTTTATTTATGGATTTTTTATCCTTCATTTGATGATCTTTTCCCATAGATTCTTCCTCACTCTACTCACGAAAGAAGAATTTTTATCAATGGACATTTAGTATGTGATAAACATTTGCAAGAATAGGGATTTGATTATTTTTTTTCTGGACATCTTGATCCTTTATAATTAATCCTATTTCTTTGCTATAGTAAAAGCTTGATTCATTGAAACTTAACTTTAATGAATTTGGTTCTTGATTTTTTATGGAGAATGAATTCCTCCATTACTCTTCTTCCTCTTCTTCTTATTTTTATCACAAAGGAAGAAAGAAACTTGTACATCTCAAGAAGAACCAAAAAAAGCTCTTGCACATCTAAAGCAAAAAATGCTAGCTTACCCATTTTAAAAAGCAAACGTAGTTATCATACAAAGTTTTTGCTTAACTTCTCATTTTTTGCTAGCTTGGATAAATTGGTGTAAAACTTACTTAAATAATTTTTAAACACTTGCATTGTTGAATGATTCTCCTTTTTGTTGATGACAAAGGGGGAGAAATGATGATTGGTATCAAAATATTGATTTAAGCATAAGAAATGATTAATGTTTGGTATCATGATCAAAATATTGATTTAAGCATGAGAAATGATGAATGTTTGGTATCATGAAATGATGATTGGTATCATGATTAAAATGTTGATTTAATGCATGAAGTAATAAATGCTTAAAATTTTAATGTCTTCGCATCATATATGATATGCCCAAAATGATGTATCATGAATGCTTTAGTATCATGTATGATATGCCCAAAATGATGTATCATGAATGCTTTAGTATCATATGCTCAAAGTGATGTTGATTTATTTTTGGTATCATACATGAATTGAGGATGAAATATAAGGTTTTAAAATTATGCATGAAACTATAATAATGCACAAACATATGAAATTTTGATTTGATATATTGCATTTGATCCTTATGATCAAAATTATTTCACTTGAATTCAAAGGTCATGATTCCTTTTGAATTCAAGTTTGCTTATCTCAATATGATATAGATAGGGGGAGTTAAGGTTAACTCCATCATCAATTGATTGTCATCATTAAAATGGGGGAGATTGTTGAATCTTGAATTTTGATAATGAAATCAATTGATAAATTATTGATCTAATCCATATGTTGAGATAAGTGTTGTAGGTTTAAACTATGATAATGAATAAGATATAAAGCAGATATTGGGCTAGAGTCAAAGATCAGACGATGTGCCGGAAGCTCGTTGAGAGTTTGTTGGGAGTTCGCCGAGAGTTCGTCGAGAGCTCACCAAGAGTTCGTCGGGAGCTCTTTGAGAGTTCATCGGGAGTTTGCCGAGAGTTCGTTAGGAGTTCACCAAAAGTATATCGAAAGTTCATCGGAAGTTCGTTGAGACTTCATCGGAAGAATAATTGACATATCAAATAAAGATTGTTTAGTTAATGCCTTAATTATCATAGTTAGAACTTAGATTAAATTAAGATTATGAGGTAATCTCACTAACTCAGTTATGGGCCAATTGGGCTTGATTTAGGATTGAGTTGGGTCGGATGGAAGGCCCACTCAGCCACTTGGAGCCTTACCAAGTGATGCCATTGCCGAGGGTGGGTGGTGGAACCGCTTGAGGCTCAGCCTCCCAGGTGGACTAGGCGATGGTACCGACCAGACTAGACGGTGGTACCGTCGACAATTAATGTTGCCAAGCGGTGGTACCGCTCTGTTAAGTGGTGGTATCGCCCTATCAAGTGGTGGTATCACTAGAGTCCAACCTCCTAAGCTCTATCAGGCAGTAGTACTGCCAGACTAGGTGGTAGTACCGTCTAGTGTCAGAGTATTAGGTGGTGGTACCGCTAATACCTCGGAAATCCAAGATAAGACACTTTTTTGCTCCAATTTTGAAGTCATTGGGGCCTATAAATACCTCACTCCTTTCGGCATGAAAGTGTAACAAATAGAGTAGAAAAGTATGAAAAAATCTTGAATTATTGGGGTGTACAAGTATTGTCAAAATACTAAGAGTCCTCCTCCTCTTTCTTTAGCTTTGTAATCATTAGATAAGAGGTATAAGGCTTGTAAGGGTTGTCTCCTAAACTCATGAAAAGGAGAAAACTTTGTAAAGTGATAGTTGGTTTTCACCTATTGAAAGAAGACCATTAGTGGATGCCAGTGACCTTGACGGAGGAGGAATCAGAAGTGGACATAGGTCACAATGACCGAACCACTATAAATCTGATGTGTTCTTTCCTTACTACCTTATTTCATTACTTACTTATACTTTGCATTTACTCTAAGTCATTACTTTCATTACTTTTCGATACTGGCTTTGTTGAAACGAGTTTATCGAACGAAATTTTCAATATTAACGTCATTTTTATTATTGTACTAATTCAACTCCGCCTCCTCTTAGTGTCGTATTGATCATAATAAGGATGTGGATGAGGGATTGTGTCTGACTTTAGTTTCTGTATCATCTCCAAAGATACCATATTCTCAAAGTTACCACTATCGATAATCACCAAAGTACACATTGCCAAGAGAAGTACGTTTAGTATAAAACATTTTCTTTTTCACCCAACTTTCATCGTCGGCCACATAGGACTCTTGTAAGCTATGTTGCAGTATAATATACAAATCATGATCAACATAAGTAACCTTTTCCTCATAATCATCATCATATTTTGGTTCATCGTCGGCTTCATCTTCTCCTCTATCACTATGATATTCAATTAAAGTTACAATCCTTCTATTTGGAATATGAAGCAATATGCCCAAAATCATGACATTTGAAATATTTTCAGCCACTTAGTATAGAATAATTATTTGTTTGTTTGTTTGCTGCCAGCAGGTTCTTCACCTTTGTCTTGCACTTTTAATACCATCTTGCTTTGGATAATAGGTTTAGAATTTTCTCCTTTTGTATAGCCATCTTTTAATCCATACTGACAACTCTTTTCAAACTTCTGTTGCTTTTCAACTTTTAAAAATAACTTGCTCATATCATTTAAAGATCAATATGATTACAGTTGAACCACTTTAGCACACTCATATTTCAAACGTCCTAAGTTTCTTGTAATGGTTTGCTCTTCTGGTTTCACAAGTTCTCCTTTTAACATGAGATTATCGAATTCTGTTGTATACTCCTCTACACTAAGATCTTTTTGCTTGAAATCATAGATTTTGAGAAAGATCTCTTGCCTATAGTTTTCAAGTAAGTATTTTCTCTTCAGCTCCCTTTTCATTTTTTCCCATGTCATAATCTTACTCTTCCCCTTATGTTCTCTTTGTTTTTTCATATTTTTCTACCAAAAAGATACATTCCATCTGAGTTTCAGTGCCATAAGTTTTACCTTCTTTTATTTTAGTGGTTCATGAAAATCAAAAATTCTTTCTATTATATTAAGCCAATCGATAAAGTCATCAATATTGATTTTCCCTTCAAACTCTAGAATATACAATCTTGGGTTGTATCTGTTCTGTCACTCATCTTAGACTCCATGTCTTGCCTGAAATCTTCTCGACTCCCTTGGATGAGATGTATTATCATCAGAAGTAAATTCTTGGATATCATTTTCATGCTGGTTGTTTTGACTTTGAAATTCTTCAATTATTTCATTTTTTTCTTATAGACTACGCAGCAATCTTTGTAGTTGCAACCTTAATGACTCAACATCATCTTCATGGTCGTTACCTTCACCAACTATATATTTTTCATTCCGCCTTGCTATGATCTTTAACCTTTAGTTATGATACCAAACTGATACTAGGGAGTAAAATGCATAATGAATTTCGAAAAAAAAATCGGTAGTACAATTGCATTTACTAATACAACTGGAATAAGTTTTTTGGATAAAAAAGGAATAAAATCATAATAATATTTTAATAAGATTAAAAAATAGCTAACCATCAAATTTAAAATCACAAAGGGATACAGAAAGTTCATCACCCCAAGGAAATTAAATAAGGATACAGAATTAAAAAATAAAATACTCATCACTCAAGGAAGCATCTAAGAGAAACAGGGTTTATGAGATAACTCCAAGAGAGCTTCTATTAATATCATCAGTTTCTAAATCTCTTTCTAACCCCTAAATACCAAAATAAATACTAGTGTATGAAATAACTCTTCATGCATAATTAAGTATTTTACAACTGGTAACCAACTTCTTTAATACATTCCTTGGTCATGAAGAAAAGCACCTTGAAACAATTATAACTTTATCTAAGGAATGTGCTAATGAGCTGTCATATTTGAGTGGGTTGAGTTAAAAACTATGATATAACATTGTAGGCTAAAAAAAATACCATAGCATCAACAAAATCAATATGAGCAGATTGTAACAAATTAGGAATTCCCGTATCATACTAGCTATATGAATCAACTTTAAATAACTTAGTTTTTTTTATTGAGTTACAGTATTTTTAGCAATATAAAAAAAACTATAATATAGTAAAAAAAATAGTATAACTAATATCAATTGATAGAATCCTAAAAATTGATCCATAGGAATTATGAGAATCAATCTAATTTGATGGACCGATTCATTATATAGATTAATCCATAGGAAAAAGGAAAGGAAAAAAAAAAAAAAGATAGATGGGTGGCTATTCATATGCCAAATTAGCAAAGAATAAAAAGCTATTAGAAAATTTTAAAAAGAGATATTTTTAGGAAAAAAAATCCAAAAATAAGAGTTTTTTTTCCAAGAAATCATTCTACTTTGTGTCACGCATTACCAAAATTTTTAAATATTTTATTTATGTAATCTCCATAGTATTTATTGATAAAATCATATTAATTATTATTAATACTTGAGGCTGTGATATTTTTTTTATTTTATTTATATATCCCTTTCAAAGTTTGAAAATAATGTTTCTTTTTATCACTATGAAATTTACTATGACATCAGATACTTGAATTTCTTTATATATGTAACTCTCAGCATCCTAATAAACATAGAGTAATTACTATTAGTTTAGATATGATTTATAGTTGAATTTAAAATTTTTAAATTTTAAAAAATCTAAAATGTTGATTATCACTTAGGATATTTGACTTTTTTATTTTTTTAACTTAATTTTAAGAGTCTAAATATGAAAATTATTAATTTAGGATAAATATCTGTAATTCTTAAATGGAATTAATGTCAATTGGAGTTTCAATATTGATATGTTGAAGTGGGAGTTAAGAACACAGTTGCTGTTAAGAATATTGAGTTTGTTGCAAGAAGAAAGCTGAGACAACTCTATCAAAATACTTCCATTCAGAATTATGTAAAGTAATTTTTAACATTGATGCTCTACATACATGTTCAAGAATGATAAGTTATTTAGCTTCCTCAATGGCTTGAAGTTATTGTTACAATAAAAACTATATCGAAGGAGTGCCACCGATTTAGTAGGGGCAATTGTAGCTACAGAAAGACTTACCGAGTTTCTTTCCTTAGAGGACTTGGATAAGAAGAAATAATATTTGAGAAATTACATAATTAAGTATTTCTAAAGGAAGGAGTCTCTTATTGAATCTCAGATTTTGATGATAAAATCAATTGATGAGTTTATGATCTAATTTGTATTTTGAGAAAAGTAATGTAGGATTAACTTCGGTAAGAAAAAGGTAAAATGATTAAAGCAAAAAGAATCAAATGTTGGGTTGGAGTTAGAAATTGGACATCGGGTCGGAAGAATTAGATGTTACGCTAAGATCAAATGTGGTGGGAGTCAACATGCCGATGAATTGGGTGATATGTTGAATGTTCAAACGATGTGTCGAAAGTTCGTTGGGAGTCCGAATGAACCAACAACATGCCAGACAACTTAAATTTCTTATATTGTAATTGTTTAAGTCATAATTACCATAGTTAGGTCTTAAATTGAGTTAGTTTTATGTGTAATCATACTAACTCAATTAGAGACCCTTTAGGCTTGATTTGGGACTAAGTTGGGCCCATTCAATGACCTAGAGTTAAGTCAAGCGGTGGCACCGCTAGACCAAGCGATGGAATCGCCTATGAGCTAGAACGTATCAAGTGTATATTTTTCGAAAGACTTGATGGTGGTACCACTCAAACTGATGGTAGTATCATTAGTATATGGTTTCCCATAAAATCTAGCGGTAGTATCGCCCAGACTGAGTCGTAGTACCATTAGTTGTCAGGGGTGCAAGCGGTAGTACCACCCGGTACTAGCCGTAGTACCGCTAATACCCTTGAAACCAGTGATGAGACACTTTTTAGCTCCATTTTTGAAGTCATTTGGGGCCTATAAATATCTCACTCTTTCTTACTTGAGAAAATAAGAAAATTGAACAAAAAGCCTAGTGATTCTGAGTTGTAAATTTTTAAAAGTGTTAAGTATCCCTTCCTCTTTTTAAGTTTTGAGCTTATTCTGAGAGAGGTGTGAGACTTGTAAAGGTTCTCTCCTAAACCTATGAAAAGGAAAAAGAATTGTAAAGAGGGTAGTTAGTCTTCGTTCATTGAAAAAAAATTGTTAGTGAATATCGGTGGCTTCGACGGAAGAGGAATTAAGAGTAGACATAAGTCGCGATGACCAATCACTATAAATTTGGTGTACACTTTTTTTCTACTTTTCATTGTCATTATTTATCGATTTAATTATCTACTACTCTCGCTTGCTCTTTAAATTTAAATACTTTCTGATACGGGTTTTATCGAATAAAATTTTTAAATCGATATTTTTACGAAAACATTAATTCACCCTCCCCTGATACGATCCTACCAGTTAATATCAGAGTTAAGTTTCTTTCGATTGATTTAACATTTAAGAGTGACTAAATAATTTTTGCTGATGATCTATAAGGTCACTTATCACTCATCCTCCCATCATTTAAGGTTTGCTTGCTAGAGTGGAAGAGGAATCGAATGCTTTGGTGCAGCTGTTTCTTGTGGAGCAAACCTCACATGGAAATGGAACTGGACTGCTTCCTTGTTGCCCGTGATATGCGCGTCTTCTTTCTTCCACTCCTACAGCAGCAACAAGTCTTGGCAAAGTCTGGTCGTAAACGCCAAGCCCGCACTGCAGCTCAGCCAGTTCCGACATAAAGAAGCAGAAGCAACGATATGAGTTACAAAGCTGGTGGCTCTCAGCGTGGTCCTCACGGTGGCGGCCTTGTTCTCCTTCTTCCGCCTCTTTCTTCCACCTGCAGCTATGAAGCCGAGGGCATGAAGGAGAGAGGCGCAGGCAGCGAGGACAAACCCGTGCTGCCACCAGTGCACCAACTCCACCCCGCCGCGGTGCAACAGGTCATGCCGGCGCTGCGTGGGACTACCAACGCTAAAGATTGTTTAAATGGAATTAGAAAATTGAATCAAATCTAAACCACCTAATTAATTATCCTAATTGATTTAAATTAACTAATCAAACAGACCAGAATAATTAATTTTAAATTATAAACTAATTAAATAAATCAAATTAATTAATTTTAAATTAATAAATCCAAATCGTTTCCGAGAGCATCCAACAGGTCACATTGACCCAAAAAGATGAAGTCGAACGAAAACAAAAGTTTCGTAAATACTTGGGTAGGGGCCGCGCGTGCGCGTACCCCCCTATCACAAATTATGACGTCCACTCTCCCACTTGGGGAGATGGTAAGCCAATGCTCCTCCAACGTGCAATGGAGGCCATTGGCTTAGGCCATTAGCCTTCTTGATCGCCAATAGACCCCGTCCAGGTAAGTATGTTAAAATCGTAGCACGAATCTTCTTTTAAGCATCACAGCGTTCTCGCCACCCTCAGATTCCTCGATGTGGGACTAAACCCCTGGTGTGCACAAAACGTTGATTAATTGTGATATAGTTAATCATAAAGTAAGCAATATATGATTACTTCACATTATATGTACACATATGCGATCTTTTCTCTGTTATGCCAACAACAATTATGAAGTAAGTCGGGCCACTGGGTCCGATCAGATTAGCGTCATAATTGGCACGAATCTTAAGGCATAAGAGTCTGGTCCAATTAACGACGATGTTATGGTTAACCAAGTCAAAATTTTCCAGCCGTCCGACCCGAGTCGGACTCGAAACCGGCTTAGGGCTGTCCTCTGATGTAACTCACCCTCCGTATGTCGCCTTTGTTCTGAAGGAAGCGGAGAGGGGAAGATGGCGGTGGACATGGGGAAGCTGCGATGGGGGGAGCTGGAGGACGACGCGGAGGACCTGGACTTCCTCTTGCCACCGCGGGTGGTGGTGGGGCCTGACGAGAACGGGGTGAAGAAGGTGATCGAGTACCGGTTCGACGAGGAGGGGAACAAGGTGCGGGTCACCACCACCACCCGCGTCCGCAAGCTCACCCGCGCCCGCCTCAGCAAGCGCGCCCTCGAGCGCCGATCCTGGCCCAAGTTCGGCGATGCCGCCCACGAGGACGCCGGCGCCCGCCTCACCATGGTCTCCACCGAGGAGATCATCCTCGAGCGCCCTCGCGCCCCTGGTTCGATCCTTTCCCTTCCCTTCCTCCTCGTTACCTTCTTTCTCCTTTTTCTTTCCGGGAGACTCGGTAGTCATCTTTTTAGGGTTTTCTATTAATACTCGATCTAGTCGTTTTCTTCATGGGTACGATCAATCTTGTTTACACTAAATTCTTTCTGAAGAAGAAAAGAACGTCAAAAGGTCATTATTTGTGATTGGTGATGCCAGTTTCTTTTTTCCTTCTCCTATTGCGAAAAAAAAAAAGAAGGATTTTTCATGGAGGAAGTTTTCAGTCCTGGATCTATGGCGCAAATCCATGTCTTTAAGGCACTTAGTGGGACTTGGTTGAAGTTGCGTGGCGTAATTTAGGGGATCAATATGAGACCTTGCCTTATCCTTTGTTTCCCTTGATTAGTTTTATCTGGATCTGAGTTGAAAAACCAATTTCAATATCTGATTATGCTATGTGAAGCGAATTCGGGCTGCTTCTTGATTCCTTTGTATGTCTCACTTTTAATTTTCTTCATGAAAAGCAGGACAGTATTGTACCATTTCCAATAATTCGGAATACAGGCCTTTAAAGAGAGACTGAAGTTTCAGTGCAGTTTGGATGACAACTTAGCTAGGTGATGGGTGATATTGGCCTTTACCTTGTAGCATTCGACAAATAATTATAAGGGGCATGTTCTCTAACTTATATGGGTTTAAGGATTAAAGGCAAATCAAGTGCCTCACAGCTTCTTTTCTAAGAAGCACAAACACGTGCTTTTGGTTGACATGTCCGACACTTGTCAAGACACATGGACACACGTGTCAGATACTTGCTTGCTGCACTGCACTCGTGTGGCCCTCAGAGTGTCATATGCTTTACAAGAAAAGAAATCTGGAGATGGTCACAAGAAAACATATATCAATTTTATTCAAACATTCTTAAATATTATTTGACGTACTCAACTTTTGTTTTGGATACTTAAATTTTGATAATTTTAATTGTTTTAACCTGTATAATGATATTTATTTGTTCATATTATTGACTTTATAAAATTTAAATATAAATACTATAAAACTCATGTTAATCAAATATTATATATACATATTAAAAAATACGTGTGTTCTTGCTGTGTTCATGCCCTAATTTTTTTAAAAATGGCATGTTGTTGTGTTCATGTTGTGTTGTATCTATGTCCCGTGTTCGTGCTTCTTAGGTTCTTCTTCCTTCTCAATTCTCTGGTGATTGCTCTTGTTATTAGTTTAATACAACAAGTCATTCGGGGTTATTAAAATGTGTCTGACTTGGCTTTTGTTATAGCACTATGATATAATCAATTTTGGTTGCGTCAACCTGATGTGACACAATTTATCTGACTTGGCTTGTTTTGTGAGTGTTATCACGTTTGGAAGAGGGGAAAATGCCTTGAGGGATAGCAATCACGACCCAATCAAGGAAAATTTTTTCTCACGTTCAAAAAAGGTCCATCTTGTTTTGGTCCTACAATAATAACAACAAAGCCATAAGTTTCAACTATTTGAGGTCGATTATATAAATCTTTTGCCACCATTGATACTGTAATTTGGTCCATGTTTATAAAAAATGGCATAAGAGTTGCTACCACAAAAATTAGTCTGTTCATCACAGGCAAGAAGAACATGTAAGAAGGTTGGGTGTTCAGTCTTAGTAAGTTCGAATTGAGATCACACTTGGAGGGGCCTTCTTATATAATGCTTATTCCTTTAGATGTCAAGCTGACGTGCCATGTCCAGTACTCGGACTGGTTGGCTTCACGTTTTCAAGAATATTGTTCACATCATTATGTCTCATTTTTAATCTTCTTCATGAGATTTAGTTCTCCATTGTACCATATAATGAGTCCAGATGAAAGCCCTTCACTATATGAAAGCCTTGAAGGGGAGCCTGAAGTTTCAGTTTAGTTTGGGTGACAACTTAGCTATGTATGGGTGATATATTGGCATTTAGCTTGTATCATCCAACAAACAATTTTAAAGGGCATGTTGTCTAATTTATATGGGTTGAAGGATTAAAGAGAGAAAACAATAGTTTTTTATGAGGTTCCTCTTACCTCTCAGTCCTCTAGTGATTGCACTTGTTATTGTTTTAATAAAATAAGTCATTCAGGTTAACTAAAATGTGATTAACTTTGTTATGTTATAGCACCAACTAAGAGGGTAAGTGTGAAAACATGTAACTTAGTCCTAATTTGGGATTCACTAGTGGTTTCTTTTGTTATATTAGTAGCTCATTGGTATGTTATCATTGTTTTTGTGCTTAATAATTATTTTATGATAATGGTATCTTTTGTTCATAGATTATTATTGTTATTTTTGTCATTCTATTCAACCTTGCTTTGGACTGTAACTTTATGTTCCTGCTTGTATAATTTATGAGTTATCATTTTTGCATCCTGATGTTGATAATGAATAAGGTTGCTATCTTAGGCATATTTCGGTTTGGACCTAAACTTTTCATGGTTTTCCCATATGCTAGATGGGATATGTTTTGTTTTAGATACTTTGTATATGTATTTTTTACGTGCTTTGTGCAACTTTATCTACACTTCCCTCTATTATACCTTCTATCATGTCTTAATTAAATATTTTGAAAAGAGTGCTATTCACTGATATGGAAATCCTTAACTCATTTATTTGGTGGAGTTTAAGTTGTGATGGGAGATAATATTCATCTTGTCGACCATTTTTCTTGCTGGTGTTCTCAACACCTAATTTCACAATACACACAACTTGGCAGTTGGCAACAATCTGGATCAACAGATAATGTTAATTTAGTCATGAACATGAATGATATTTATAGAAAAATTTCAGGTTCCTGTGGAAGAAAATGTGTTGCTTAACTACTTTGTATGGAGACTCGGCATTGTCTGGATATCTTATGTTGCTAGCTAGTGATAGGTAGAAGTTTAACTACTTTGTATGGAGACTCAGCACTGTCTGGAGATTTATCTTAGGTTGCTAGCTAGTGATAGGTAAAAGTTTAATTATTCTCTTGAGGTTGGACTATGAAGAATTTTAGGATTATCTCAATATGTACAATTATGCGATTTTATAGATACTGTAGGCAATCGAGGGAAACTTATTAAGATGATGGTGTGATCATGTGAGGGAAATTAAATGAGTACTGAGATAACTAAGTGAGCAATTATTAGTAGTAGACCTAATTTTGGGTGGGATGGGTTATTTTGAGTAGTCTTAATTTGTTATTGTAACACCATACTCTTAATTCATATCCTACATGTATGATTAGAATATGATGTCATCTTTTCGTTTACTAATGCTATAAAAAATAGTATAGTAGAAAAGTGGACGATTTTGAAAAATGCTAATTTGCCAAACAAAATAACAAGGGTTTCCCTTCTACACGTTGGTGTTTGACTTTTGTACATATGTTATAAGCATATAATCTCAAACTACACATGGACTTTTAATCCAAAACTCATGTACATAAAAATTTGCCTAGTCGTTGTGTATATCTACTTTGGCATGAGCCCATACCTGTTTATCTCCTTACTCATCTCACAGATGGAGTAATAGTATATTTACTTGCAAAATAGGGTATACAATGAGTGATAACCCAGAAAGTATAAACTTTCAATTTAACATATTAAGGTGAGCATGCATTGTGCCATATTTTCAATCTTTTTAAGTCAAATGCATTAAACATTTCACGACAAATGTATTATAGCATGACATATGCCTAATAAGGAGATAAAATTCTCATTTAAAGTGAATCAAAACACATCTATTCAAGGATAATTCACAGTACCTAGCACGAAGGATTGTAATTTCGATCCGTACCAGTATATCGAGCCCTACTTGGTATGACGTGTACCAAGGTGTACCGACGGTACTCCCAAAATCATTAAAAAAAACCTTCAAAAATACTTGAAAAATAGAAAAAAAGGTAGATTAGAGTTTTTAAGTTAGAAATAAATATAAATATAGTAAATTTTAGTAAAAAGAAATATAAATTAAGAAAGAATAGTACCACATATCTTTTTCGATTACATTGAATTGACCTAATATCGATTAAATTTTGATTAAATCATCATTAAAGCTATTAATTACGGCATTAAAAACCTAATTAAACTTATTATACCATCACAAACATATGATTGAATCCTTAATATGCATGACATAGAAAGATTTGACTTATTAAGTGTCTAATTTCAAGAAAAGATATTAAACGCACTAATCACAACATTAAAGATCTTAATTATTTCCTATTTAACACTATTCTATCATAAAGAACGTATCAAACAACATATTAGCTATTTTATTTTAATTTACCTGTAACTCCCATTGTAAAACACATATTTTGCAGGGTCATAATATGTCCAAATTAAAATCCTTTTATTTTAATTTACTTGTAACTACCAATGTAAACAATAATATGTAGCAAAATTTTGGTATAGTAGTCTCTGAATTAGACTATATCTAACCTGTAAATTCACCTAAATTCCATCATCAATTTGTCAATAATTCAACCTATAATCTATCATATAGTGGTTACCAATTAACCAACTATACAATTCTACGAAGTAATTTTGTCTCACTGTTATTGTTGACCAAAACCATCATAAATTATCATAAAGTTTTGTAGGAGCTCAGGAGACATATAAAACTAGATGTATACAAAATTTCGACTAAAACCAGAATCATTAAGAGGCTAAAGTACCATTCAAATTCACTACTTGAATGAATTTGAAACTATGTTGAGTAAATGTATACAAAATTTTGTAGAATCTTCTCTGCTGTAACTAGGTTGAGACTACTTGAGTTTCTCAGGCTCATCTTGGTGTATAAAGATGATATTCATTTAATTCTAAATCTTATAAAACCCTAAGGGATCGTTTTACGACATATCAAAAGAATATGGTTTAGTCATATTCCTAAGGATGTCAATTTAGCTTAAAAAAAAAGGAGAGTTTTTAGCACATATTGGAACACCCATAACTCTATGCGAAAATCTCAGATTAAGGCAATACAGAGGCCTTAGCTTCATAACAAATTCATATATGACATATTAAAAAATCAGAGATTAAATCAAATTTTAAGTTACTCAAAAGCAGTTGAGAAGTTCAGTCTACAATCTACCAAACTAAAACCCTAGGTTTAAAGGGGGAAGAGTTAGGTTTTCTTACCTCACTCTTTAGGGAGAAGAAGTGGAGAATTAGGGAAAGGGGTTGGGCTGGTAAGGAGGATAAAGCCAAAACAAGGGGTGCTCGTTTAAAGCTGCTTAAGGGGTAGCCAAGAGGTCTTGGGTTTAGCCCCCTATGCCTCACTTGAAGTTTCCTTTTTTATTCATTTCTTTATTAACATAATTTCAATGTTAATACATCTTTATATGAGCTTAATTTGGGCTGATATAAAAAAAAGATTTTCACTCTTAAGTTTATCCTTCAATGTCATTTATGGATCTCAATATTTCATAGGGTAACACTCTTCTTTGATTTCTATCTTCACTTAATTATCCATACATGATGTTTAAACCTCAAGTTTACTTTCTTTAAACATGATTACTTATTCAAGCCTTGAGAATTACTTAACGCTTAGTATAATACAAAAGTATTTTTTAATCATTGTATAGATGATTATTTTCATGACTTAACCTCATACTCAAGATTGCTAGCACAAATAGGTTTGTCACATCAGACTATACTTTCTCGCTGCAAAACATACTTAAAATAGACATCAATGCTTATATATACTTTAAATAATATTTGGAAGAACTTTGTCCATGACATTCATGAATGCATGTATGTCCATTATAAGAACCAATAACATGAGCATGTCATATGTCATGTTTTTTAACCATAGACATCATAAAATATATTTTTAAGTAATGATAGTATATATATTTTATTTGTGCTTCCATTGGCATGTTAGGTGTGATGTATGTGTGAGAATTTAGGTACTACAATTCTTCCATCATAATAAAATTTTCTCTTTGAAATTTCCTACCTAAGTAGCTTTGGACATTTCTTACTTTTTTTTAACTTCCTAAGTTGTTTCTTTCATTTTACGATTCCTCCATAGCACTTTGACTAATGAAATCTTCTTATTGTGAATTTTCGTCTCCTTATCAAAAATTTATATAGCCCACTCCATGTATGTCAAATTTTCGCCCAATTCTATTGGCTCTTCTTCTACGACATGAGAAGGATTTGAAATATATTTTCTTAACATTGATACATAGAATACATTATGCACATTTACTAAAGGAGGTAAGGCCAAATCATTAACTTTATTAGGAATTTCATATGGTCCTACATGTCGATGACTTAATTTACCTTGCTTTTTAAACCTTATAGCTCCTTTTATTAATGCCACCGTTAGAAATGCCTTACCTCCTATCTCAAATTTTAAAGAGCTCTTCACAATATCTACATGACATTTCAGCCTATGTTGTGTCATTTTCATCTTTTAGCAAATCTTTCTACTAATTTTTTTGTTTCTTTAATCAAATCCGGATCTATATATTTTCTTTCATCCATCTTAACCCAATGAATAAGTGATTTGGATTTCTTGTCACATGATGGTGCCATCTCAATTGTTCTTTGATGACTATTATTATAGGGAAAATGTGTCAATGGTAAATATTTGCTCTATGATTTTTTGAAGTTTAAAACACATGCTCTTAGCATATCCTTTAATATTTGAATGATTCTTTCAGATTGACCATCTATTTGAGGATGAAAAATAATGTCAAAAGCTAACTTTGCTCTCATTGCCTTGTAAAGACTCCTCTAAAATCCTAATGTGATGAGTATTTATCTAACATAATGGCCCAACTTTCATCATATCTCTTACTAGTTTAGACAAACCTATGATAAAATTTATGTTGATCTCTTCCCATATCCATTGGGGTATTACTACCTGGTGGCTCTTGATGTTCTATTTTTACTTGTTAGCATATGAGACACTTCTCAACAAATTAGATCATATACTTCTTCATTCTTGGCCACCAATAGTATTATTTCAAATCCCTGTACATTTTTGCTATTTTAGGGTGCACTGATTATAAAGCTGAGTGTGCCTCTATTAAAATTTCGTGTTTTATGCCACTTTCTTTAGGTACACACAATTTATACTAAAATCTGATTACTCCCTTTGAAAATCATTTTTTTTGGCCTTAATCTCATACCTTAATTGGTTCAAGCAATGACCATTAACTTGTAGCTCCTTAATTTTCTCTAATAGTGTTGGTTACAATAACAAAGTTGCTAGTCTCCCAATTAAACTTTTAATGATCATATCTGTTTCAAATTTCTACATGCCTATTTGGAGAGGCTTTTAAACTATTGATAAAGTAGATAGGTTGGTTGACTTTCTACTTAAAACATCAGCAATTACATTTACTTTCTTAGGATGTTAATTAATCATATAATCATAATCTTTTGTTGATTCTAGCCATCTCTTTTGCCTAATGTTCAACTTCGTTTAAGTATTTCAAATTTTTGTGATCAGTATAGAATTCACATTTCTATCCCATGCGAATGATGTCGCCAAATCTCTAGGGTAAATACCACCACTGTCAATTTCAAATCATGAGTCAAATAATCTGTAACACCCTACTCTTAGTCTCATCCATGCCCTACATGCATGACTAAGGTATGATGCTACTTTTCAATTCTTTTACTACTATCAATAGGAGTGTAGCGGAAAAGTAGGCAATTTTAAAAGTAAAACATGTTAATTTACTAAATAAAATGATAGGGTTCTCCCGGTACACAGTGATTTTGACATTTTGTCACGGACTTAGCTAGAATTGCGTATAAGTCATGAGGCACTCTTGCAACAAAGTCACGGACTTAGCTGAAGTTACCTAAGTCGTGAAGCACTCTTGCGCCAACTTCTCGGACTTAGTTGGGGTTGCTTAAGTCATGAGGCGCCCTTGCGGTATATACGTCCGCAAAAGGTCAATCTAGTTGCAACCTCGTACAGGTCCCGAAGGACCTATAAAACAGCAAGTTCATTAGTTTGAAAATGAGCGGCAGACAAGTTCTGATGTCTTGTGAATAAGGAAGCTTTACAAGCAATTCAGCTAGCACCTTGAGTGCAAAAGAGAAAAAAGAGGAAGGAGAAAATAAGGACTTTAGAATGCTGAATAAACAGTTGTAACTCCGCAAACAACTACTCATCGGGTGTCGGGCATGAAGGCAAGTTTTTGTTAAGTTAACGTGCGAACTTGTGAAGATTGTTCAACACCTAACCCAGGGAACACCAATGCAAGCAGAGTCTCATCGTCAAATTCCTGACCTAAATCGTAGTAGTGGAGAATATTAGTTGCAAGAAGAAGAGGATCAAATCCAAGGTAGAGAAAGATGACCTAGATCGAGGAGAGATCACCGTGGCGGTGTCGGAAGGAGCCCATTGATCGATCGTAGGGCATGGAGATGCTGCTGCACGATGACGACAAGGAGAAGTGGCTGGCAGAGGGCATCGTCGACATCTAGCACAACACCTTGGTTGGAACCTAATCCCGTTACGATGCCCTACTTGCTAAACCTAACCTTCACCATTTGCCCAACGTTGTGTTGCTTCTCGTTTGACCCTGATCTCTTATCCTGTGTTAGGATTCCAATGACTTGAAGGATGCGCTCAGGTACTCGGTGCAGATACTATCGGAGTTGCAGACCTCTCTGCTCTCTCTGCACAAGTACTACGAGCTCTGTGAGATGGGATATCTATTTGATCTTGCTTGTAGTGAATGTTGCTTGTGCAGAAGTTGAATCTTAATGTGTTTCTCTTCTGGGGTCTAGGAAGATATGCGGGCAAGGGTTTTTAGTTATTTTAGGTGTACTGCCCGGTATGCCTTGGCATATCGTCGGTATACCTCAGTACATACCGTACCGAGTAAGGCTCATCCCGTACCATTGCGAAATTTGACAAGGAAACAAATCAAGAAAATTCACTTATTAAAACCAAGGTTTGACTTACTAGTCCGAGTTGATGTGTTGGTCGACGGCACATGTGTTGCTCTGTACTGGTGTATCGACACATGGTACGTCGGTGCGTACCGTGTTTCGACGAGGAAGAAAAAGAGGGGTTGAAGAGGAAGGTTTGTTAAAGGAATGGAGGAGGGAGGAGAGAGGAAGAAGAAGAAAGAAAAGGAGAAGTGTAGCGATACTTGGGAAGCAACGGCAGTAGTGATAGTGTCGAAGGGAAGTAGCGGCATCACAGTGATGAAGAGGCAGTGTCGTCGTAGCGGCCAAGCGGCAAAGAGGCAATGCCGCTACAACATCGTAGCGGCGAAGTGGTGAAGAGGTAGCTTGCAGCTTCGTACGCAAGAAGAGCCCTAATTTGCTTTTTTTTAGTGCTGAAATGGATTGGGGTCCATCACTTTTTTATTTTTTTATAATTTTAATTTGGATCGCTCGAAACGGGGTGTTCCGTGTATTGGTACGTACCACCCAAACTATACCGTTTTGGGTGATACGACAATCCATGATTAAAACTTACTAGATGATCGAGCAGTGTCCTTTGCTTTTACAGATATAGACAGTCTACATGGCTCATGACCACGGCTCTGATGCCACAACTTGTAGCACCATATTTCTACTTTCATTTGTAGCCTATATGCATGATTGGAATAGGATACCACCTTTTCATTTACTAATGTTATAAAAAATAATATAGCGAAAAAATGGACAATTTTGAAATTTGTTAATTTGCTAAACAAAATGACAAGGTTTCCTTGTGCATTTTGGTGTTTGACACCTGTACATACGTTATAAACACAATCTTAAACCACACATGCATTTTCAATCCAAAACTCATGTACATAAAAATGTGCCCATAGGTCACCATCTATATCTGCTTTGGTATGGGCCTGTACCTGCTCACTAAAACAAGATCTATAATTAGTGATAACTCAGGAAGTATAAACTTCCAATTTAACATATTAAGATGAGCATACATTGTGCCATATTTTCAACATTTCAAAATCAAATGTATTAAACATATTATGGTAGGCGCATCACAGCATGACAGATTCCTAATAAGGAGATTAAATTCTGATTTGATACGCATATTCAAGGATAATTCATAGTACCTGTAATAAAAATTATAATATATTCATGAACTTCAATATATATTTCATAACATATATGTGCACTCTCATACCGCACATTATAATACATATATGTACTCCCACACTGCACGTCATAACATATATATGCACTCGCATACCACATGTCATAGCATATACGTGCACTCTCATATTGCATGTCATAACATATACGTGCACTCTCATATCGCATGTCATAACATATACGTGCACTCTCATATTGCATGTTATAATATTTACATACACTTCCATATTATACGTTATAATATATATGAGCATTCCCACATTGCATGTCATAATATATACATGCATATCATTCTTTTTTATTGCAATTCATATATTTTCATGCTTATGCAATATGCACACATTGAGCTTAGACCTACATTATGACCATCTTGTCATTCAAAACATGTTTTAAAATACACATTACGCTCATGATCATCTTATCTTTTAAAATATACTTTCGAACATAAATTAAAAACATTTCGATCTTATCATTCAAAACATGCTTTCAAAATACATTTTGAGTTCACAATAAATAAATAAATATATATATCCATTATTTTGTAGTAAATTAACCTTATACTTACTTAATTTGCCTTAAAATGAAGTTTTTGTGATAGGGCCACGATCCTCATTGGATGGGTGTGCTAAGGAGCTGAAAACATATCAAATTTAGAACATAGGGTCATGATACATCCAAATTAAAATCCTTTCATTTTAATTCACTTATAACTCCCAATGTAAAGTAAATTTGGTATAATCTTCTCTGAATTAGACTATATCTAACTTATAAATTCATCTAAATTCCATTATCAGTTTGCCAACTATTCAACTTATAATCCATCATATGGTGATTACCAATTAACCAACTACACAATACTACAAAGTAATCTTATTTCACTATTTTTGTTAACCAAACCATCATAGATTATCACAAAATTTTGTAGGAGCACAGGAGACATATAAAGCTAAATGTATATAAAATTTCATCTAAAAACAAAATCATTAGGAGGCTAAAGTACCCTCCAAATTCAACTATCATTTTTTATTCTGTTCTATTGAAGTTCGGTTAAGACTGCCTGAGTTTCTAAGGCTAATATCTTGATGTACAAAAATGATATTCACTTAATTTCAAAGCCTACAAAACCCTAGGGATCTTTCTATGACATATCAAAAGAGCAAGATTTAATTATATCCCTATGGCTGTTAATTCAGCTTGAACAGAATCCCTTCACGGAAAACAAGGATTCTGAGCACCCATAACACTATGTACCAATATCAGATTAAGGCAATATCAGAGGCCTTAGAAACATAATAAATTCATATACAACATATCTAAAAATCAAAGATTAAATCAAATTTTAGGTTACTCAAAAGCAACTGAAAGACAATATGCTAAACTAAAACCCTAGATATAGAAGGGGAAGAGTTGGGTTTTCTTATCTTAATCTTCCTTATAGTTAGGGTTCTTGAGCTTCAACAAAGAAAGGATTGAGCAACTGAGGGAGAGTGAAAAATTAGGGAAGGAGGTTGGGCTGGTAAGGAGGATAAGACCAAAACTAGAGCTGCTTAAGAGGCAGCTAAGGAGTCTTGCGTTCAATCCCATATGCCTCATCTGAAGTTTTCTTTTCTTTTTTTCTTTTCTTTTCCTAGCATCATTTGAATGTTAATACAACTTAATATGAGTTTAGTTTGGGTTGATAAAAATAAAGGGTTTTCACTTTATGTTTATTCTTCAATCTCTCTTGTGGATCTCAGCAGTTTTTAGGGAATCACTTTTTTATTTTTATCTCCACTTAATTATCCATTACTCTGTGCATGCACAAGTAACTTATTATCTTCTATATATATGATGTTTAAATCTCAAGCTTACTTTTTTTAAAATATGATCAAACTCATTCAAACCTTGAGAATCACTTAAGGCTTAGTACAATGCAATAGTCTCTTCGAATCACCATGTGTATACTTATTTCCATGACTTAACTTCATACTAAGTCTGCTAGTATAATTAAGTTTGTTGAGTTAGAGGATCATACCTTTCCGCTATAAAACATACTTAAAATAGTCATCAATGCTTATATATATTTCAAACAATATTTGGAAGAACATAAGCCTGTTATATATCATACTTCTTAAGCATAGACATTATAAAATATATTTTTAAGTAATGATAATATATGCATTTTATTTGTGCTTCTATTAACATGCTAGGTGTGTTGTAGTGTGAGAACTTGGGAACTACAATGATGGTGTCCAGGAGTTTGAAGAGAAGATACATATGGGTCAGCGAAAGCAAAATTTTCATGTTGATGAAGATTGAGGCATTGTTACTAAGAAATCAGTTCCCACTCAAGCTGGCATTCTCATGGAACTGAATTGGGAAACTTCTGCTGTTAGGTTTATAAGTTTGTGAGATCGATCAACCCAATGGAAACAGATATCTAAAAGAAAAAGGGTTAAGGATGGTCAAGGAAAGGGAACAGGAAGGGAGGATGTAATGGCAATGTGGCTACCCATTTGACCACTGATGGCTGCATTCTACTTCAAGAGCAATCCTATTTGATAGAAAGTCTTAGTTTGAGAGAAAGATTAAACAAGGGATTCTTGTATTTACACTTGGATCTCCTTTCTAACCTTTTTACACTGAAACTAGAGAAAACTCCCACTATAAATTTTACTTTGTGTTGTTAGTCTATACTAAGATAAAAGCTTCCACATCAGATTCTTCTGTTAGGTTATTTGTTTTTTATCCATAGGAGTACCTGAACTATTTCATAATTTACCATTTTCCTGATTTCTGCATTAATACTTTTTGAAACCCATTTCTAACACTAGAAACTATCTGCTGAAGAGAAAGGAATGATGCATCTTACGCCTGTAAAGGTTGGAGGTATAGGTATGAATCAACGATTTTATGGATTTTTCAAAAAGCATTGGATCTGGAGGCAAGAACAAATCTAAGTAGGCATTTGCATCACATTATATTAATGTCAAGAAGGATGATTAAACAAAAACATAGACAAATTATCTTTAGAAAGTTGTTAGTACTGTGAGATGCAAAGATCGACTTTGTTACTAGTCCTGTTGACTTTGTTGATGTGACTTCTTCCTTAGTTGATTAAGGATAAACCTGAGATACATAATGTTTCAAAAGTTGACAAGTATGGTTATGATAAATTCACTTAATTACTAGTCTTGTTGATTTTTCTTGATAAGACTTGGTGACTTCAGTGATAGAGTGCAGACAGGAGAGATCATGTCAAGGAAGTTTAAAATTATTTTGATGATGAGACATTTTATCCTCGGTTATTCATGATTCAGCGCAAGGAGTCTCAATAAAACCAGAACAATGCAGTTGTGTTTGGAGAACTACTTAATATAATTGATAGTTTTGAGGTTTAGCATACGTTTAGCTGATTTTTGGATGCTGTCGGAGGGTTAATGATACTGACAGTGACACTATTGATGCACGGAATATTTTTGGAAATAAATGCACGACTTAGGTGTGTATTTGTAGTGGAGTGATGAAGTTGGCACTTTGCTCAAGCAGATGCAGCATCATGTGTCATTGATTCTTGATAAATGTGTGATAATAAGGACCATATATTTGTTCTGATTTAGCCTTTGTTTGAGGGGGATACTGTTCGTATATCAACTGGGGATTGTGCATGTGAAGGTGTGTGGGTGTCTTACTATCATGTATATTTCCATCTCTATTATGATTAGTTAAAGTTGGTTCACGTATCATCCTGCTGTTCTTAGCTCTAGAAAAAGTCATTTGTTCATGTTCGATCTTTTGTGGATTTTTGAGGCCAATGCTATATAAGACATCATAAGCTTCACAGGTATGACATGAATTCAACATCACAATAAACAAATGAGACAGGACCTGTATTTTTACTCAAATTTAAATTTAGACTATCATGCATGCTTTCCTTATAATTATCTCTCTTTTTTCTTGATGTCCATTGACATCCACCTTTTAACAGGCAGCAAAGCCGAAGAGCCAAAGGTCGCAGGAGATCCATTAGCTGCCATGGGCAAAGCTGGTGCCGTCCTTATGGTTTGCAGGACCTGTGGCAAGAAGGGTGACCACTGGACATCGAAGTGTCCTTACAAGGATCTCGCACCGCCAACGGACAGCTTCATCGACAAGCCCCCAGGTGCTGAGACTGTTGCATCACAATCTGGCACTGGCAAGGGTGCGTATGTGCCGCCCAGCATGAGAGCGGGTGCAGAGAGGAGTGGGACGGAGATGAGGCGTCGGAACGATGAGAACTCCGTCCGTGTCACCAATCTTTCGGAGGACACCCGTGAGCCGGACCTGATGGAACTCTTCCGGACCTTTGGCCCCGTCACTCGCGTGTACGTTGCTGTAGATCAGAAGACTGGAGTCAGTCGAGGTTTTGGTTTCGTCAACTTCGTCAACAGGGAAGACGCAGAGCGAGCCATCAACAAGCTTAATGGCTATGGCTATGACAACCTCATTCTGCGAGTCGAGTGGGCGACACCGAGGCCCAATTGAGTCTCTTCTGGCTTCAAGCTGTTCAGATGAGGAACCTTTTCTTTCTGCTGCTTTTAGTTTTGTCCGTAAACTTGATATTGAGATTTGCATGATGCTAAATTGTTTCTAAGAACACAGTATGTTGATTCGGATAATAATGCTTGCACTATTGTTATTATTATTAATATTATTATCTGCCTTGAGTGTGGAAAATGATAATTATATTGTTGTTTTAGTCTTATAATGTTTAATTCCCACTAAAAAAAAATCTTCTTAATATTCAAAATTAAAAAAATAATGGTAATATGAAATTTAAATATGGTTGAATTGTTTTCTTCACGCTTCAAAGTCTTGTTCTCAGATTAATGACTACCACGCTCACGTTGTCCGTGCTGTGCCGCGCCAACGCCAGCTTCGTCAGCAGGATCGCCGCGTCCGCGCACCCCTTGTCCGAACCCCCACCGCAATTGTTCCCCTCGGTCGCGTTGTCCCCCGCCGCGGCCGTGCTATTCCGCAGGCACGTCCGCGCGATGCCGCACGCCACCTCGTTGCTCACCACGTCCCACAGCCCGTCGCTCGCCAGGAGCAGGCACTCGTCCCCTTCCTTCCTCTCCGTCACCGTCACCTCCGGCTTCGATATCACGTACGGCTTCAAATAATTGTCCCCTGCATTGCCACGTACGGACGCACAGTGGAGTCCTTGGTGAGCTCACGTGAGAGGGAGGAGGAACACGACTAACCGATGGCTCGCGACATGGCGAGGACCCCGAGAACCCTGGCGCCATCCCAGTAGATGACCCGGCCGCCCGCTGCCTCGATCCGCCGCAGCTCGTCCGGCCGGTCCGGCTGCCAAGCACCAAGCGCAAGGTCGTCGTCAGGAACAGTCGCCGAGAAGAAGGGAGAGGCGGGGAGCAGGGCTGACCTTGTGGTCGGTGGAGAGGTGAACGGGGGCGCCGTCGTGGCAGAGGACAGCGCGGGAATCGCCGCAGTTGGCAACGACGATCCGGTCGGGCCCCACAACGGCCACCACGGCGGTGGAGCCCACGTGGTCGCATCTTGGCGTCTGCAGCTCGCAGCGGCAGGTCGGGGCCGGCGGCGGGTCGCCGGGGCGGCCCGCCGCGTCCATCCGCGCGAAGCTCCTCTCCATGACGGCGCACCACTCCCGATTCGATCCGGGCCTCGACGTGGATATTTCCTCCGCCACCACTTCATGCATCCGATTTCTGCATGACTCCGCCACCTGACGAACCCGCACCGATTACTGCGGCGGCTGATGCAAGAGAGAGGGAGGAAAGCGACCAAAGAGAACAACGAAAACTTATCTTACATGCGAGCAGCCATGGCCGTCGTAGACGCCGAAGAAATGGTATCGATGGTCGCCACGGACAAAATATGGGCGGACGGAGACCGCGTCCTCCATCTCCCTCCTCCGGCCGCAGACCGACGTCACCCCATACCCGGGGCACTCACCCGCAACGCCTTCCCCTGTCCCATCACCATGCTCGGGGCGATTCTCGACGCAGTCGTCACCGGGATCCGACCGCAGGACCACGGGGGAAGACGAGGCGGATGAGTCCAACCTCCGCCGCTTCCTCCCCGCATCGTCCGCCGGTAGCACCGCCTTCACCACGGGAACGAACCGGAACCTCCGGGCCTCGTTCGCCGTCTCGCGAGCACCGGGCTCGCTGGAGCAGGCCTTCGTCGCTTCACAGATGTCGGCCATGTCGAAACCAGTAGAATCCCCCCTGAATCAAGAGAACGCAACAACAACCCTTCCTCTTTCTTGGGAAGGGAAGAAGGGGAGGCTAAGAGCAATAATAGAGGAAGCAGGGGAGGTCGCCATGGCCGGCCCGCAAGACAAAGGGGTTGTCATCAAGGGCAGCTGCCCGTCACCGTGTGCGGGCAGTCGGTGCGGCGTGATGTGACGTCCTCTCCGTCTCGCGGGTCCCCCTCCCTCATCCTTGCGACACGTGAGTGGTCCGTCGTTCTGGCTTAGCCCACACGTGTTGCTCGAGCCAAAAGAACGGTTGCCGTGTCCGAGGGAGGAATCTGTAGTGCTTTTTCCTTCGCTAGTCAAATTCAATATATTCCTATGGATGATTTTTTTAAAAAAATATTTTATTATTTTTTCCGCGAAGACGTTCCCGTTTTCAATTTTCTCATAGTATTTCTATTTATAATCTCCTAAATATCTTCTAATTTCTTTTCTAGTGACCGTAACCTTCATCATTTGTTCTTTCGTCTAGGCAACACTCATTATCTCCATCGTCATATTGGCATCGTTCATCTATCGTCTCCATCGTTTATTCTTTCATCTTGACAATCCATCGTCTTTGTATCCATCTCTTGTTCACATCATAAGGTCTTATTATCTTTATGTGATTCTTTCCTTACTTATCGTGTTTGTCTTTTTCTGGCACCATAACACCTCATCATTTTTATGTAATAACCTTTATTGCTTATTGTCTTTACATCTTTTTCGCCTATCACCTTCATCTCTTACCCATCATCATGAGACCTTACCCTTCCCCACCTATCGCATCTTGTCACTTTTGTTTCCATATATTCTTGCTTGCATGTTATGCTCATTATTTTTTTTGTCCTTCCTTACTTTGTAAGACAAGCGATGAAGGGTGCACAAAGATGGAGGTAATGGGAGTAACGCCTCATAGTGATTAGTGTGCTTAGTATAATGAGCTATGTGGCACAATGATGAGTAGGAAACAAAGATGATGAGTAAAGATAATAGGTGAGAAAGAGCATTGTACATAGGTGATAAAGTCTCATGATGGGAGAAAGGGGTGAATGCGATTGGCAAGTGACGATGATAACGCAAAGGCATAGAAGGCGATAGGTGAAAAAAATAAAAAGAAGAGTTATTTATGAGATTAGGGACACAATATAAAAAAATAAAGAACATAGGGCATATTTTAAAAAGAAATTTAGAAAAAAAATCAATATATATCTAATATATTTTTTAAAAAAGTACTTGATGTAAATTATTTTTATTATTATCAATATATTTCACGAGACATGCACCACTAAGACTCCAAGAGGCTTGTGGTTCTCGGTGAAAGAGAGTGTTCCCACCTCGTTGGATGGAGGCGTGTCCATGCCCGATCGGCATGCCCAACTCCGACAACAGAACCACTACGATACTTGGCAATTGTAGGAAGACACGTGTCGGTGGCTCGTATGCAGCATTGCCCAGAGATGATCGTTTTCTCGTGTACATACGTACGGATGCTGATACATATTCTCTACCATATATGCCGAAGGGAAAAGATGAAGAGCCTTTGAATTCTTTGATGGTTGCGTACGAAATATGTAGATAAGTGTAGGGCACGAAAGTGAGTCAAACAGGAGTTAAAGCACAAAACGTAAGCGGATCAATTGGTGAACTGATAGAGACGTAACGGGTGGGCACGTTGTCATGGCCTTAGCTGGAATTGCCTAAGGCGTGAGGCACCCTTGCGGCTAAAACGCGAACTTAGCTTGCGTTACCCAAGTTCCGAGTCACCCTCGTGGTGAGGACGCGAACTTAGCTTGCGGTGCCTAAGTCGCGCTTCGCCCTTGCGATCTTGCTCCGCAAGGATCAGCCCACTTTGTAACCTCTCGCAGGTCCCGAAGGACCTGTAAAAGAGAAAGTTGGTTAGTTCGAAAGAACGAGCGACGGACAAGTCCCGAAGTCTCGCGGAAAAGGGGAAGCTTTACAAGCAATTCGACGAACACCTTGTGTGCACAAGAGAAAAGAGGGAGAGGGAGAATACAAGCAATTCGACGAACACCTTGTGTGCACAAGAGAAAAGAGGGAGAGGGAGAAAAACAAGGCTTTCAAGGATGAACGAACAGCTGCAAGCCCACAAACAGCCGCTCACCTGGTCCCGGGCGCGAACACAAGTCCCCGTAAGGGTCACGTGCGAACTTGCGAAAGAGAGTTCAACGCCCGGTATATAACCGAAGCCCCATCCAGCCCTGTGCCACCCGGGGGGTTCCTAGGGGCTGAGATGGCTGACGTTTTGGTGAGCGGAGGCAGATTCCAGAAATCAGCCCGCGGCACACGAAAACGGAGCTGTTTTGGGCTGTTTTGGGGCTGTTTTGCTCGGTTCGGTGAGCGGTCGCTTTGTAACGCTGCAGCGAGTTCGAACTTACATTTTACAAGCAAAATGACCCAAAACCAAGAGAAAACATACTGCCAAGAAACTGTACATGTTGGGGTGAGCGACGAACGGTTCGTTGAACGAAGTTGTTGCGGGTGCGAAGCGACCGTTCGTGACATTCTCCCCCACTTAAACTGTCGACGCCCTCGTCGACGCTTGTTGATAGTTGTTGACGATTGCTTCTTCATGCCGTAGGGCGTCCTCTGGCTCCCAGCTGGCTTCGGTTCGGGGAAGCTTTCGCCACTTCACCAAATACTCCGTCTGTTCAGCTCCATTGGGTAACTTTATCTTACGGTCCGCCAGGATTGTTTCAACTCGCTTCTCGTAGGAGGTAGTGGTGGGGGGTAGCCGAGTTGGTATACTTCGTGATGCATCTTGCGGATCCGAGTGGTAGGCTTTCAGGTTGCTGGCGTGAAGAACATTGTGAATTTTGAACCATGCCGGCAGCTGCAACTTGTAGGAAACATTGCCTACCCTGCTGATAATTGGGAAGGGCCCTTCATATTTGCGCACCAATCCTTTGTGGATTTTGTTCCGGAAGAATTGGAGTGATGCTGGTTGAAGCTTTACCAACACCAAATCGCCGACCTTGAACTCTTGCGGTCGCCTTCCCAAGTCTGCCCACTTCTTCATTCTTCTTGCCGCCTTCTCCAAGTAAGCCCGCGCGATATCTGCATTTCGATGCCACTCCTTTGCAAAATGGTAAGCTGACGGGCTACTCCCAGTGTATCCAATTGCCATGGTGTGCGGAGTTGACGGTTGTTGTCCTGTAATAATCTCGAAGGGGCTCTTGTTGGACGCAGAGCTCCGCTGCAAGTTGTAGGAGAATTGGGCAATGTCCAACAACTTCACCCAATCTCGTTGGTTGGCACTCACGTAGTGCCGAAGATATTGCTCCAAGAGCGAGTTTATCCTTTCAGTCTGGCCATCCGTCTGGGGGTGGAGGCTTGTGGAGAAGTATAACTTTGACCCCAACAACTTGAATAGCTCAGTCCAGAATCGTCCCAGGAACCGAGCATCTCGATCACTAATGATGTTGTGCGGGACTCCCCAATACTTCACCACATCTCTCATCATCAGCTTGGCCGCCTCCTCTGTTGAACAGTGTAGGGGAGCAGCAATGAACGTTGCATACTTTGAAAACCGATCGACCACCACGAGTATCGATCCGAGTCTCCCTACAAGTGGCAAGCTCGATATGAAGTCCAAGGAAATGCTCTCCCACGGCCTCTCTGGTACGGGCAACGGCTCCAAAAGTCCCACCGGCTTCCGTTGTTCCGCCTTGTCTTGTTGGCAAGTGAGGCACGTTCGAACATATTCCTCCACATCAATCCCCATCTTTGGCTAGTAGAAGGCCCTCTCCACGAGAGCCAATGTTCGGTGAATACCTGGGTGTCCAGCCCAAAGGGAATCATGACACTCTTTTAAGAGTTCACGCCTCAAATTGTCCACTCGGGGAACGTAAACCCTATTCCCTTTTGTGTAAACAAGTCCCTCCTGGACCCAAAATCGTCGTGCCTTGCCTTCTTTGATGAGCTGCATCAGGATGACTGCCTGGGGGTCACTATACAGTCCATCCCTGATCCTAGAAAGGAAGTTGGAGTGCAACTGACTTACTTGGCCTCCGGCCTCCAATTGTATGGCATTCATGCGCTCCACTTTCTGACTCAATGCATCGGCCACGACATTTGCCTTCCTAGGTTTATACTCCATTGCCATATCAAATTCGGCTAAGAAGTCCTGCCATCGTGCTTGTTTTGGGGAGAGTTTCTTCTGAGTTTGGAAATAGCTCAGAGCGATGTTGTTTGTCCTCAGCACAAATCGTGATCCGAGAAGATAGTGTCGCCAAACCCGTAGACAGTGGATCACCGCCGTCATCTCCTTCTCATGCACCGGATACCGCCGCTCAGTCTCGTTGAGTTTGCGGCTCTCGTAGGCCACCGGATGACCCTCCTGCATGAGCACTCCCCCAATAGCGAAGTCTGAAGCATCTGTATGGACTTCGAAGGGCTCCCCATAGTCCGGCAATTTGAGCACCGGTTCTTCCAGAACAGCAGCCTTCAGATCTTGGAATGCTGTTTCACATTTGTCAGACCACTTCCAAGGCTGCTCCTTCTTCAGTAACTCCGTCAGTGGAGTTGCACGCTTCGAATACCCCGCTATGAAGCGTCGATAGTAGTTGACGAAACCAAGGAAGGATCTCAACTCTGGCACCTTCTTTGGAGTTCGCCATTCCGCAACTGCTTGCACCTTTGATTTGTCCATCCGAATGGAGCCATCACCGATTCGATGCCCCAAGAATAAGATATCCGTTTGGGCAAAGTAACATTTCTCCCTTTTCACGAACAAAGTGTTCTCCCTGAGAACCTTGAAAATTGTCCGTAGGTGCTTGACATGCTCCTCGAGCGTTTGACTGTAGACGACGATATCGTCTAAGTAGACGACCACGAACTTGTCCAAATACTCCTTGAATAACTGGTTCATGAGAGTGCAGAACGTGGCCGGAGCGTTGGTTAAGCCGAAAGGCATCACCAGGAACTCAAACGCTCCATACCTGGTCACACAGGTAATCTTCGCTTCGTCGCCTTCAGCAATGCGCACCTGCCAGTACCCCGACCGAAGGTCGAGTTTCGAGAAATACTTGGCCTTGCCCAACTGGTCGAACAAGTCCGCGATGAGCGGGATGGGATACTTGTTCTTCACCGTCACTTTGTTGAGGGCTCGATAATCAACGCATAGTCGGAGGCTCCCATCTTGTTTCTTTTGGAAGAGGACTGGAGCTCCGAATGGTGCTTTAGAGCTGCGGATGAGACCACCGCTTAGCAGTTCACCTAACTGCTTTCTGAGTTCAGCCAACTCTGGCGGGGGCATGCGGTAGGGTGGTCTCGCTGGAGGCTTCACTCCTGGCTCCAGCTCGATGCTATGATCTACGCCTCTGCGTGATGGAAGAGTCCTCGGCAACTCGGGTGGCATAACATCATTGAACTCCTTCAGGACGTTCGCCACCGCAGCAGGTTCTTGAATGGCCTTCTTGTCGAGCGGCTCTAGCTTCATAGCGGCCACGAATGTTAGTTCACCTTTCCGCACCCCTTTCTTCAGTTGCAAAGCTGATATGTGTTGGGGTTCCTTGGTTCCTCTCCGAGAGACGGGAACCACGCAGGGATCGTCACCCCCCATCATACACAAGGAGTTTAGGAACGGCATTGGCACCAACTTCGCTGCGTGCATGAACTCCATTCCAAGAATCACTTAGAAGTCGTCCAGTGGCACTGCCATCATGTTGGTGTTCCCGCTCCATGTTCCAATCTTGATGGGAACTCCCTTCGCCAACCCGGAGATTCGCCTGGCCTCCGAGTTCACCGCCTTCATTCGGCTTGGGCTCTTCTCCAAGATCAGCCCAAGTCGCTTTGCTTCTGAATCGGCAATAAAGTTGTGGGTGGCACCCGTGTCCACCATAGCACGGGTTGTTTGGCCATTTAGCTTGATGTCCACGTACATCAGCTCACCAGTTCCTGCTTTTTGTAGCCTTGTCTTCGTGTTCTCCCCCACTTGACCCCGCATGGCGTTCAACAAACGCATAGCTCCCATCCGGGGTCCTTGCGACTCCTCGCCGTCGCTGCTGGATTCAGAACTACTCGAACTAAGAGCGACAACCTTGCCCTTGTCCGATTTGGGGGGGTGGATGGAAGCTGTTAAATCATTGACTGCCTGTTTTTGTGGGCACTCCCTCACCATGTGCGGCCCTCCGCACAAGAAGCATCCGCCAGGTTTCGGGGCCTTGCCTTTCGGGCTTGGCCCTTTGTGGGAACTCTTCTTCTTTTGTTCGCCCCCGAGCTCCTTCCCTCGAGAATATTTTGGAGGGCGATTGCTTGAAGATTGTTTTCTTCTTCCCGGGTCTTCTGAGGAAACAAAGTCGGTGAGCCTTTCTGCGGCAGCAATTGCCCCGACCAAATCGGCGACATTCCTTCGATGTAGTTCTTGTTGCGCCCATGGCTTCAAACCATCAAGGAAGCTGAAGAGCTTATCCTTCTCGGACATGTCTTGGATGTCCAGCATTAGCGCAGAAAATTGCTTCACGTAGTCTCGAATGGAAGTATTTTGGCGGAGTTGTCTCAACTTCCTTCTTGCGACGAATTCGGTGTTCTCCGGTAGGAACTGAGTTCGCAACTCCCGCTTCAAGTCCTCCCATGTGTCAACTCGACACCGACCTTGTTGGATCTCCTCCCAACGGGTTCTCCACCAAAGTTTTGCATCTCCGTTCAGATACATTGTTGCTATAGAAACTTTGGTTTCTTCAGAATCGGGCCTCGTAGCTCGAAAGTATTGTTCCATATCGAACAGAAATTCTCGAGCTCTTGGCGTCTCTGGCCCCTCCATAACATGAGGCTCGGGTTGCCCTCAAGTTTTGTGGTGGTGCAACGCGGGTGTTGCCTTCCTCCCGCATTTAGTGCTCTCGTGAGCATAGCCCCCTTGAAGAGAGTTCCGCCACCACTTCCTATAGGTGCTGCACGGAGTCTTTGGTGTCATCCGACAGTCGTCGACTAGGCCTCGACCTTATCGATCCTAGGACTCCGCTTCCTCTTGCGAGCTCTCTACCCCGACAAGCCTTTGTTGGCCGTGGTAGAGTTCCTCACGCTCGCTTCAAGAACATCCAGGCCCTCGCTTCAAGAACATCCAGGGGGTTTCCGCCGTTGTGAGTCTCTCCTTGTGACTCTTTTTCCCAGTTACGTTCCAGATTGCGCTTCCTCCGCTCGCGGAGAGTAGCCAACTTCTCGCTCATCACGTTCGTGCCGCGCTCCTCTTGAGCGGCACCAACAGCATGAGAGCGAGTGTGCCATGCAGCCCACCTGCGGCTGCTTGGGGCAATGGTCCGGCTTGCCCCGTCTGCTTATTCGCCACGATGCTTTGCCATGGCGAAGTTGCGAAGTTCCTTCGCTGCTCGCTCGAAGTGCTTGCCCGCTCTGATACCACAATGTCACGGCCTTAGCTGGAATTGCCTAAGGCGTGAGGCACCCTTGCAGCTAAAACACGAACTTAGCTTGCGTTACCCAAGTTCCGAGTCACCCTCGTGGCGAGGACGCGAACTTAGCTTGCGGTGCCTAAGTCGCGCTTCGCCCTTGCGATCTTGCTCCGCAAGGATCAGCCCACTTTGTAAGCTCTCGCAGGTCCCGAAGGACCTGTAAAAGAGAAAGTTGGTTAGTTCGAAAGAACGAGCGACGGACAAGTCCCGAAGTCTCGCGGAAAAGGGGAAGCTTTACAAGCAATTCGACGAACACCTTGTGTGCACAAGAGAAAAGAGGGAGAGGGAGAAAAACAAGGCTTTCAAGGATGAACGAACAGCTGCAAGCCCACAAACAGCCGCTCACCTGGTCCCGGGCGCGAACACAAGTCCCCGTAAAGGTCACGTGCGAACTTGCGAAAGAGAGTTCAACGCCCGGTATATAACCGAAGCCCCATCCAGCCCTGTGCCACCCGGGGGGTTCCTAGGGGCTGAGATGGCTGACGTTTTGGTGAGCGGAGGCAGATTCCAGAAATCAGCCCGCGGCACACGAAAACGGAGCTGTTTTGGGGCTGTTTTGCTCGGTTCGGTGAGCGGTCGCTTTGTAACGCTGCAGCGAGTTCGAACTTACATTTTTACAAGCAAAATGACTCAAAACCAAGAGAAAACATACTGCCAAGCAGCTGTACATGTTGGGGTGAGCGACGAACGGTTCGTTGAACGAAGTTGTTGCGGGTGCGAAGCGACCGTTCGTGACAACGTGGCCTAGCTCCCTGGACGCAAAGGTCACGGAAGCGATGGTGCCCACTAGGCGGAGGATTTAGGAACGTGAGTGGGTAAATATATAAATATAAATCTATTATATTTATATATTTATAAATATAATAGATTTATAAATATATAAAAATAAGGTTAATGTTGTCAGGATAGTGAAAAGTAATCTGAAAAAGTGAGATGATTTCCATTGATAGTCGATCATAATTAGCGATAATGACATATATGCTGATACATTGTGTTCTGATTGATTGATGAGATTATCTCTGAATGGCCGAAGTTGATGGGCCAGCATAGGCTACTTGGCCAACCGAGAACGGAAGAACCAGATGGAGGTATCCTATCCTCAACTCTTTATTTGATAAAATTTCGAAAAAATTTTAGTTTTAAGAAATTATTGTATAGCATTCTTATTTTTTAAAATTTTTGTAGAGTATCTTTTTTTCTAAAATATAATTTTGTCCACTGCTTCCGTTCCGATCGTCACCTCTACCCCTAGTCGCTTGCTCTTTCGCCCCTGTTTGTCTCTGTGCGTAGGTCTTTGGCCACCATCCCCTCCACCTCTGATTGTCTTCATTAAAATATTATATTTATTTAAAAATATTATAATCAAAGAATTTTATCTTATTTATCTCTCTATACGGTGTACCCAATAAGTACCGTTCCAATTGTGTTATCCGGGCATTTGAAAGATTATAATAAATAAAAGACGTCATTTGAGAAATATGAAAGAGTAGATATCCAAAGAAAAAGTAAAAAAAAAATGGCTTTTCCATAGAATTAACCCATATTAGTTATATATTTTTAATAGAATACATAATAGTCCAACCAGTTGATCCACCGATCTCATCATGATAATTATGTATGTGTAATGCTCAAACATTGTGTTTAGGTTTGTGAACCTTTTATTCTGAAAACATCCAATTGCTTGAGACTCTTTATACTGATTCCTGAGCATGTTTTTACCACCTAAACCTCCAATTAATAGAAAGAAAAAAAATTTGACTTGCTTTATGAAGACTTGACCTCTCCTGTTTGGCATAACTATATAGACTAATATTTACCAATCTTGATTTGGCAAGTAGAACCTAATAATCCATGTGGCATTTGCATTCTTTTAGTAATTGTATTAAATAATAAAGATTTAATCATAAATCTCAACAATAGACTTTTATAATTCATTAAAAAATAATGATTTAGAAAAATAAGAGACATCAACATTAAAATTTATTAATCACCATTACTCTATTTTCTTTTGATCTCTCTAATTCTTAAGGGGCTTTTCCAAAGAAAAAGTAAAAAAAAATGGCTTTCCATAGAATTAACCCATATTAGTTATATATTTTTAATAGAATACATAATAGTCCAACCAGTTGATCCACCGATCTCATCATGATAATTATGTATGTGTATGCTCAAACATTGTGTTTAGGTTTGTGAACCTTTATTCTGAAAACATCCAATTGCTTGAGACTCTTTATACTGATCCTGAGCATGTTTTTACCACTAAACCTCCAATTAATAGAAAGAAAAAAAATTGACTTGCTTTATGAAGACTTGACCTCTCCTGTTTGGCATAACTATATAGACTAATATTTACCAATCTTGATTTGGCAAGTAGAAACCTAATATCCATGTGGCATTTGCATTCTTTTAGTAATTGTATTAAATAATAAAGATTTAATCATAAATCTCAACAATAGACTTTTATAATTCATTAAAAAATAATGATTTAGAAAAATAAGAGACATCAACATTAAAATTTATTAATCACCATTACTCTATTTTCTTTTGATCTCTCTAATTCTTAAGGTCATATACAACAACAATGACAATAATGCTATAAAGTTCAATTATTTGGGGTTGACTATATAGGTCTTTTGTTATCATTGAGACATATATCTTTAGTTAAATGAAGATTATTTAAATATTTATTTATAGTATTTATTAAAATAAAAATATTTAGTTTTTTTAACTTATAATTAATATTAAAAGAGTTTTCTATCTTCATCTTTTTTTCTTGTATAACTAATAATTATTTTACCTCTTTCGATTACTATCATTCGTAGGTCTTCTTAGCACATGCATGTACTATCTTAAGCGATTCTTTCTTATTTTATTTTTTTATCAAAATAATATTTAATTATTCACAAATGAAATATTTCTCTTCCCATAGTAACTTCATACATATTACACCAACTTTTTAGGATGTTTTTTATCTCATTCTACCGGTAAGTAGTCTTCCAATATTATATAAAATATATCATCTTTTCTTTTCGATTTGATGTGAGGTTTAAGGAATGTCAAGGTTTTAATGTGGTGCAAGTCAATACACAATAATATGCAGTAAGATTTATGATTGTGAGGGATGACAGTAGGATCTTTTTCAAGCGTGTTCTTGAAGAAATCAAAGCTTGTTCTTCATCATGTGACCCAACTTGCAAACAAAACTTGGCTCAGTCTCTTACAAGCTTGATTAAACTAATCTGATTTGAGTTTGGAGTCTAGTTGAAGGATCATCATTAAGATTCTTTGGACATGTTATATATTTCTGGTGGAGCTTGTTGTTTTCTGATGGTTTCTGCACCTTGGGGTGATGTACAAGATATTCAATAAGATTCACAAGAAAGGAAATTGAGTTGAAAGTGATTGCTATCATTTTAATGAGTAGTTTATGTCAAGTGATGCGCATCAACAGTGTTGTAGAGAAATTAATTGTGAGAGATGTCAACATTTTATGCAAATCATGCAGGACCAGTTTGATGCTTCTTAATTTGATTAATGCATGTATATTCAAGTTGGGGGCATTTGGGAGCCAACCAGACATGGTGTTCAGCAACACAGCCAAAAAGAGTCAGACCACTGACAATATTAGTTATCTGCTTCATGATTCCACATTGGTTTCATACTTCTTTTCACTCACTAGGAGAAAGAAATCTGGTCATGTCAAGAACATAGATCAAGAGATTTGTCATAAATTGATTTCTGATGATAGTAAAGAACTTTATGATCTATTACTAGTATTATTAATCATGTTACATTCTCTGATTTCATATTGAAAGTGAGTTAATAGTTAGATTGATTTATAAAGATTTCATCAATATATTATCATTAATTTGAGTTTAAACATTTTGATGAACTAGTGATTTAAAATCAATGAAATTAACAATTAGTAGTTAAGAGAGTCTAATTCTTTTTAGATCAATCGTCGTTATGTCGAGTAGTGACAAATGTATTATCTAAGATGTACAAACTCTTGATTTAAAGTTATTATACAAATATTAATAATTAGCTTTGATCATGATTCACCAAATATTCATTTAAAGTTCCGAAGCAAAATGCCAAAGAAAAAATACCAAATCAATTGAAAATTTTGTGAAGGAAAATGATCGCACGATAATTTTTTACATGAAAAGAAAATGATATATTTCGAGGCATAAACCCTATCAAGCTTTTTTTATGTCATAATCCGACTACTAGAGATAATCAATTTATTCTTGATAGACAATGAAATCACATGACCTACGATACTTAAGCTCTTATAAGTTTTGGAACATCACAATCGTTGTCACCGAAGGATTTAACATCCTCATTAAAACCCAATTATAATCCACAATTAAATCTTTAATCCTAATACTTTCTTTCATTTATGGTGTGATGTTGTCGTGAACATAATAGAAAGAGAAGACAAAGATCCAAGCATAATATAGAATCAAATCTTTATCACTATCCTTTCTACTTAGACCATTCAACATGTCATGTACTAAATCGGCTCTGAGATAAGTTGCTATGTCTAAATCGAATAGAATTATGTGGCTAAAACTGCTTAAAATCAAATTAACTATAAAACACTCATTAAACCATCATAAATCAATTGAAGTCATCTTCTTCCATTTCCATATGGGCTGAAAGTGTTGCAGTTTATCTCACCTAACAAAATCTATCATATCATATAATCGAAAATAAAATGACCAGAAATAGGGAATAATTTCTAGGTAAAAGAAGTACAGCAAGAATCAAAACAATGGAAACCTAATTTGGTGCCATCTACCAAAACCACTAAATACTTTGAACTGTTGTTAATTCAAGTCCATCTGGATCACAAGAAAAAAAGAACACAATTCAAACTGACAATTATGTACTTTAAATCCTACTTTTGTAGGCTGCCGCCTGTTCGATTCCTTGAAGAACAAACATTCACTCACTC
This sequence comes from Musa balbisiana, assembly GCA_004837865.1. Taxonomy (NCBI): domain Eukaryota; kingdom Viridiplantae; phylum Streptophyta; class Magnoliopsida; order Zingiberales; family Musaceae; genus Musa; species Musa balbisiana. Next base: position 39,542,192 of record CM017197.1, read on the forward strand.
TTCTCCAAAAGATTGAAGTCTACAAAGTCTACTGTCACCTAACATTCAGTAACAGAGCTTGTGATGAGATCATTAGATGAAGGAATATTACAATCCACAGACAAAGGAATATATACTACAGTCATGAAAAAGCATGCTTGTAACAATTAGCAGTAGCTTTCTTGTCCAAAAGAAACACACACATGTAGTAGTTGTCTTTAACACACTGATAGCGAGATGTTCTTGTTCTACTGATAAGCAGCGAATCAAAGAAAAGGTGTCCATATATCCTCTATGCTTGTCTTCTCATGTGGAACTCGGAGTTCACTTGTACTATAACCATCTCATTGAAGGATGATATCAAATAGACAATATCAGTAAAGTGATGTTAGTCTACCCTTTTTTCTTGAGGAGGAGATGCCAATCTCTAAGAGGTAGATAACAACATTTTTTCTTATTAGATTTAGTTGACCTAATCTTGACGAAGCAGTTGAAGACTCAAGTCCATGAGCTACCACGAAAATTCATGAAAATATAGTAGGTTGATTATCAAAGCAAGATGATTTCATGTTCGTGAAAATATATATTTTCTTTCAAAAGACCAGATGAATCATCGTAAATCTAAAAAATAATCAACATAATATTTACGTAACTCGACACCCTTTGTCTATATCTACGAAGAACAAATAAATTCCTTACCAAACTATAAATTCTTTTGGGCTACACAAATCTTTATATAAATGTTCTCACGTAAACACCGTGAAACCTTAAGAACACCAAATACTTTAGATAGATCGAGTATCAATAAGATAACTAAACCCTAATTTTTAAGATTCTTTTCTTTTACGAAGAAAAGTTTTTTTATACTTAGATTAAAACACAGACTCCAAAAGTCAGACCACAATTGAAATGTTAGAAGATCATTGAAAGGATGTCCCATTCTTCATCAGCGAATCGTGTGATGCATATTTACCCCCACTCTTTATCGGAAGAAACAACCTTGAACTGCTATAATGGACAAAACAAGCTGACTTGTGGGATCAATCGCTGCTGATGGTGGAAAGCAAACTCTACCGATAGGCAGAAGCATCATGACAAGCGAAAAAGGGCCTTCAAGTTTACCATGAAGAGACTCTCTAGCCTTGCATTTCCTCCATAGATTCCCATGTACCTTTCCTTGTCTTCAACTTGGATACCGATGCTCTGCTTCTCCAACTATATCCCTCTTTCTCTACGCTTTTCGATGGCAGCACACCGGCATAGTAGCAGCAGGAGCTGAGTAGTGGGCAGCTCGTCAAGATCTTCATCCAGGAACGGGAGGTATGGAGCAAGCGAGATGTTGGATGTGGGCGAGAGCGAACTACAGCAGCAGGCCTCACCTCAGCACTCAGATCCATAGACTCCTCTTTGGATCTTCCTACAACCAATCATGGGAGGAGAAAGCCTTCGCCGAAGACGCTGCAGGCCACTTGGGAGGCTGCGTGTGGCCTCCGAGATCTTATTCATGCAGCTTTTGCAGACGAGAGTTCCGGTCAGCACAAGCTCTCGGTGGGCACATGAACGTGCACCGAAGGGATAGAGCCAGGCTCAGGCAATGTTCGAGCGTCGGCGGAGAAGCTGGCGAAGACCAACAGCATCCAAATCCTTCCTTAATGGTGGCCATGGCCTCAGAGCATCCACCGCAGGTTAACCCTAACCCTAATTCTGGCGTTCCAGCATCATCTGTCTCTCCTAGGGTTCCCGCTGCAGCCACCAAAAGAAATTGGACTGAGGACGCCGTGTTCTCTCCTTCCTTCTCTTCATTCAGAGCTGGTTCCATGGAGCATTCTACACCTCTCCATCTGGTTCTTGGCCCACAGCTGAAGCTCGGGGTGGAAAACTTGGGGTCCAAGAAAGCCTGTGATGATGAGGAGCAGAACTGTAACAAGAGAAGAAGAACTGAGACAACGCCTGTTTTCTTCATGAAATCCTTTTCTTGTGATCAGCAACTCGTTCAACCTGAGGCACTAAACCATGACACAGTTGAAGAGTTGGATCTTGAGCTCAGGCTTGGAGATGCTCCCAAAGTCAACTAGAATTTGGATCTCTTCTGCTTTCATCAGTATGTATAATAACCTTGTGTTCTTAGTTATCTCAATTATCTTTCTAATTGTGAGGTCTCTTCTCCCTTTCTCTTCTCATATTCCTTGGAACTCAAATTTTCTACTTAGTTAGATATTTTAACTATGAGAACATGGATGTAGAACAATTAGAATAAAGCATCATCTTCTCTATAACTAAGGATTGCTTGCATAAGGATATATAGTGATTATCTGCAAGCCGAGAACGAGAGAGAGAGATATATATATGCTGTTGCACCTTAAAGATCTGATTTATTTCAAATAACCATTAAAGATCTGATAATATAATTTTTTTTTTGAGAAAGACAAGCATTAACATAATAAGGATTTTTGTCTTTCAGATCTACTGAATGAATGTGTTTGTTCTAAGGATTTCTTTTTCTAATGTTAGACCAAAGTGACAAACCATCCACTTCTTGCATAATGAACATTTTGGATAGGATCAAATAGGTTTCCATGAAATCACAATATTCTAATTATTTCTTTCTAGTAAATATCTCCTTAAATTGCAGAAACACATAATGGCAAACTATCAATTATACAAAGTAGAATTAAATTATTTAAATGTATATTTTCTAGAAATATATATTTTTGTCATAACATAGACAAAAAAGATTGCTTTTTTTTTTTATTGCATGAGTGAAGGAATTTGAATATGGCATATATGCTGTTTCCTTCTTTTTAGTGTCTTCATTTTGTCCATAAACACAGAGGAGAAGATTAATACTTTGCGTGCAATTAAGTGGAGTCATTTATTCTTTATTTTCTATACATTTTTGTTTGAGTGAGTGAGACTCCAGGACGCAAAAAAGATGATAGATTAATGATGAGTGAATTAAACTAGTCAGGATTAATATATGTTAAGTCAAATATCAATTCAATCTAAAAATTTAAACTAATAAATTTTATGAGTTAGACTCATATAAATATTTTCTTAGTGTTATTTTCAATTTCTCATCAATCATAAATATCTTATAAGAAAAGAAACAGAAAAATCTGAGATTTAGAGTGCATGGGAAGTGGTGAGATCGATTGGCTTTCTTTCTACTCCTACATTTCCAGCCTAATAAGTTCACTCACTGACACATTGGAGCAGTCGAAACAAACCCTATAAATCTGGGTCTTGTTTAGAATGTGCAACTCCAAAAGCATCAGTACACGGATTCCCTTTTCTGCTGCATTTAAGAGCATAACCCCATCTGTTTGCTTCTGGCTTTTCACCCCCTTGCAAGGCTCCAAATCCGATAACACCAGGGAATCACACCATTATAGTAGTAGCTCACCATGCATCCTCCATTGACAACATCGAAGAGAATAACCTCGACCGCCTTCTTCGCTGCTCTTTTGTTCCTTCTGCTGCATGAGCGCATTATCCGCAACATAAACCACTTCACTGAAACCCTAATGAACTCCAGAGAGTATATATATCATGGAAGGCAACAGAAGAATATAAGAGATGTGAAGGTGGAGGCTGCATGCAAGAGAGGTCTGTGACACAAGATAGAGTATTCAAAGGGAGTGGTTTTGTCTTCTTCTACGTTGGGATGCTGGATCTGACGCAAGTTCGTTCAGACATGAACAGCTAGTGGAGTAGGGAAGTACAGAAAGAGAGACCTTGTTTGATTCTGAGCAAAGTGTTGGAACAGTGATGAAGTAGAGCACATGGTGGGGAAGGTGTCATTTGTGAAGATTAGGGTTTATACAACTCAGGATAGGAATGAGGCTTGGTTGGGGTGTGTGAAGACAGTGCTGTTCCATTAATTAATGGAAGCTTTGGCAATGCTGTGACACCTTAGATAGCATAAAACAACTGTGTATGTTATAATAAAAGTCACAAGAGAATATGGAATCAAGTGTACTGATCGAGATGTTGTTAATCTGAAAATGTTTTATCAGCAGGCAATTGGAGGACTAAATCTTACCACAGTTTCCCAATAGAATATGGTGTGAACTGTGGCTACTTTGAATGGCATGCAGGAGATATTTGAAGGGGGACAAAAAGATGGCCACATGAAATGCATGCACGTCCAAGCAATCATAGACATGGTCTCGGTCCAAGGATCTGCTCAGCAGGAATTGTAGCATGCAATATTCTCTTTCTTTCAAGTGCAACTAGTAAACAACTTGTGTCTTTGATATTTTACCTTTATCTTTTGTTCGCCCTAAAAGCAGTCTTAGAAAAAGAACATTTGTTAGGAAAACATTCGTGTATAAGATCAAGATCGAAAAAGAGGATTAAGAGAATAATTTTACATTGCTTGAATTATATATAATGAGTTTGGTCCAAAATAGATCCTATTAGATCCCATAGAAAGCACTGATTAGATCCTATTGAAAGAAAAAAATAATATTAGAGATAGAGAAATAAGACTGTTTAGAGAGAGAGAGAGAGAGAGAGAGAGAGAGAGAGAGAGAGACCCTACTGTTACATGTTATGAGGGAGGTTTAAAATTATAATATTAAATTTAAAATTTATTTGTATTGTTATTACCGCGTGGTCCTCTACCACATTTAAGACCTTTGAATTGGTCTCGACTTCGATCATATTTTTCTGTTGCTATTTTAATTTATAATTATTTTTTAAAGTTTTATTAGTACCCTTTCCTCTGCCTTGATTGTTACCTTTGCCTTTGCCCCGATCTTTACATATTCTTTTATCAAGGCGATCATCATTTGGTGTTTTTGATTGTAGAACCTGCTTAGTTATACTTATTTATTGGTTCTTTATTTATGGACCATCAAAGAACCCATTAATTCATCATTGTCTATCCTCTCAAGATCTTTGGATTTCTCGGTCAAATAAACTATATACTCATTGAGATGTTAGTGATATAAGAATCATTTCTATAATTTTATTGTCACTAACCACTTCACCATTGGTATTTGTCATATTCGTGAAAACAAAAGTACGAGACAAATAATCTGAGATAGATTCAGTTTGATTCATCTTCAAACTTTTAAAGTTTGATCTCAGTGCTTGTAGGTATAATATCTTCACCTTAGTCATGCCTTGATAAATCTTCTTAAAGGTATTGAGTAGATTGATCATCGTGTGAAGTTTGGGTTATGGAGATCCTTCTCATAGATATTAGGTTCTACTGCTTAATAAATAAAGGTAAGAGCCTTTCTAATATTTTTTTCTATGATCTTTGAACTCGACCTTTTGATTTGGGGGTAGAAAATTTCTTTTTCTTTACTAGACTATGTAAAACCTTTGTTAATAATATCTCAAATATCTTGATATTTAAAAAATACCTTTATTTAGATGCTCAAGTAATCATAGTTTTTATTAGTGAATCAAAGAATTTGAGGTTAAATTATATTATTGAAGGAACTCATGTCGATGATCTTATGGTTGATATCTGAATGTTGCTTTAAGAATTCTTCTCTCTATAGGTTCTCTATCCTTGGATTTTCTCTTTCTATACTTTTTCTCTCTTCAGATTTGCTCTCTCTATTATTTTTCTTTTAACAATAGAATTTTTCTCTCTAAAAAGCATCATTTCTCTCTACATTGTGTTAGAGCTGACCCCAAAATATTTACCTAAAAGGCAATTTAACAATCCAATAAAGACAATAAAGCAAAAAAATAAAAGAGATAAGAACACCAAATTTATGTGGTTCGGTCATCCATAAACGAAGGAGGAGCAAATCACTAACTATAAAAGAGACTATTACAAATACCTTAGGAAGATGTTCCTGGGCCATAAAACACCTGAAACTACTAAACAAGAAAAGCCCAAAGCAAACAATCAAGATTTTCTTGTGGTGCATTTGACTTCAAAGCCCAAACCCTTATTTATAGTTTAAATAGGAGATAACAAACTTGATTTTCCTAATATGGAACTTGCCAAACTAACAAATCTCCACCTTAACATGTCCCAACATTGACAATTAACAAAACTTGCTCTACCTTCTTTACAAAAGCACCAACGGGCAATCATCAACAATGAATACTAACTAAGTCCAAGCATTGCTTGAACTTGTAAACCGGAAGAGACTTCGTAAGCATATCAGCTGGATTGTCCTTCGTATGAATTTTCTGAACAAGGACTTTTTCCTCAATAATGGTATCCCGGATAAAATGAAACTTCACATCGATGTATTTCGTCCTCTCATGATACATCTAGTCTTTAGTCAAATGAATAGCACTTTGACTATCACAGTAAATTGTAATAACATCTTGATGTAGACATAATTCACCGAACAAACCTCTTAACCATAAAACTTCTTTGATCGCCTCTGTCACTATCATATATTCTGCCTCTGTAGTAGATAAAGCCACGACAGGTTGTAAGGAAGCTTTCCAACTAACTGCACAATCGCCAATGCAAAAAACATAGCCTGTCAATGATCTTCGTTTATCAAGATCCGCAGCATAATCAGAGTGAACGAAACTAACCAAAGTGTCACGATTTTTCCCAAACTCCAAACAAGCATATGAAATCCCTTGCAAGTATCTGAGAATTCACTTCACAGCCTACCAATGTGTTTTACCCGGGCAAGACATATATCTGCTAACCACACCGACTGCTTGTGAAATATCTGGACGAGTACAAACCATTGCATACATAATATTGTCGATGACACTAGAATATGGAACTTGCACCATATATTCTTCCTCTTCAACTGACTGTGGTGACTGAGCAGTAGATAGCCAAAAATGGCTAGCACGAGGAGTACTCACTGGCTTAGCATTTTTCATACCAAACCTCTCCAAGACTTTCTTGAGGTAATTCTTCTAAGTCAGAAATAATTTTCTAGCTCCTCGTTCTCTTTTGATCTCCATGCCAAGAATTTTCTTAGCTGCTCCCAAATCTTTCATTTCAAATTCACTACTCAGCTGCATTTTCAAAGTGTAAATTTTTGATAAATTCTTAGCTGCAATAAGCATATCATCAACATAAAGCAACAAATACACAAAAGAGCCATCAGTTAACTTCCGGAAGTAGACACAGCTATCATACATACTCCTCATGTAACCATGACCCAACATAAAAGAATCAAATCTCTTATACTATTGTCTTAGAGACTACTTCAATCCGTATAAAGATTTCTTTAACAAGCAAACATGGTCTTCCTCACCATCAACTTCAAAACCATGAGGTTGCTCCATGTAAATTTGTTCTTCAAGTTCACCATGTAAGAAAGATATCTTGACATCAAGTTGCTCCAATTCTAAATCATACATGGCAACTAAAACAAGCAAAACACGAATAGAGCTATGTTTAACAACAGGTAAAAATATGTCATTAAAATCAACACCATGTACCTGACTATATCCCTTTGCAACCAATCGTGCTTTATACCTTGCATCTTCAACCCATGGAATACTTTCCTTCCTTTTGAAGACCCATTTGCATCCAACAATTTCATTACCTGAAGGCGGCTTCACAAGATCTCAAGTTCTATTCTTATGGAGAGATTCAATTTCTTCATTCATCACAATCAACCACTTAGCGGGATTATCACAAGAAACTGCATCTGAGTAGGAAGTAGGCTCACCAACTTCACTTATTTCTTCTGCAACAGACAAAGCATATGCAACCAAATTTGCATATCTTTGTGGTGGTCGAATATCTCTCCGTGGTCTATCCTTGGCTATGAAATATTGCTCTTCCTTTGGATCATGTTCGTCAATAGACTCAGGACCATCTATTGACATTCTTTGAGTAGAAGAGTTTGACTGAAAAGAATCAAAACTACCAATCTCAAGCTCTACCTACTTCTGCGCACTATCATTTGTACAACTAGTAGATTCCTCTTTGGAAGATAACATAGACAATTCATCAAAAGTAACATCTCTACTGATTACAAATTTTGGGGATTTGAGATCAGAACACCATAATCTGTATTCTTTCACCCTAGAAGCATATCCAAGGAAAATGCACTTTTTAGTTCAACGCTCTAATTTTCCTTCATTTACATGCATATATGCTGGACACCCAAAAAATTTTAAATCAGAGTAATCAGCAAGAGTATCTGATCAAACTTCCTCCGGAGTTTTAAAATTAAGTGCTGTAGAAGGAGCGCGGTTGACAACGTAACAGGCCATATTAATCACTTCTGCCCAAAAGTCCTTTGTCAATCCTGCATTTGAGATCATATACCTTGCTCTCTCCAAGAGTGTTCTTTTCATACGTTCGGCCACACCATTTTGCTGAGGTGTCATCCTAACAGTGCGATGTCGAACAATTCCTTCATTTTTGTAGAATTCATCAAAGTCACCTTCACAAAATTCCATGCCATTATTTGTTTGAAGCCGCTTAATCTATTTACCTATTTGCTTCTCAATCAAAGCCTTCCATTATTTAAAGGTTAGAAAAATATCATTTTTATGCTTCAAAAAATAAACCTAAACTTTCTTGGAATAATTGTCAATGAAAGTCAATATATACCTAGCACCACCCTTAGACTGAACATGAGCTGGACCCCAAAGGTCTGAATGAATATAATTAAGAGTATCTTTCATTTTGTAAATTGTTGGAGAATTAAAGCTAACTCTCTTCTACTTCCCAAAAATATAGTGTTCACAGAAATCTAGTGGCCCAGTACTCTGTCCGCAAAGAAGACCTCTTTTGCTCAATATGCTCAAACCTTTTTCGCTCATATGACCCAAACGCATATGCCATAATTTGGTGATGTCAAAATCAGACAATGATGATGATGAGACTACAACCAAGCCTTTGACAGTAGTTCCCTGCAGAATATACAAGCTACCAGACCTACAAGCTTTCATAACAATAATGGCACTTCTAGAAACTTTCATAACTCCACCTTCAATTGTATATTTACACCCAAGAGCCTCTAGGGTGCCTAAAGAGATAAGATTCTTTTTTAAATCAGGAACATGTCTAACATTAGTGAGCGTCCTCACAATACCATCATGCATTTTAATTCGGATCGTGCCTCTACCAACAACATCACATGCGACATTATTGCCCATCAAAACAATTCCACCATTACAAGATCCATATGTGGAAAAGAAATCTCTATTTGGACACATGTGATAAGAACAACCCGAATCTAAAATCCATTCATTTTTAGACCTCGTCTTGTCATTAGTAGCAAAGAAAATATTTCTAGTATTCTCATCAGCTGCTACACTAGCTTCAGCGGACTCAGTAGTTTTCTCAACAAGTTTTCCCTTTTGCTTTAATTTATTTTTCAATTTAAAGCAATCAGCCTTAATATGCCCCATTTTATGACAATATCTGTACTCCAAATTTCTATGTCTGGATTTAGATCTAGATTTAGATCTACTACTGTCAAATTCTCTTTTATCCATTCTACCCCTGACAACCAGACCCTCAGCCTGATTCCCTTTACTTTCCCTAGTGATATCCCTATCTATCTACTCCTTAGATTTTAGTGCAGATTTAATTTCCTGATACGAAATTATTTCTTTTCCATAAATCATAGTATCACGGAAATACTTAAAGGATTGCGGAAGAGAACACAAAAGTAATAGGGCTTTATCCTCGTCATCAATTTTCGCATCTATATTCTCCAAATCTATAACTAAGGAATCAAATTTATCAAGATGTGAGAGTATAAATGTACATTCAATCATCCGAAACATATACAAACTCTGCTTCAAATAGAGACGATTCTCCACTGTCCTCTTCATATATAAAGCTTTAAGCTTGTCCCACATGCTCCTAACCATAGTCTCCGTAGCTACATCCCATGAAACCTCGTTAGAGAGATTTAGAATAATGCTTGATCGGGCCTTCTTATCCATAACCGCAAGATCTTCCTTTGTCATACAATCTGGAATGTTCTCCGCTCCCTATAGTGCCAAATCAACTCCGTCTTGAACCAAAATGGCTTCCATCTTAAGTTGCCACATGCCGAAGTTGACATTTCTATTGAATTTCTCGACAACGATCTTTGTTATTGTCATTGTTGCCAAAAGATCCCGAAACCAAGCTCTGATACCAGTTGTTTAGAGCTGGCCCAAGATATTTACCTAAAAGGTAATTTGGCAACCAATAAAGACAATAAAGCAAAAAAATAAAAGAGACAAGAACACCAAATTTACATGGTTCGATCAATTGACCTACATCCACGAATGAAGGAGGAGCAAATCACTACTATAAAAGAGACTATTACAAATGCCTTAGGAAAATGTTCCTAGGCTGTAAAACACCTAAAACTACTAAACTGTTCTCTTATATCTCACACCTTCTCTCTCTTATGGTGGATCATTCTCTCTCTTGATCTATCTCTTCAAGATCTAATTTGATCTTGATGATTAAACCCACTTGAAATGCTTGAGTCTTACGCACATTGAACTATTACTAATATGTCAATAAAATAAAATATATATATATAATATTATCTATTACCCCTAGTGAAATGAGTTTGTGATATTTATGGCTGTATAAATATGATAAATAATATCGCTAATGGTTTTTTACTCATTAAGATTTTAATATAGATGTTTTCTAAAATCTATATCTTAGTGTTCTAAGTATACATAAGCAATACTGTTTATTTACGCAAACGTACATACTCTTACTGGACTTAATATAAGATTAAATTATGATAAACTAAATAGTGCTCACAGCTTCTCACACTATTGAATTATTAAATACACATGCCAATAGAACATAAATAGGCTATATATATATATATATACTATATTATATATATATATATATATCTATATATAATATTAATTATACTATATTATATTATAATAGATATAATATATATATATATATAGATATATATATATATATATAGATATATATATATATATATAGATATATATATATAATATATATATATAATATATATATATAGATATATATATATATCTATATATATATATCTATATATATATATCTATATATATATATCTATATATATATATCTATATATATATATAGATATATATATATAATATATATATATAGATATATATATATATCTATATATATATATAATATATATATATATCTATATATATATATCTATATATATATATCTATATATATATATCTATATATATATATAGATATATATATATATCTATATATATATATCTATATATATATATCTATATATATATATCTATATATATATATAGATATATATATATATCTATATATATATATCTATATATATATATATCTATATATATATATATCTATATATATATATCTATATATATATATTATATATATATATCTATATATATATATATCTATATATATATATCTATATATATATATATCTATATATATATATAGATATATATATATATATCTATATATATATATCTATATATATATATAGATATATATATATAGATATATATATATATCTATATATATATATCTATATATATATATATTATATATATATATCTATATATATATATAGATATATATATATAGATATATATATATAGATATATATATATATAGATATATATATATATATAATATATATATATAGATATATATATATATAGATATATATATATATTATATATATATATCTATATATATATATCTATATATATATATCTATATATATATATCTATATATATATATATAGATATATATATATATATCTATATATATATATCTATATATATATATCTATATATATATATCTATATATATATATCTATATATATATATCTATATATATATATATATCTATATATATATATCTATATATATATATCTATACATGAATATGATAAATAATATGCGTATATTTTTTATTCATAAAATTAAAATACATGATATTTACATAAAATATAATGTAAAAAATCTCAATTTAGGCCCAATTGGCCCCTAATTGAGTTAGCATGATTACACCAAAACTAACTTAATTAGTCCCCTAAACTACTTGGTCTAACAAATAATTACAAGCATGAATCCTATGTTATCTAGTATATCATTGGTTCATCTAATGCTTTGTCGATCATTCGACCCATTATCCTCTCCTTTGACATATTGCCCAATCGGTATGTTGACTTTCCGCAACATCTGATCTCCTTGATATAATGTTTGATCCTTCGGCCCAATGCTCGAACTCATGGCACAAAGTCTTTTTACCGACACATCGACCGATCCTCCGGCCCGACATCCAATCTTCTAACATGTTCAATTTGGCCCAATATCCGATTCTTTTTGCTTCAATCGATTTGCCTTTTTTGATCGAAGATAGTCCTAAGTCACTCAAACGTGTTAGGATCGAGTCGGCACTAGGGGGGTGAATTAGAGCTATCGTAAAAATCTCAAGGATTCAAAAATTCTTCTTGTTCGATAAAATCATTATTAGCAAGATGTTAACTTAAAAGCATTTATAAGAATAGTGAATAAGTAAGTAAAACAGTTTACAATAAAAGTAACGAGTTTAAAGTAAGTGCAAACCAAGTTTTATAGTGGTTCGGTCGTCGTAACCTATATCTACTCTTGATTCCTCTTCACTTGAGGCCATTAGCTTCCATTACCAATCTTCCTTTAATGGACGAAGATTAACTATCCTTTTACACTCTTTTCTCCTTTCCATAAGCTCAGGAGAAAACCTTTACACCTCTCTTTTAGAACCCACTCTTCTCTTAGAAATTTTCTAACTCTAGAAGGAAGAGACTCACTAATTTAGAGATATTATAATTTTTACTCAAATATTCTTTTTCTCTCTTTTGCTTAAATTCATTCTTTTCCATGTAGGAATAGCTAAGGTATTTATAGGCCCCAAATGGCTTCAAAATTAGAGCAAAAAAAGTCTCATCTCACGTTTCCTGGGTCCTGGTGGTACCACCGCCTATGCTTGGCGGTATCATCGCTTGTAGCATTGACATTGGGTTGTACCATCACCTAGTTTGGTGGTACTACTACTAGTACCCTTTGACACTAGGCGGTACCTCCGCCAGACCTTACTATAGGACATTAAATGGGCCAAACAACAAGCCCAATTCAGTTCTGATTCAGGCCCAATTAGCCCCTAATTCAGGCCTAACAAGTCCTATATTATCCATCATATCATTGGTTCATTCGGCACTTCATCCAATCCTTCAACGTATCGTCCTCTCCTTCGGCATATTGTCCAATCAGCATATTGACTCCGGCAACTTCCGATCTTCTTGGTGCAATATTCAATCCTTCGGCTCGATGCCCGAACTCACGGCACGAAGCCTTCTATCGATACGTTGACTGATCCTCCGGTCCGATGTCTAATATTCTGACATGTTCCACTCCGACACAACGTCTGATTCCTCCTAATTTAATTGGTTTACCATTTCTGAACAACATTAGTCCTGCATCACTCAAAACACAGATTAGATCATAAGCTCATCAATTGATTTCATCATCAAAATCCGAGATTCAACAATCTCCCCCTTTTTGATAATAACAACCAATTAATGATGAAGTTTAAGCTAAACTCCCCCTATCAATATGTTATATTGATAGAACCTTGAATTCAAGTCAATACAATTATAATCACGATAATATGCAATACATGATATGTATATTATTACATTGCATGCATCATTATCATAAGTATTGCATGCATCGTCATGAATATTTTAAATCATCATGGTATCAAAATATTAAAGTATATTATATCCTACCATGTATGATCATCATAACTTCTAATTTTATGCATCATTATAATACCATAAGTATTTCATACATCATATCATATCACCGTAACTTCTCCCCCTTTGTCATCAACAAAAAGAGAAAAATACAACTAGCATGTTTTTGACACATAATTTCAAATCATTACATATATCATTGCACAATTTCAAGTTTTAAAACATTATATATCATCGCATAATATCATGTTTTCAAAACATCATTGCATATAACATTATGCAAGCTAGCAAGTTTGTTAGATATGAAAGTTTGTAAAATTTTTACATCTTTTGAGATGTGCAAGATAGCATGTTTTCTCTTCTTTACGATATTCAAGTTAGCCAGTTTTTGAAAAAGAATGTAAGATAGTAAATAGCAAGTTTTACATCATGTAGGCTAGCAAATTTTATATCATTTTAGAATATGCAAACTAACAAGTTTTAGAAATGTGTAAGTTTAGTAATTCTTTGCTTCTTGAGATGAGCAAGATAACACTTTTGCTTCTCTTGAGATCATAAGCTAGCAATTCTTGCTTCTCTTTTAAGATATGCATATTAGCATTTCTCCCACTTTGTCATTGGCAAAAAGAAGAGAAGAATACAATATTGAAGTTCATTTCCCTTTACATCAATTTTTAAATCATGACAAAGATAAATAACATGGATAAATTTACATCAATATTTCAATCATCAAAAATAAAAGAGTAAGTCATAAATACCAAAAGACCATGTATCATTTTTGATAAATTTCTTCTTTTGTAAATAGAAGGAATGATAGAAAATGATCTTAATTTAAAAAGAAAATTCAAGTCATAAATTGTCAAAATGTTAAATGGCATATCATGGTTTATTAGGATAAGTCTCCTCCTTAGTGAATAGCAAAATGAATCATATGAGAATAAAATATGAAAAATCTTGATTCATAATAAATTTCAATTTATAAATATCAAGTGAAAGAATCAAGATTCATTTGGATGAATCTATTCTTTAGTAAAAAGGAACATAAGAGAATAAAAGATCTTGTTCATGTATAAAAAATCTCAAAATATCACTAGTTATAATTCTTAGAATTCACAAGAAAAATCATGATTCATAAAAAATCCTTTTAAATAATACGAGAACACATAATAGAAGATCTTGATTCATAAAATATTTCAAGTTATAATTCCGAGAAATCTAAATCACGATGTAGGTAAAACCTCATTCAAATTCAAATAATCAAAATCATCAAAATTACTTTTAGGAGATTCAAAGTGACATAAATAGATTTATCAATTTCTTATTGAAAAATCGATAAGATAGAAAAAGAGAAATTTTCAAAATGCATTCCCTTTTTAGTTGTTTCAATTTGTGTGATTTATACAAGCATGCCTTAGTTTTTTTGTGTCATAATCAATGCATGCATCATCGTTTAAAACCGAAAGAGTAAATCTCATCATAGAAATCATCAAGATCAATAAACCATAAATCATAAAAAATCATCATTAAATCATCAAGCATGATTTAAACATAAAACATTTTCAAAATCATTTTGTTTCAGCTAGTGAGCAAGTGAAGTGTGTTCGATCTACGATCATAGGCCTTGATCATCCACAATCAAAAAATAATCTTTTGCTCTTAGCTTTCAATTTTAGAGATATCTAGAAGAAGGGTGGGTTTGTTCTAGGTACCCATTTAGCTTTGGGTCCTTCATGATTTTATCTATCATTCTTAACTTTTGGCATTAAGTCATTCATGATTCCTTTAGGAACCAAACCAACTTATGTAAGTCATACTTTTTAAATGGACATTTATATGAAAAATATCCACATCTTCCACAAAAACTTACATCTATTTTTATAGGAAATATGTAATGTAGTTCCTTTAACAAATAAAATTGGTTTTTATTAAGTTTTGCTACTCACAAAATCGATTCCTACTTTTCTATGTACATGACCCTTATTGGCAAGAATCATGTTTAATGATTTCCTACCAATTTTAAATTTTTTTACCATTTATTTTAGTAATACATTTTTATTTTTAACTAAGTCTAACTCTTCACATTTAGTGAAAGGAGTTAACATACTATCATCATGCTCATTTCTTAATTTATCAAATTCACTTTCAAGAGAAGCATGCTCCTTTTTTAATAACTTATATTTTTACCAACTAGCTTAAAATCATCAAAAAAATTATTAAAAGTATTGAATAATTTATCATAAGATAAAGAAGATTCATTTCAGTTGTTTACCTCATTATCAAGAGCCATCAAAGTGAAGTTTGTCACTTCGTCTTTATCGGTTTGCTCCTCACCTTTGAATGTACTTAATTTGTCCCAAATCGTCTTGAGTGCATTCTTCTTCTTTGGCAACCTCTTCTTTTTAAGTTTATTTTTATTCTTAGTTTCATGTTTTATAAATTTTATAAATTTACTTGTGAGGAGTTCTATGTCATCATCACTTGAGCTTTTGCTCAAGTGGTCTTCTTTTATTCTAAGTGTCAAGTCCTTCCTATTCTTTGGAAGGTTGTTATCAAGTTCTTCATGTGCATTGCATGTCATTTCATATGTTATCAATGAACCAATGAGTTCTTTTAGTGAAAAATTATTTAAGTTATTTGCCTCTTATGTGAGAGTTACTTTTGAATCCTAGTTTTTAGGAAGAGAACGTAAAACTTTATTCATAAGTTCAAGATTCGAAAAATATTTGCCAAGAGCTTTAAAACTATTGGTGACATCCGTAAAACGAGTGTATATGTCAATGATAGCTTTACTTGGTTTTATTCGAAATAATTTAAAACCATGCATCAAAAGATTAATTTTTGAATCTTTAACTCTATTAGTGCCTTCGTGTGTGATTTCAATCGTGTATTAAATCTCATAAGTTGTTTCACAAATAGAAACTTGATTGAATTCATTTTTACATAAAACATAAAACAAAGTATTCATAGCTTCGACATTCAAAGAGAAAGTCTTTTCCAAATCATTTCATTCGTTCATTAAAAGAGAAGGCCTTTGAAATCCATATTCAACAATATTCCATAAATTCTAATCTATAGAAAGCCAGAAAACTCTCACTCAAGTTTCCAATATGTATAGTCCGTCTCATTGAACATAGGAGGAGGAATGATAGAGTGACCCTCCTAAAATCTGATAAAAGTTATTTCTCTTAGGTGTTAAACCAAATGAGAAAATCGTGGCTTTGATACCAACTATTAGGATCGAGTTAGCACTACGGGGGGGTAAATTAGTGCTATCATAAATACCTCAACGATTCAAAAATTCTTCTTGTTTGTTAAAATTGTTATCGGAAAGATGTTAACTTGAAAGTATTCGTAAGTGTAGTGAATAAGTAAAACAGTTTGTAATGAAAGTAAAGAGCTTAAAGTAAATGTAAACCGAGTTTTATAATGATTCGGTTGTCGTGACCTACATTCACTCTCAATTCCTCTTCACTCGAAGCCACCGGCTTCTATTACCGATCTTCCTTCAATGGATAAAGATCAACTATCCTTTTACACTCTTTTCTTCTTTTCACAGGCTCAGGAGAGAACCTTTATACCTCTCTTTGAGACCTCACTCCTCCCTTCGAAACCTTTTAACTCTAGGAGGAATAGACTCACTAATCTAGAGAGATTATAATTTTTACCAACTAGCTTAAAATCATCAAAAAAATTATTAAAAGTATTGAATAATTTATCATAAGATAAAGAAGATTCATTTCAGTTGTTTACCTCATTATCAAGAGCCATCAAAGTGAAGTTTGTCACTTCGTCTTTATCGGTTTGCTCCTCACCTTTGAATGTACTTAATTTGTCCCAAATCGTCTTGAGTGCATTCTTCTTCTTTGGCAACCTCTTCTTTTTAAGTTTATTTTTATTCTTAGTTTCATGTTTTATAAATTTTAAATTTTTTTACCAACTAGCTTAAAATCATCAAAAAAATTATTAAAAGTATTGAATAATTTATCATAAGATAAAGAAGATTCATTTCAGTTGTTTACCTCATTATCAAGAGCCATCAAAGTGAAGTTTGTCACTTCGTCTTTATCGGTTTGCTCCTCACCTTTGAATGTACTTAATTTGTCCCAAATCGTCTTGAGTGCATTCTTCTTCTTTGGCAACCTCTTCTTTTTAAGTTTATTTTTATTCTTAGTTTCATGTTTTATAAATTTTATAAATTTACTTGTGAGGAGTTCTATGTCATCATCACTTGAGCTTTTGCTCAAGTGGTCTTCTTTATTCTAAGTGTCAAGTCCTTCCTATTCTTTGGAAGGTTGTTATCAAGTTCTTCATGTGCATTGCATGTCATTTCATATGTTATCAATGAACCAATGAGTTCTTTTAGTGAAAAATTATTTAAGTTATTTGCCTCTTATGTGAGAGTTACTTTTGAATCCTAGTTTTTAGGAAGAGAACGTAAAACTTTATTCATAAGTTCAAGATTCGAAAAATATTTGCCAAGAGCTTTAAAACTATTGGTGACATCCGTAAACGAGTGTATATGTCAATGATAGCTTTACTTGGTTTTATTCGAAATAATTTAAACCATGCATCAAAGATTAATTTTTGAATCTTTAACTCTATTAGTGCCTTCGTGTGTGATTTCAATCGTGTATTAAATCTCATAAGTTGTTTCACAAATAGAAACTTGATTGAATTCATTTTTACATAAAACATAAAACAAAGTATTCATAGCTTCGACATTCAAAGAGAAAGTCTTTTCCAAATCATTTCATTCGTTCATTAAAAGAGAAGGCCTTTGAAATCCATATTCAACAATATTCCATAAATTCTAATCTATAGAAAGCCAGAAAACTCTCACTCAAGTTTTCCAATATGTATAGTCCGTCTCATTGAACATAGGAGGAGGAATGATAGAGTGACCCTCCTAAAATCTGATAAAAGTTATTTCTCTTAGGTGTTAAACCAAATGAGAAAATCGTGGCTTTGATACCAACTATTAGGATCGAGTTAGCACTACGGGGGGGTAAATTAGTGCTATCATAAATACCTCAACGATTCAAAAATTCTTCTTGTTTGTTAAAATTGTTATCGGAAAGATGTTAACTTGAAAGTATTCGTAAGTGTAGTGAATAAGTAAAACAGTTTGTAATGAAAGTAAAGAGCTTAAAGTAAATGTAAACCGAGTTTTATAATGATTCGGTTGTCGTGACCTACATTCACTCTCAATTCCTCTTCACTCGAAGCCACCGGCTTCTATTACCGATCTTCCTTCAATGGATAAAGATCAACTATCCTTTTACACTCTTTTCTTCTTTTCACAGGCTCAGGAGAGAACCTTTATACCTCTCTTTGAGACCTCACTCCTCCCTTCGAAACCTTTTAACTCTAGGAGGAATAGACTCACTAATCTAGAGAGATTATAATTTTTACCCAAGTATTCTTTCCCCCTCTTTTGCTCAAATTCATGCTTTTCTATACAGAAATAGTTAGGGTATTTATAGGCCCAAAATGACTTCAAAATTGAAGAAAACAAAAGATCTTATCTTGGGTTTTTCGGGTCCTAGCGGTACCACCGCCTGTGCTGGGTGGTACCATCATTTGTAACACTGACATTGAGTGGTACTACCACCCAGTCTAGTGGTACTACCACTAGTACCCTCTAACATTCGGTGGTACCACCACCTAGTCTAGCAGTTGTAAGGAAATCCAGGGGTAATATTACATGCGCAACGGAAGAACGTAAAACAAAAACCCTAAATTTTATAATATGTGTTCATCGTCGTGTGTAGATTGGTACACAAAACCGGTGATACAAAAAATCACGTGTGAGATAGTTGTGTTACCAAAAGAGATCGTATATCCCGAGATCCATATAGATTTGTTGGAGAGGATAAAGGAGGTTAAATGTCCTCCTCGCTAGCGGTAATCCATATAGCAAGGTTGTGACGATGCTCCTCAAATCTCCATGCTTACTATCTGAGGAGGAGAAAGGGAAAGGAGAATAAGAGGTGATAACTAAGAAGCCTTAACCTATAGGCCTTTAGTTCTCTCCTATTTATAGAGGCCCTCAATTAACCCTAATGGATCCTACCCTATTTGGTATTGGATCTCTATCTAATTGCCTAAGCCTCTTAGATTAGTGGGTTTCTACCTAATAGTCTCTTATTAGCTCTTATTGGATCTCATCCATGGGATCCAATAATTCAGGAGCTTATTAGATATCCAATAAGATATGAGCTCCAGCGGATATCTCATATATGAACCTCTACTCATCGCAACGCCTACCATATGTGTGTGACCCTCTAGGCCCAATATTGAGCTGGTCATAAGTCATATCTATCAGAACTCCTAGCTTAATGAATTATTATCTCCATAATAATTCACTCGACTCATCAACTACATATATACTAGGCCACTATGCCACAATCGCTAGATGATACAGGGGAATCCAATCCTTTGGACCGATCTATCTTCAATTACCGTGTACTTATAGTCCCTTAATCATCTAATATCCTAGAGACTATATATCAAGCCCATATGGTTTCTCTTTGAGTTTCGCTCTAATCAGATTCTCTCGGAGAACTCTTTCTCTCTCAATCTGAATGACCATGGCCCAGGATTTGTTTGAGCAATAACACATAGGATATTTTTCTCATGATACCGAGGGCGGATAATCCTCTACAATACTCAATAGCCCTCATAAGGTTAGCTGCCACTCTTGATAATCGATTGTACTAGATTTGAAACTTCTAAACTTGTAAGTCTAGTATCAAATAGTGGAGTAATCATACATACATCCTTAGTGTCTCAAGTCTAAGGACAAAATATACTATTGAGACTACAAAATCGTTGTCTGACAATAAGGCATCATCAACCATCCAGTATTCCGTGAGCAAATTAATCAGTGAACTCATTCTCCAATGAGCACATACATTATATCCTTAGTATCCTTACACGAGCAGTTATGAGACTAGCTACCTTCATCATATGGACAGGTATGCAACACACTAGTTTATTTGATTATCTCGATGTCCCTCTTAAGTAACTTATGACTAGGATTATTTAGGGTCTGTGTTTAAAAGTGAATCGGTCTCATTATTATAATCTCATCATGATCTGATTCTCATTGCACAAATCCATGGACATTACAATATATATGCATATATGTAACAATCAATATAAAATGATAAAATGTTAAATAATAATAAGCATAAAGAATGTATATCATGTCATACGTGCCATCACTCATGTGATTCGCTTGTCAGACACTTACGACTAGTAGTGGTACCACCGTTGGTACTACTGCCTAGTTTGGGTGGTACCATCACCTATACCACCACCTAGTTTAGGTGGTATCATCACTAAACCTTGCTATATGACATTGAATGGGCCAAGAAATAGGCCAAATTCAGCCTTGATTTAGGTCCAATTGGCCTATAATTAAGTTAACATTGTTTCACCCAAATACTGACTCAATTAGACCTAAACTAACTCGATCTAGATATACAATTATAAGCATAAATCCTATATTATCCAGCATGTCATTGGTTTATTTGGCACTTTGTCCGATCTTTCGGCGCATCGTCCTCTCCTTTGATGTATTGCCCAATTGACATGTTGACTCTTGTATTATCTGATCCTTCGGTCTGATGCTTAAACTCATGATATGAAGCCTTCTTCCAATATGTCGATCGATCCTCTAGTCCGATGTCCAATCTTTTGATATATTCTACTTTGGTTCAACGTTCGATTTCTCCTGCTTTAATTGGTTTACTTTTTCTAATTGATGTTAATCCTGCATCACTTAGGATGCAGATTAGATCATAAACTCATCAATTGATTTCATCATCAAAATCCGAGATTCAACAAAATGCACATTAGATCATAACTTCATCAATAGATTTTATTATCAAAATCCAAGATTCAACATTGTGTGGATAGTAAGAAGAGACAACCCCTTCTTAATACGATTATGATGATGCATAATACTCATAGTATTATGCATCATTATAATACCATAAGTATTTCATACATCATATCATATCACCATAACTTCTCCCCCTTTGTCATCAACAAAAAGAGAAAAATGCAACTAGCATGTTTTTGACACATAATTTCAAATCATTACATATATCATTGCACAATTTCAAGTTTTAAAACATTATATATCATCGCATAATATCATGTTTTCGAAACATCATTGCATATAACATTATGCAAGCTAGCAA
This sequence comes from Musa balbisiana, assembly GCA_004837865.1. NCBI lineage: Eukaryota > Viridiplantae > Streptophyta > Magnoliopsida > Zingiberales > Musaceae > Musa > Musa balbisiana. The sequence continues at coordinate 39,564,068 of CM017197.1, forward strand.
GTTTGTTAGATATGAAAGTTTATAAAAATTTTACATCTTTTGAGATGTGCAAGATAGCATGTTTTCTCTTCTTTGCGATATTCAAGCTAGCCAGTTTTTAAAAAAGAATGTAAGATAGTAAATAGCAAGTTTTACATCATGTAGGCTAGCAAATTTTATATCATTTTAGAATATGCAAACTAACAAGTTTTAGAAATGTGTAAGTTTAGCAATTCTTTGCTTCTTGAGATGAGCAAGATAACACTTTTGCTTCTCTTGAGATCGTAAGCTAGCAATTCTTGCTTCTCTTTTGAGATATGCATATTAGCATTTCTCCCACTTTGTCATTGGCAAAAAGAAGAGAAGAATACAATATTGAAGTTCATTTCCCTTTACATCAATTTTCAAATCATGATAAAGATAAATAACTAGGATAAATTTACATCAATATTTCAATCATAAAAAATAAAAGATTAAGTCATAAATACTAAAAGACCATGTATCATTTTTTATAAATTTCTTCTTTTGTAAATAGAAAGAATGATAGAAAATGATTGATTTAAAAAGAAAACTCAAGTCATAAATTATCAAGATGTCAAATGGCATATTATGGTTTATTAGGATAAGTCTCCTCCTTAATGAATAGCAAAATAAATCATAGGAGAACAAAATATGAAAAATCTTGATTCATAATAAATCTTAATTTATAAATATCAAGTGCAAGAATCAAGATTCGTTTGGCTGAATCTCTTCTTTAGCAAAAAGGAACATAAGAGAATAAAAGATCTTATTCATGTATAAAAAATCTTAAAATATCACAAGTTATAATTGTTAGAATTCACAAGAAAAAAATCATGATTCATAAAAAAAATCCTCTTAAATAATACGAGAACACATAATAGAAGATCTTGATTCATAAAATATTTCAAGTTATAATTCCGAGGAATCAAAATCATGATATAGGTAAAACCTCATTCAAATTCAAATAATCAAAATCATCAAAATTATTTTCAAGAGATTCAAAGTGACATAAATAGATTTATCAATTTCTTATTGAAAAATCAATAAGATAAAGAAAGAGAAATTTTCAAAATGCATTCCCTTTTTAGTTGTTTCAATTTGTGTGATTTATACAAGCATGTCTTAGTTTTTTTATACCATAATCAACGTATGCATCATCATTTAAAATTGAAAGAGCAAATCGCATCATAGAAATCATCAAGATCAATAAATCATAAATCATAAAAAATCATCATTAAATCATCAAGCATGATTTAAACATAAAACATTTTCAAAATCATTTTGTTTTGGCTAGAGAGCTTGTGAAGTGTGTTCGATCTCCGATCATAGGCCTTGAGCATCCACAATCAAAAAATAATCTTTTGCTCTTAGCTTTCAATTTTAGAGATATCTACAAGAAGGGTAGGTTTGTTCTAGGTACTCATTTAACTTTGGTTCCTTCATGATTTGATCTATCATTCTTAGCTTTTGGCATTAAGTCATTCATGATTCCTTTAGGAACCAAAACCAATTTATATAAGTCATACTTTTTAAATGGACATTTATATGAAAAATATCCACATCTTCCACAAAAAATTACATCTATTTTTATAGGAAACATATAATGTGGTTTCTTTAACAAATAAAATTGGTTTTTATTAAGTTTTGCTACTCACAAAACTGATTCCTTGTTGGCAAGAATCATATTTAATGATTTGCTATCAATTTTAAATTAGTAATATATTTTTATTTTTAACTAAGTCTAACTCTTCACATTTAATGCAAGGAGCTAATATACTATCATCATGCTCATTTCTTAATTTATCAAATTCGCTAATATACTATCATCATGCTCATTTCTTAATTTATCATATTCACTATCAAGAGAAGCATGCTCCTTTTTTTAACAACTTATATTTTTTACCAATTAGCTTAAAATCATTAAAAAAATTATTAAAGGCATTGAATAATTCATCATAAGATAAAGAAGATTCATTTGAGTTGTTTACCTCATTGTTGAGAGCCATCAAAGTGAAGTTTGTCATTTCGTCTTCATCGATTTGCTCCTCGCCTTTGAATGTACTTAATTTGTCCCAAGTCGTCTTGAGTACATTCTTCTTCTTTGGCAACCTCTTCTTTTTATGTTCATTTTTATTCTTAGTTTCATGTTTTATAAATTTACTTGTGAGGAGTTCTATGTCATCATCACTTGAGCTTTTGCTCAAGTGGTCTTCTTTTATTCTAAGTATCAAGTCCTTCTTGTTCTTTGGAAGGTTGTTATCAAGTTCTTCATGTGTATTGCATGTCATTTCATATGTCATCAATGAACCAATAAGTTCTTCTAGTGAAAAATTATTTAAGTTCTTTACCTCTTGTATGGTAGTTACTTTTGAATCCTAGTTTTTAGGAAGAGAACATAAAACTTTATTCACAAGTTCAAGATTCGAAAAACATTTGCCAAGAGCAGAGCTTTTAAACTATTGATGACATCCGTAAAATGGGTGTATATGTCAATAATAATTTTGCTTGGCTTTATTCGAAATAATTCAATATACTATCCAGCATTTCTAATTATCCTATCATCATGCTCATTTCTTAATTTATCATATCCCATCAGAGAAGCATGCTCCTTTTTTTAACCAACTTATATTTTTTTACAATTAGCTTAAATCATTAAAAAATTATTAAAGGCATTGAATAATTCATCATAAGATAAAGACGATTCATTTGAGTTGTTTACCTCATTGTTGAGAGCCATCAAAGTGAAGTTGTCATTTCGTCTTCATCGATGCTCCTCGCCTTTGAATGTACTTAATTTGTCCCAAGTCGTCTTGAGTACATTCTTCTTCTTTGGCAACCTCTTCTTTTATGTTCATTTTTATCTTAGTTTCAGTTTATAAATTTACTTGTGAGGAGTTCTATGTCATCATCACTTGAGCTTTTGCTCAAGTGGTCTCTTTTATTCTAAGTATCAAGTCCTTCTTGTTCTTTGGGAAGGTTGTTATCAAGTTCTCATGTGTATGCATGTCATTTCATATGTCATCAATGACCAATAAGTTCTTCTAGTGACAACATTATTTAAGTTCTTTACTCTTGTATGGTAGTTACTTTTGACTCCTAGTTTTTAGGAAGAGAACATACAACTTTATTCACAAGTTCAAGATTCGAAAAACATTTGCCAAGAGCTTTTAAACTATTGATGACATCCGTTAAAATGGGTGTCTATGTCAATAATAATTTTGCTTGGCTTTATTCGAAATAATTCAAAATCATGCATTAAAAGATTAATTTTTGAATCTTTAACTTTATTAGTGCCCTCGTGTGTGATTTCAAGAGTGTATTAAATCTCATAAGCCGTTTCGTAAATAGAAACTCGATTGAATTCATTTTTATCCAAAGCATAAAATAAAGTATTCATATCTTTGAAATTCAAAGTGAAAGTCTTCTTCTCCAAATCATTTCATTCGTTCATTAAAAGAGAAGACTTTTGAAATCCACATTTGACAATATTCCATAAATTCTAATCTATAGAAAGCAAGAAAACTCTCACTCGAGTTTTCCAATATGTATTGTCTGTCCCATTGAACATAGGAGGACGAATAATAGAGTGACTCTCTTGAAATCTAATAAAAGTCATTTCTCTTGAGTGTTAAACCAAATGAGAAAAACGTGGCTTTGATACCAACTATTAGGATCGAGTCAGTACTAGGGGGGGTGTGAATTAGTGCTTACGAAAAATTACGTCGGTTTAAAACTTCATACGATGAAAACCGATATCGGAAAGATATTAACTTGAAAACACATTCGTAAGTATAGTGAAAGGAAGAAATCAGTTTGCAATGAAAATAAAATACTTAAAGTATATGCAAACCAGATTTAAAGTGGTTCTATCATCGTGACCTACATCTACTCCCGATTCCTCTTCACTCGAGGCTACCGGCTTTCACTACCGATCTACTTTCAACGGGCAAAAATCAACTATCCTTACAACTCCCTCTTTTTCACAGGTTTAGGAGATAACATTTATATCCCTCAAGGTAACTCTCACACACTTCCCTTAGAGCAACCTTTAAGCTCAAGGAGGAGGGAACTCAATCTTTTCAACACTTATACAACTTCGAATTATTTCCCCTTTTTGCTTAGTTCTTACATCTCCATGCAAGAATAGTTGGGGTATTTATAAACCCTAAATGACTTCAAAAATAGATCCAAAAAAGGTCTCATCTCGAGTTTCTTGAGTTCTGGCGGTACTATTGCTTGTGATAGGTGGTACTACTGCTTACAGCAATAACACTAGATAGTGCCACTGTCCAGTCTGACAGTACCTCCACTAGTACCCTTTGACACTAGGTGGTACCACTACCTAGTCTGACAGTATCACCATCGAGTCTAGCGTTACCACCACGTGACATAATCTTAAAGACTATGTCTAGGCGGTACCACCGTCAGATCTTGCTATAGGACAATGAATGGGTCAAATAGCCGGTCCAATTCAACCTTGATTCATGCCTAATTAGCCCTTAATTGAGTTGGCATTGTTTCATCTCAAAACCAACTCAATTAGTCCTAAATTAACTTGATCTAGACATACAATTGCAAGCATGAATCCTATATTGTCCGGCATGTCATTGGTTTATTCGACGCTTCGTCCGATCATTTGGTACATCATCCTCTCCTTCGATGTATTGCCCAATTGGCATGTTAACTCCTGCAGCTTCCTATTTCCCTAGCGTAATGTCCGATCCTTCGGCATGAAGCCTTCTGCCGATACGTCAATTGATCCTCCGGCCCAATGTCTGATTCGTCCTACTTTAATTGGTTTGTTTTTTCTGATCAACGTTAGTTTCGCATCACTCAAAACATAGATTGGATCGTAAACTCATCAATTGATTTCATCATCAAAATCTAAGATTCAACAATCTCCCCCTTTTTTATGATGACAACCAGTTGATGACGAAGTTTAAACCAAACTCCCTCTATTAATATGTTATATTGATAGAACCTCAACATGTAATATCAAAATAATCATGTGCAGTAAGTCATTACATTCATCATTGTATATATCATTCAAAATCATGAGTATTACATGCATAATACCAATTCATCATGTATATTTTTAAAATCATCATTACATGCATGATTCTAAATCATCATACATCATCATTTTAGGCATAATATATATGATTATCATCATACCTTCTCCCCCTTTGTCTTCAACAAAAAGAAAAAGAGCAACTTGCAAGTTTTTGAGATATAATTTCAAATGATTGCATTATAAACATAATTTCAAGTTTTTTGAAACATCATTGCACATATCATCATGCAATCTAGCAAGTTTTTTAGATATAAAAGTTCATAAAATTTTTACATATTTTGAGATGTGCAAGATAGCATGTTTTTGCATCTTCTTGAAATACACAAGCTAGCAAACTTTGCTTCTCTATTGAGATGGGTAAGATAGCAAGTTTGCTTTTCTTTGTGGTATGTAAGCTAGCAAGTTTTACTTCCTTTTGCAATGTACAAGCTAGCAAATTTAGTAAGTTTTATATCATTTTTGAACATACAAACTAGCAAATTTTATAATATTTTAGAACATGCAAGCTAGCAAATTTTATATCATTTTAGAACATACAAGGTAGCAATTTTGTTTTTCTTTATGATGTGCAAGCTAACAATTTTATCTCCCCCTTTATTATTGTCAAAAAGAATGGAAGAATACAATATTGTAGTTCATTTTCCTTACATCAATTATCAAATCATCACATGAATAATATCAAGAAAAATTAATTTACACTTCATAAATACAAAGGAGTACTAAAATAACTTTCAAGTTATGAATCAAATATAAAAAATTCAAGAGAAAAATTATGATTCATTTAGATAAATCAAATAGTGAAAAGAAGAATCATAGTAAATGATCTTGATTCATATGAAAATCGCTAGTCATTAAAAATCAAGAAATCAAGATAAACCACGAATCATATGGATAATTCTCCTCTTTAGTAATTAACAAAAAGAAGCATAGGAGAACAAAAAAGAGATCTTGATTCACATAAGATATCTCAAGTTAAGAAATCAAAAGAAGGTACATGATTCAATTAAAAAAATCTTATTTAGATTTAATCATCAAATCATCAAAATTAATTTTATAGTCTAAGAGATTCATAAAATGATACAAATAGATTCATCAATCTCTTATTGAAAAATCGATAAGATAGAAATAGAGAAATTTTTAAAATGCATTCCCTTTTTATTTGTTTCAATTTCTATGATTTATTTCATACAAGCATGCCCAAGTTTTTTATGCCAAATCAAAACATATATCATAGTTTAAAATCAAAAAGTAATATGGAAATCATAAATATATATGTTATTGCTTCTTGAAACATATATATGATTAATCTTATTAGGTGTACAAACATTAGATTTAAATCTAATATTTTGTTTCTTTATCATAAAATATATAATTATCATGATTATTATTTTTTAAATCATTAGAAAAAGAAGCATCATTTTTTTATATATTTTTATTTCTTACTAACTAATTTAAAAATAACTCATAAAAAGTATTAAGTAATTTCATAGTAAGGGAAAGAGGTTTTGGGTGAGTCATTTACCTCATCGTCGAGACCCACCAAGGCATAGTTCACCACTTTGTCTTTGTTATTATGCTCATCGTCTTTGGAGGTACTTGATTTGTCCCAAGTAACCTTAAGTATCTTCTTCTTCTTTGGCAACCTCTTCTTTTTAAGTTTATTTTTATTTTTTGATTCTTGTTTTATAAACTTTTTAAACTTTGTCGTTAGGAGATTAAGTTTATTATCACTTGAGCTTTCACTTGAGTGGTCTTTTTTTGTTCTAAGTGCAAAATCTTTCCAGTTCTTTGGAAGGTTATTCGCAAGTTCATCATGTGCCACACAAGTTATTTCGTAGACCATCAAAGACCCGATAATTTCTTTAAGTGAAAACTTGTTTAAGTCTTTTGCTTCTTATCTTGCAGTTACTTTCGAATCTTAATTTTTAGAGAGAGATCATAAAACTTTATCAACAAGTTCAAGATTCGAAAAATATTTGCCAGCTTTTAAACCATTGACGATATTTGTAAAATAGGTGTATATGTCTCTAATGGTTTCGCTTGGTTTCATATGAAACAACTCAAAATCATGTATCAAAAGATTTATCTTAGAATCTTAATTTTACTAGTCTCATCATGTGTGATTTCAAGAGTGTGCCAAATATCATGCATAGTTTCATAAATAAAAACCTAATTAAATTTATTTTTATCTAGAGCACAAAAGAAAGCATTCATCGCTTTAGAATTCAAAGAAAAAGTTTTATTTTCCAAATCATTCTATTCGTTTATTAGATTAGAAGACTTTTGAAAACCATTTTCAATAATATTCTATAAATTGAAATATAAAGAAAGCAAGAAAACTCCCATTCAAGTTTTCCAATATATGTAGCCTATCTCATTAAATATATGAGGATGAATGATAGAATAACCCTCTTGAAAATCGGAAAAAAGCTATTTCTCTTGGGTATTAAACCAAATGAGAAAAATATGGCTCTGATAGCAACTGTTAAGACCAAATCAGCACTAAAAGGAGGGGGGGGGCGTGAATTAGTGCTTATAAAAAATTATGTCTGTTTGAAACTTCGTACGATGGAAACCGATATCGGAAATATGTTAATTTGAAAATACATTCGTAAGTGTAATGAAAGTAATAAATCAGTTTGCAATGAAAATAAAAAGCTCAAAGTAAATGCAAACCAGATTTATAATAGTTCGGTCGTCGTGACCTACATCCACTCTCGATTCCTCTTCACTCGAGGCCACTAGCTTCCACTATCGATCTTCTTTCAACTAACGAATATCAACTATCCTTGTAACTCTTTCTCCCTTTCATAGGTTCAGGAGATAACCTATACACCCCTTAAGGTAACCCTCATACACCTCCCTTAGAACAACCTCTAAGCTCAAGGAGGAGGGAACTCAAATTTTTAACACTTTTACAACTCAGAATTCTTTTTCCTTTCTGCTTAATTCTTGCATCTCCATGCAGGAATAGCTAGGGTATTTATAGACCCTAAATGGCTTCAAAAATGGAGCTAAAAAAGGTCTCATCCCACGTTTCCTAGGTCATGGTGGTACCATCGCTTGTGCTAGGCGGTACTACTACCTACAGCACTAACACTGGATGGTACCACTACACAGTCTGATGGTACCACTACCCAGTTTGGTGGTACCATCGCTAGTACCATCTGATATTAGGTAGTACCACCACCCAATTTGGCAGTACCACCACTAAACCTTATTACAGGACACTGAATGAGCCAAACAGCAGTCCCAATTCAACCTTGATTCAGGCCCAATTGGCTCTTAATTGAGTTGGTATTGTTTTATCTCAAAACTAACTTAATTAATCCTAAACTAACTCGATCTAGACACACAATTAAAATCGTGAATCCTATGTTGTCCGGCATATCAATAATTTATCTAGCGCTTCGTCCGATCCTTCGGTGCATCATCCTCTCCTTCGGCGTATTGCGCAATCGGTTTGTTAACTCTCGTAACTTTTGATCTCCTTAGTGCAATGTTCGATCTTTCGGCCCGATGCCCGAACTCACGACATGAAGCCTTCTACCAATATGTCGACTAATCTTCCGACCCAACATTCGATTTCTTATGCTTTAAATGATTTGCATTTTATGATCGAAGTTAATCTTGTGTCACTCAAAATACAGATTAGATCATAAATTCATCAATTGATTTCATCATCAAAATCTGAGATTCAACATGACTCCCAAGTTACAAAAACTGCGTAAAAAGATGGATGTCAGATCTATTCTCCTACATATTTATAAATTGTATGAGGAATAAGGAAGGACCTAGTGATATGAGATATCTAAGAGTCTCTTCCGCGCTAGGATGATTAAGGGGACACTAGTTCATAATTATGTCCTTAAGATAATTGTGTAGATAGAGAAACTCATAGGTCTATAAATGGTTCTAGAGAATAATCTGTGTAGATCTTATACTTTAGTCCCTACCTATGTAGATAGAAAAACTCTCCCTAAATTCCTTAATATGATGAGAGGCTAAGAGCACTATCAAAAAAGAGAAGTCAGTTCTTTATGCTGGTGAGAGTAGAAAGAAAAAGAAGGTAGAAAAGTCCCTTAAGAAGGGCAAGGGCAGATCGAGTAAAGTAAATGTTGCTAAGAAGGACATGACAAAAGACAAAGGTTAGTGCTTTCATAACGGTAAATACGAGCATTAGAAGAAAAACTACAAAGGGTACCTTACAAAAATGGTAAAACAAAAGCTTGGAAAAGCTTCAAGTATATTCATAATCAGTCTTCAATTGTCAAATTTTTATATTTGTGCATGGGTATTTGATACCGGTACTACTTATCACATTTGCAATTCATTGTAGATTTTAACAAAGCTTAGGAGATTGGCGAGAGATAAGATTGATCTCAAGATGAGCAATGGAGCAAGAGTTGCTGATGTTGCTATCGATGTGATCACTTTATATCTTCCTAGTGGAGCTACTATTACATTAGATGAATATTATTTTATTCCCTCTATTATCACAAATGTTATTTTCATTTCATGTTTGACATTGAATGGTTATAAAGTAGTTTTTTAGAATAATAGTTGTTCAATTATTAAGGATAATAAAATCATCATTAAAGGGATATCGCATAATGGTTTATTTATGCTAGACATTGCTCCACATATCATGAATGTAAATGTGTCCAAGAGGAAACGAGATGAGGTGAATAATGCATACTTATAACATTATAGGCTAGGTCATATTCATAAGAGAAGGATTCAAAAGTTGCTAAAGGATGGATACCGAGATCCATTCAATTGTGAGTCATATGCAACTTGTATGTCTTGCCTTCATGGAAAGTTGACCAACTCTCCATTTAGTGGAAGTAGAGAGAGCCACTAAGTTGCTAGAACTCATACATAGTGATGTATGTGGTCACATGTCAACTCAAACCATAGGTGGTTACTTCTACTTCATTACTTTCATTAATGATTTCTTTAGGTACGGACACATGTACTTAATGAAGTATAAGTCCGAAGCCTTTGAGAAATTCAAGAAGTACAAGAATGAAGTAGAGAACTAAATAGAAAAGAGTATCATGACTCTTTGATCAGATCGAGGAGGTGAGTACTTGAGTACAGAGTTCACCTAGTTCCTCAAGAATCATGGGATTCGATCCCAATGAATACCTCCTTATACACCTCAACTCAATGGTATATCAAAAAGGCGAAACCATATATTGTTAGACATGGTATGATCCATGATATGTTTTATCAACCTATCTATCTCATTCTAGGGATACACCCTAAAATTCACAGCTTGCCTTCTGAATAGAGTTCCAATTAAGTTAGTAGTGTCTACACCATATAAGATATGAAAAGAAAAGAAGTTCAATCTTAATGTTGTTAAGATTTGGGACTGCCCTACCCATGTTAAAAGAAACAACCTCGACAAGTTGGAATCGAGGATGGAACGGTGCAAGTTTGTGGCATACCTCAAGAAAAGTTGTGTATGATTTCTATCACCTCGAGGACTAAAAAATCTTTATAGCTAAGAGGGCACTGTTCCTTAAGAAGGAACGCATTCTTAGTAGAGGTAGTAGGAGCGTGATAGAGTTGAGGGAGGTTAGAGTCAAGCACCATTCCATAACCCGAGTTTGTTCAGGTACCTAGCACATAAATTCCGACTTTACGTAGGTCTAGTAGAGTATCTCATCCTCATGAGAGATACGTGGGATATATCAGAGGAGAGGATGTTGAGGATATTGATCCTCAGACCTATGAGGAGGCTATTCTGAGTATAGACTTTAGGAAGTGGCAAGAAGCCACCATGAATTCTGAGATGGATTTCATGCACTCCAACAAGGTTTGGAACTTAGTTTTTTTTTTTTTTTTTTTTTTTTTTTTTTTTTTTTTTTTTTTTTTTTTTTTTTTTTTTTTTTTTTTTTTTTTTTTTTTTTTTTTTTTTTTTTTTTTTTTTTTTTTTTTTTTTTTTTTTTTTTTTTTTTTTTTTTTTTTTTTTTTTTTTTTTTTTTTTTTTTTTTTTTTTTTTTTTTTTTTTTTTTTTTTTTTTTTTTTTTTTTTTTTTTTTTTTTTTTTTTTTTTTTTTTTTTTTTTTTTTTTTTTTTTTTTTTTTTTTTTTTTTTTTTTTTTTTTTTTTTTTTTTTTTTTTTTTTTTTTTTTTTTTTTTTTTTTTTTTTTTTTTTTTTTTTTTTTTTTTTTTTTTTTTTTTTTTTTTTTTTTTTTTTTTTTTTTTTTTTTTTTTTTTTTTTTTTTTTTTTTTTTTTTTTTTTTTTTTTTTTTTTTTTTTTTTTTTTTTTTTTTTTTTTTTTTTTTTTTTTTTTTTTTTTTTTTTTTTTTTTTTTTTTTTTTTTTTTTTTTGGATGCACCCAAGGGTATTGTATCCATTGAATGTATGTGGATCTTCAAGAAGAAGATCGGAATAGATGGAAAGGTATAGACCTATAAAGCAATGCTAGTGGCTAAGGGGTATTATCAAAGGCAATGGTTGACTATGACGAAACTTTCTCACTCATAGTCATACTAAAATCCATCCGAATTCTATTGGCTATTGTAATACACTATGATTATAAGACCTAATAGATGGACATGAAAACCATGTTTCTTAATGACAACCTCAAGGAGGAGGTGTATATGATACAGCTTGAGGGATTTGTGTCTAAAGAAAGTCTAGATAAGGTGTGCAAAGGATTGAATAGACAAGTCCAAATGATTAGATTCCCTTGTATCATTTGGGGACTACGACACAGTGGCCTAGTATGTTCGCTCTCGATGAATTAAGTGAATTATTATAGAGATAATAATTCACTAAGATAGAAGAAGTTCTAATAGGTATAACTCACAACTAGCTCGATATTAGGCATAGAAGGTTACACACATATGGTAGTTGTTGCGACGAGTAGAAGTTTGGATATAAGATATCCGTTGGAGCCCTTATCTTATTAGATATCCAATAAGCCCTTGAATTATTTGATCCTATAGATGAGATCCAATAAGAGCTAATGAGAGATTATTGGATAAAGACCCGCTAATCTAAGAGGCTTGGGTAGTTGGATGGAGATTCAATACCAATATGGTAGGATCCATTAGGGTTAAGTTGACAAGGAGCTTCTATAAATATGAGAGAACCAAAAAGCCATAAGTTGGGCCTTCTTGGCTGCCACCTCCTATTCTTCTCTCCCCTTCTTCTCCTCAGCCAATAGGTGTGGAGATTTGGGCAGTGATTCGATGGGCATTGTTATAGCCCCTATCGTGTAGATCACCACTAGAGAGGATGATAGTTGACCTCCTTTATCCTCTCCCACAGATATGTAGGATTTCAAGGATATATGATCTCCTAGATAACATAACTATCTCACATATGATTTTTAATTTTGTGGGTTTTTATACACTAATCTTCACACGACGATGAAATCTTTGGATGGAAATATGAGATTTTTATTTTCTATTCTTTTGCTGCGCATGTGATATCGCCCTTAGATTTCCCAACATAAAAAATCTTAGTAGATTTATCTAAAGTAGAAATAGTTAGCAATTAACCTGAATTAACTAATGTAATTAAGGTAAGGAGCTTACTTGGGATGACAACTTACTATCAACGTTTTGTGAATGGATTCACATAGTAGTATCACCTATCACTCGATTAATAAAAAAAAATATCAAATTTGAATGGATTGAGGCTTTTAAAAATAGTTTGTAAAGGTTGAAAAGGAGATTGATTTCAGCTCTAATTCTTATTGTATCATATGGGATAAGAGGATTTGTGGGGTATAGTGATGCATCTAAAAATGGTCTATGATATCTTAATGCAGAATTAACAATGGTGGTATTTGCCATAAAAATTTAGTAATATTATCTTAATGGAGAGAAATATGAAATATACATAAATCATAAGAGTTTTAAAATATTTAGATCTAAATATGAGACAAAGGAGTTTATTGGAGTTAAAAAAAGATTATGATTGTGTGATCAATTATCATCCTAAGAAAGTGAATGTAGTTATTGATGCATTAGGTGGAAAGTCAACTAATTTGGTTGTTTTATCATAGTCTCAAAGAACTCTCTATATAGAAATATAAAATTTTAAATCTATGATAATTCTTAAAAGTTTAATTAGGAAATTAGCACTATCACTACAACCAATCCTTTTGGAAAAAATTAAAGAGTTACAGGTTAACAATCCTACTTGAACTGATTGAAGTCTGATATTAAGCTAAAAATATATATATTTTCACATTGATGAAGAGGTAATTAGATTTCAAGGTAAATTATATGTACTAGAGGAGCTTGGCCTAAAACAAAAAATTTTAACATTGGTACACTCATCTTTATACTTAGTGCACCTTGGAATAACAAGATATACAAGGATTTGAAAGAGCATTGTTGGTGGCCTAGAATAAAGAGAGATATAATCCAATTTATTGAGAAGTATCTCACATGTCAACAAATCAAAATCGAATATCAAAGGCTAGTAGCTATCTTAAGACTCTAGCAAATACCCCAATGGAAATGAAAAAATGTTAACATGGATTTTATCATGGGTTTGCTTAAGATCAGCAAGGGACATGATGGAATTTAGGTTATTGTACATAGATTGATCAAGATAGCTCATTTCTTACCTATTCGTGCTAACTCATCCTGGATTAATATGCTCAATTATATACTTAGAAGATAACTAGATTTCATGATGTACCAGTGTCCATTGTATCAGATAAAGACTCCATATTCATCTTAAGATTTTGGAGGAGTCTACATAAGGTACCAAGGTTAAAGTTAGCTTTTAATACTATTTTTCATCCTCAAACAGATGGTCAATCAGAAAGAATCATTCAAATATTAGAGCTTGTGTCATATACTCTAAGGGGTCATAGAATAAATATTTAACTTTAGTAGAGTTTGCTTATAATAATAATTACTAGACAATTATTGAGATTATATTATTTGAAGCACAATATGGCAAAAGGTGCATATCACTTTTCATTAGGATAAGATACATAAAAAAAAATATTTAGGGCCAAATTTAATGAGAGAATCTACAAAAATAGTGAAAAAGATTCACCAAAGGAAGGTAGTATAAAGCATATAAAAATATTATGTTGATAATAGGAGAAAACCTTTGAAATTTGAGATAGGCGATAGAGTATTCTTAAATATGATACCAATAAAAGGAGATATAAGGTTTGGAAAGAAAAGCAACTAAGTCCTCGATATATAAAACCATATGAAATTATTGATCAAATTAGTGATGTGGCTTACGAACTAGTCTTACCTCCAGAATTAACAAAGGTGAATAATGTATTATTCTATGTATCAATATTGAGGAAGTACATTTTATATTCTTCTCGTATATTGAAAGAATAACTAATAGAATTGAATGAAAATTTAATGTACGAGGGATGGGTTGTACAAATTCTAGATAGAAAGGAGAAAAAACTTCGTAATAAAAAAAGATGAGTAAAAAATATCTAAAGTTATTCGAGTAAAGAACTTCGATGATGAATTTTTTTATTGGAAGGGGAGGATTGCATCGCCCAAGTCTCACACATATTAAAATACAACTAGTATGTCAATAGAATCATAAATAATATGTATATATGACTCTAGCTTTATGATATAATTTGTGATATCTGTGCTTTATAAATACGATAAATGATATGCTCATATTTTTTACTCTTAAGATTCAAGTACATGCTTTACAAAATATATCATTTTCAATGTTCTATAAAATATTGGCTATGACATATCATTTTTATAGATATATTTACAATTACAAACTATGAGCAAGAGATGATACCTTAATAGTAGATACTTAATAGTAAATCAAAATGCCTTAATTGAACTACATTATGGACCTTTAGTATGTGATGATCATTTGTAAGAATAGGTATTTAATTTTTTTTCATTCTCTTTGCTAAAATAGAAACTTGATTCAATGAAACTCATTTATTATATATTTGACTTGGTTCAAATCCTTTCATGAATTTGGTTCTTGAGTTTTTGTTTATGGAGAATGAATTCTTCCCATACTCTTCTTCCTCTTCTTCTTATTTTTGTGATAAAGGAAGAAAGAAACTTACACATCTTAAGAAGAACCATAATGCTCTTGCATATCTAAAGTAAAAAAAAGCTAGCTTGCCCATTTCAAAAAGCAAAAGTAGTTATCATGCAAAGTTTTTGCTTAACTTCTCATTTTTGCTAGTTTGGATAAATTAGTATAAAACTTACTTGAATAGTTTTTAAACACTTGCATTGTTGAACAATTGAATAGTTTTTAAACACTTGCATTGTTGAACAATTGAATAGTTTTTAAATACTTGCATTATTGAATGATTCTCCTTTTTATTGTTGACAAAGGGGGATAAATGATGATTGGTATCAAAACGTTGATTTAAGCATGAGAAATGATGAATGTTTGGTATCATAAAATGATGATTGGTATCAAAACGTTGATTTAAGCATGAGAAATGATGAATGTTTGGTATCATAAAATGATGATTGGTATCAAAACGTTGATTTAAGCATGAGAAATGATGAATGTTTGGTATCATAAAATGATGATTGGTATCAAAACGTTGATTTAAGCATGAGAAATGATGAATGTTTGGTATCATAAAATGATGATTGGTATCAAAACGTTGATTTAAGCATGAGAAATGATGAATGTTTGGTATCATATCATGATCAAAATGTTGATTTAATGTTTGGTATCATAAAATGATGATTGGTATCAAAACGTTGATTTAAGCATGAGAAATGATGAATGTTTGGTATCATAAAATGATGATTGGTATCAAAACGTTGATTTAAGCATGAGAAATGATGAATGTTTGGTATCATAAAATGATGATTGGTATCAAAACGTTGATTTAAGCATGAGAAATGATGAATGTTTGGTATCATAAAATGATGATTGGTATCAAAACGTTGATTTAAGCATGAGAAATGATGAATGTTTGGTATCATAAAATGATGATTGGTATCAAAACGTTGATTTAAGCATGAGAAATGATGAATGTTTGGTATCATAAAATGATGATTGGTATCAAAACGTTGATTTAAGCATGAGAAATGATGAATGTTTGGTATCATAAAATGATGATTGGTATCAAAACGTTGATTTAAGCATGAGAAATGATGTTGCATTGTTGAACAATTGAATAGTTTTTAAATACTTGCATTATTGAATGATTCTCCTTTTTATTGTTGACAAAGGGGGATAAATGATGATTGGTATCAAAACGTTGATTTAAGCATGAGAAATGATGAATGTTTGGTATCATAAAATGATGATTGATATATAAGTGATTTAATGTTTGGTATCATATCATGATCAAAATGTTGATTTAATGTATAAAGTGATAAATGCTTAAAATTTTCGCATCATGTATGATATACCTAAATGATATATCATGAATGCTTTAGTATCATGTATGATATGCCCAAAATGATGTATCATAATTATCTTAGCATCATGAATGTCATATCCAAAATAGTGTTAATTTTGGCATTATGAATACTTTAGTATCATATATGATATATCCAAAGTAATATTGATTTATTTTTCATATCATGTATGCAGTGAGGATGAAATGTAAGGTTTTGAAATTGTGCATGAAACTATAATGATGCATAAACGTATGAAATTTTGATTTGATATATTGCATTTGATCCTTGTTATTGAAACTGTTTCACTTGAATTCAAAGGTCATGACTCCTTTTGAATTTAAGTTTGTTTATCTCAATATGACATATAGAAAGGGAGAGTTAAGGTTAACTTCGTCATCAATTGGTCGTCATCATCAAAAAGTGAGAGATTGTTGAATCTCATATTTTGATGATGAAATCAATTGATAAATTATTTATCTAATCCATATGTTGATATAAGTGTTGCAGGTTTAACTACGATAATGAATAAGGCATAAAGCATATGTTGTGCTGAAGTTAAATATTGGACAATACGTCAAAAATTCGTACGATATGTCAGAAGCTCGCTGAGAGTTCATCGGGAGCTTGCCGAGAGTGCCGAGAGTTCATCGGGAGTTCACTAGAGTTCATCAAGAGTTCGTCAGGAGTGCACCAAGAGTTTGTTGAGAGCTCACCGAGATTTCGTTGGGAGTTCGCCAAGAGTTCATCGAGAGTTCGCCAAAAGCATGCCAAGAGTTCACCGAAAGTTCGTTGAGACTTTGCTGGAAGAACAATTGACATACCAGACAAATATTATTTAGTTAATGCCTTAATTGTTGTAGTTCTAGCTGGAAGAACAATCTAAGGCCCAACTCAGCCCACTCGACCACTTGAAGCTATGCTAGGCAATGGTACCACCCAGGGTGGGCGATAGAACTACTTGAGGCTCAGCCTCCCAAGTGGTTTGGGCGGTGGTACTGCCCAGACTAGGCGGTGGTACCACTAGCAGTTAATGCTGCCAAGTAGTGGTATCACTCTATCAAGTGATGGTATCGCTAGAGCCCAGTCTTTAAGGCTTTGTCAAGCAATAGTACCGTCAGACTATGTGGTGATACCGCCTAGTGTCAGAGTGTTAGGTAGTGGTACCACCCAATAATTGCGGTGGTATCGCTAGTACCCCGAAAATCTAGGAAGAAATACTTTTTGGCTCCAATTCTGAAATCTTTGGGGCCTATAAATACCTCACTCCTTTCTGCATGAAAAGGTAACAAAAAAAGCAACAAAGTATGAAAAAATCCTTTAGTGTTGGGGTGAAAAATTGTTGTAAAAGTGCTAAGAGTCCTCCACTTTCTTAAGATTTATAATCATTCAAGAAGAGATGTGAGGCTTATAAGAGTTGTCTCATTAACTCATGAAAATGAGAAAAGCATTGTAAGAAGATAATTGGTCTTTGCATATTAAAGAAAGACCATTAGTGGCGTCGGTGACCTCAACGAAGGAGGAATCAAAAGTGGATGTAAGTCGATCGAACCACTATAAAACTCGATTTGTATTTTTTTATGCTTTTCATTTATATTACAAACTAATTTACTTGCTTATTGCTTTCACTACACTTACAAACATGCTTGCATATTAAAGAAAGACCATTAGTGGGCGTCGGTGACCTCAACGAAGGAGGAATCAAAAGTGGATGTAAGTCGATCGAACCACTATAAAACTCGATTTGTATTTTTTTATGCTTTCATTTATATTACAAACTAATTTACTTGCTTATTGCTTTCACTACACTTACAAACATGCTTTCACGTCAAGTATCTTTCCGATATATTTTTATTATACGAAGTTTTTTAAACTAACGTAATTTTATATAAGTAGTAGTTCACCCCCCCCTCCCCTCTTAGTGTCATATTGATCATAAGATATTAAATCTTTTATATTTCTCTTAAAACCTCGTTACAATTTCAGAAACTCTATATGTTTCATAACCCAAGATTTATATAGCCCCAAAAATATATTACGTATTCAAAATAAATCATTCTCTTTTAAGAAATTTCTTCAAAAACTAATAATTAATTTGACTTTTCCTTT
>CM017197.1:39587614-39734955 GCA_004837865.1 Musa balbisiana
GTATGACACTGCTCCCTGTAAGCGGGCACATCAGGAGACGGTAACCTTCCTTATAAAAACCCTCGCCCTCGGAATAAAAAGGGAGGGGGAAAAAAAGATAAGAGAAACCCCCTCAGACAATCGACTAATTTGATCGTCGGAGGGGTCGGGCCGAGCTCTCCCGACTCGACCTATGTGTAGGGACGAAGACGAAGTACTAACCACCGAGGACCACAAGTGAGGAGCCCCCTTCTTAGAGAAAACAGTGACCCAGTCAGGAGTGGACCACCGAAGTTGACTACCTCAGCAGTCACAAGGGTCGTTCAGGCAAATCTTCAATCATTCGGACCCGAACCCAACCGCGTTGGCCCCGAGGCCACGGCATAAAGACGTTGACACCAACACTACCTATCACACTTCTAAAAAGAGATATATTATAATTTTTTTATTTTCTAAGACCTAAATATAAATATAAAAATATTAGGGATTAAATTATAAAAGATAAAAAATAATAAGGGGCCTCCACCTTCGTTGCCTCTCTTACAAGGAAAATAGAGAAAAAAAAATTGAAAAAAAAAGAAGAGATGAGAGAAAGGAGAGAGAGAGAGAGAGAGAGAGAGAGAGAGAGAGAGAGAGAGAGAGAGAGAGGACAGGAAGAGATTACAGGGAGAAAGTTTGAGCTGTGAGATTACAGGAAAAAAAAAAAAAGGTAAGAAGCAAAGGAAGAGAAGAGAGTAGGAAAAAGGAAGAGTAGAGGAGAAAAGAAGGGAAAAGATATCGGGGAAGGAGAGAAGAAGAAAGGAAATGAAAGAAAAGAAAAGGAAAAAAAAGGGGGGAGATTGGCTTATGGCGTGGAAAAGTAAGAAAGAAAGAAAGAGAAAAATAAGAAAATTAAAGAAAAGTAAGAAAAACATATTAAGGTCTCGTTTTGATATCAAATGGATTTAGATCAAAGCCTAAGAAAATTAGAATAAGTATGATTTTGAAATTTTTATATTCTTATTAATTAAATATGTCTCGGATTATAGATTGAGAAATCTTGATGTTATTAATTATATAAGAAAAGAAAAAGGAAAGATCAGACAAGTATCTTTTATCTTGTATATTATATCAAAGATTTGTGATCATGGTAAATATTTGATGATTTCATATAGTTTATTTTTAAAAATATTAATGTATGTATTTGATATTTATAAATACTTTTATTATTTAAAAATATTATAAAAAAATATTTATAATTTAAGAAATAAATTGATATGTTATTTTTCATGATATGACAATTATATAGTTAGTATAACTATGATTTAGACACAATAAATGGGGGTTATATATAATGCCCGAGTCATATAAATATTAAACAATAACTAGTATATCAATAAAAAGATAAATAATATATATATATATATATATATATATATATATATATATATATATATATATTATCCTCACTTAGTAATATAATTTGTGATATCTATGCTTTATAAATATGATAAATGATATGCTAATGTTTCCGACATTTAAGATTTAAGTACATGTTTTCTAAAAATATCATTCTTAGTATTGTACGAAGTGTTGGTTGGTTAAGTATGCATAAGTATTAATATTTATCTTAAGTATGTGCAACAAGCCAAAATATACTAGCGGACTTAAATATAAGGTTAAGTTACGATAATAAGCATATATATAGTGACCAAAAGCGGTGGTTGAATTTTAATCGACTTGAATCTCGAATGAGTTTGGCCATGATTAATATAAAGAATTTTGAGTTTTAAACATTATAATATGGAGGATCATAAGCTACTTAGGCATTGATTGAATAATAAAAAATTAAACGAAGATGTAAATTTGTGATATTCTACTCCTAATTCCACTCATATCCTACGTGCATCAATGTCGTATTTTAATTTTCATTACTACAATCGATATAAATATAGTGAAAAGCATATAATCTTAAAACTAAAATATATTAACTTACTAAACAAAATTGATAGGGTTTCCCGGTATATAATGTTTTTGACACGTGTACATAATTATAACATCTAACCAAGAGAAACCAAACCCAAATATAACATAACTAAAATTTATACACACAAAATACTCATAGCTCATCGGCTATATTTACGTTAACATAGCTTGCACATGGTCACTTTCCTACCCAATCACTTGGGTAGGGTGCTATTAAATCTTTGATTTTAATGATAAAATGAATTAATGAATTTACGATCTAATCCATGTTTTGAGAAAAGTGATGCAAGGCTAACTATGATTATAAAAAGGCAAAACAATTAAAGCAAAAAAATCGAGCGTTGGGCCAAAGTCAAAGATCGAGTACGGTCGGAAGAATCGAACGTTGCGTCAAGATCGGATGTTACAGGACTCAACGTGCTGATAGATCGGGTGATCCGTCGAAGGTTCGAATGATACACTAGAAGTTCACCAGAAATTCACTGGAATTTCGAATAAACAAATGATAAGCCAAACAACTTAGATGTGTTAAAAGTCAACTTAGATTAGATGTGTTAAAAGTTATTTAACCATCCTATGCACAATCTCTTCTACTGTGCCATTTGCTTAACCATCGTTCTTTTTCAGTTGTGTTAATAAGAGTTATTTACGGGAGGAATGTTCTGTACCCTCAAAACTTAAGTAATGTATTAACTTAAGGATTACGATTGATTCAGCTTATTAGTTAGACCTCCGTCTTATGTTTCATCCTAAATCACCAAATCAGACTTCTTCTCCGACTTCAAAAACTAAGATTTGAAAGTAGGATCAATCATCTTACTTCAAAAACTATTAAGATTTAAAAGTAGGATCAATCATCTTAAGCATCTTATAGGTGACTCAATTTAATAGGACAATATAGTATTGAGCATCGTGAAAGCAGAGGATGTGTGATCGACTGCATCATCCAGCATCTAAAGATTTGTCAATTCCTTGAATTCAGGAACAAAACATGTATATGATTTGTGCTGTTCCATCAACTCTTGGAGAGATCAGGTTCTGAATTCCCTCGACTGCAGCAGTTTACATGAGCTCATGCATGGAGATACAAAAAGAATCCAACAGCCACTTGAACAGGATAGCTCAGTAGAGAGAGAGAGAGAGAGAGAGAGAGAGAGAGAGATTGTCACTGTCAAGGAGCTAAAATTACTCAATCATCATCGATGTAGATTGTTTCTTGCTTGAAGAGGCCACCAAAGATGTTCTTCACCTCTGGCGTGGGATCTGGCTGCTTGGGCTTTGGCTTCTGGGGAGGCTTCTTCACTACTGCCTTCTTGGATGGCAAATTCCGAGCCTTAGCTTGGCCTCTAACAGTGGCGATCTGCGTCCTCGCTTTCTTCTCTTCCATATCCTCCGTGTCGTTGTTGTTGATCTGAGACACTGCTGCTGTTACCTGAGAGCTCAGTTTGTCCCAGGAGAAGTCGTTGCCGAGTCCCTTGGCTTTAATGAAGAGGTTGTCAAGCGAAGACCCTGCCTCCACCATTCGCTGCTGAGCTTCCTTGCTGAGGCTGGTGGCTCGGGCTTTCTTCTCCGATAGCTTCTTCACCTGTTCTTGCAGCTTTTTCGCTGCCTCTTCAGCCTCACTAGCTTTCTCTGCAGCTTGCATGGCCTCCTCCTCTGCCTTCGCCTTCGCCACAGCTTCAGCATAGGCTTTCCTTCTTCCATCTTCGGGTATCGCACTGAGGACAATGAAGATTATTGTTGTGACATTGTCATTGTAGCTGTTCTAATCAAGCAAAATAATTGTAAGTAATTCTACTGTTTCTGACAGAAATAAGCTTATAATTCTTGGTTAATCCACTGAAAGATGCATACTAGGAGTTGCCATGCGTGGCTTGTTTACCCGAAAAGTTCTTGTATGGGTTTTGAGGTTGCTGATGGGCTGGTGGAGACTTCAACAACCTGCCAAAAAACAAGAAAACTTATTCACAACTCCTGCATGAGAGCAAGCACACCATTTTATAGTGTGGTTTCACAATTCTTCATGACAGATGTGCTGTTCTCACAAACCATGAAATGGTAAATACATAGATCCCAGAGTTTAGCAGAATCAAAGTAGAAGATTATACATGACTTGGATTGTATCATTGTGAATTGGAGTTTGGGAGTAATATTTCTTTCTATTGAACTTCTCTAAGTAATCAATATTGAAATCTCTTTTAGGTCATCAGAGCAATAAAAACAGACATAATAAATGGCAAGAAATTGGAAACTCTTTAAGCCAACAGAACAATCAAAACAAGCTTCTGCTTATGTTTACACACGCAAAGAAAAATAACAATAAAATTATTGTGACATTATTATTTGTATTATATTGGAAGAGAAGGCATTCTCTTGAAGAATCCAAATTTGAATCATGAATTAAGAGAGTAAACTTCAGGTACCCAAGTACTTCAACTTAACTATCAAATATCTGGTTTGTATTCTGAAGTTAATCATTCATATCGTAAAAGAATTGAACTTTCAATTGAGTAATGTAAGGCTCATGCTTAATCCTTATTTCCAATCTTCTACTATTATATTTCCCTACATAAAGACTATATTGATCTATAATATCCATCTCTACAAGTTGAAGTACAATTTTATATATTGACTCTTTGAATTTGGATGTAACTGATGCATTCAGGTATAGTATCTTGAAATATATGTATATATGTATAGTATATATGTATCGTCAAATATTATATTGGTCTATAAGCTACAACCAAATTATGGGTACAAGCTCAAGTCTAAGTCCAGCCTATTTCTATCTGAATTCTTTTTTGAATGCTTCCAACCAAAACAAAATTACATACAGAAGCTATTCTTCAAATGTATATCATTATTTGGATGCAAATTACAATATCCAAACTCACATCCAATTAGCTATCAAGTACAGAATGAAGAACCAATCAAAGGGATCAAAAGCAGGACAATCAAAGTTATTGAGTTAAACATTGCATGCCTTACTAAATCCAAGTTCAATGCTGTATCTTCATGAATGTTTTCAAAGAGAAAAGACAGGGCAGGTTGCATACCTTATTCTCTGCAATAGAGGTATCTGAGAATACATCAGCCACTAGTTTGGCAATCTGCGACTTCGAGACCTGCAAAGCAAGATTCAGGGTGCAGGTCATCGCCATTGATGTTATTGGTGAAAGCTAGCCATCGTCTATGGTACCTTGAATTCACTTGCTGTTCCGGCGGTGCTCCCTTCCTCTGATACCACCAATCCATACGAGCTCTCGTCCGAGTAGTCCTCGGTGAAGGCGGCCTTGATGAGTGTGTAGCTCACGTCCAACTCTGCCACCTTGGAGAGGAACTCCCCCAAAGTCAGCGGCTGAGTCCGAGCAAAGAGGTTGGAGAAGAAGGAGCTGATTCCGTCGAGAACGTTGTAGGTGGACTGGCCGGAGAACCCACCAGGCCCCGAGTTGTAAACCACAGCGACGTGGCCCACGCCCGCGAGCTGGGCTGCGCGGACGACCTCGAGGGCGTCGTCGGTGGTGACCTCGGCCGACGGTCCGTTCTCCGCGGCGCCGACCGTGACGACCACCTTGGTGGCGAGGCCGATGGCCTTCGCGATCGACTCGGCGTCGCTGAACGACGACTCCACCGCGTTCAATCGCTTCGACTCCTCCGGCGAGATGATCTGTTGCATTGAACGCATCAAGTTAAGTCCTTCCCGAGCTTACATCGATCTAAACGAGCACACCTTGTACGTTGAGACGACACGGGCGAGATCCTGAGCGGAGGGTAGATCAGGCACGCCGGCCCTGACGCTGAAACCCTGGCGAAGGAGCGCCCAGGAAATCCTTGCGCCGGCTTGCCCCGTGGCGCCGGCAACGAAGACCGTGCGAGGGTCTTTCCGCCTCGTGCTGGCGAACAGCGTCGTCGACGGAGAGGTCACAACCGGAACGAGGGACTTGGCGTCGGGGATTTTGCCGAAATCGATGAAGAAACGGTTGGCTTTGTTGGTAGATCCCTCCCCCTTCGCGTCCTCCTCCGACGAAGCATCTCCTTGCGGCTTCCCGAAGCTGAACAGGTTCTGCCTAGCTTGGGCCGTCACCGTCTTGAGGGACTTGTGCTCGCGCGTCGAGTAGAGGCGGCGGCGGCCACCACCAGGCGCGATGCGGAAGGAGTAGGAGGTAAGCGCAGGCGCCATGAGAGGAGGCGGAGGTTGTACTTCGTGTTCTGTTGGGCGTCTCAGGCTCCTCCGGCCAAACTGGGATGGCGAGCTTGGCGCCGGTAAAAGGATGGAGATGTGGCGAGTGGATGAGCTGCGGCACGACCGGGCCAATAGGACGACGCCATGTGATCATTATCTGCGCCCGGAGTCCGCGCACCAGACGTTCGTTGTTATGACGCAGACCCACAAATTGTAAGAACGATCCAATCAGCAGAAGACCCAATCCACGACCTCGCGGTCACGAAATTATACGACCATATTCACCTCAATTTTGTGATGACATTATTCCACATAAAGCTCAAACAATACACGAAACCATTAGCCAACCCAATATAATTATTCTTCCTGAAAGAGTGCCAAACTGAGTCAATCTGAACCGGTTCGGTTCAATTGGATCTTGATGCGACCCGTTAGCCTAACCCAACTCGGTTCAATTTGGTCTCTGGCCTCTGTGTCTCCCGAACCCACCAACGCGCCTTCGATCCTGATATATTGATCTATCGAATATATTAAATAAAATTTTAAACTCTCAGTATTTAGTAACATAATTACCACATCAATAGTTTATATATATAAATATATTAAATAATGTTTCAAACATCAACCATTAATCTTTAGTAAATGGATTTGACACATCATGATTAGAGCAATATTTTAAAAGTAAAATGTATAAGATGAGATTTCAAATACTTTATCTTTGCTAAATACGTATAATATAATATCATCATACTAATATTTTACATAAATAAAAATATTTAAACTTTGATAAACAGGTCTGATGCATCACCATCATACCAATATTTAAAATATAGGATGTCAATCTTATGGATACTAATATTTAGAGAAAAAATCTAAAATGGGCACTAATTAGAGTATTAGCACGCTTAAACAGATAGATTCTTGAGTAAAATATCATCTCCTCCTTAACATGCTTATACAGAACAGGAGATTCATTTATAATTTCACAAATAGAAGAATCACAAACCTTATGACACAAGCCCAAAGGGGTATATATATATATATATATATATATATATATATATATATATATATATATATATATATATATATATATATGAACTACCAGTGAAGAACCTAGGTTAATGGATTAACTGAAAAGAGAACTTAAGCCTGTCATATGGTGCTCTGATCACTAGCAGGATAAACTTGTAGAGGCATGCAATGAAGGAATTGTATGACACAAGAAAGAAGGAATTGCCGGTTGTGTTAGAAGAAATTAGAGAGCATATTTGTGTTGTTTGAGCCAAAAAAATAAATTAATGAATTACCTGCACCATGCACGAAGCCAGATTTCCTGAATGTAACACACCATGGCACTAACTTTTTAATAGATGAATCTTTGAGGCTTGGATCAACAGAATATATGAAAGCATTAAGCATAAGATTGTGACAAAAGAAGAGGTGCAGAGTGTCTATTGCAATTTCTGTTGCCCAAGATGAGAACAAGGAAATTATGATTCTTGATCAAAAAGAAGATGACACCAATCAAGCAAAGATGTATCGAATTGTCACGTATTTATAGTACACTACACACTCTTTAGGATAAAAAAAGGGAGGACAAAGCACATACACATATTGTGATATTAGATCATATTTGAGAACCTAAAATGATGTTCTTTCCCTACTACAGTCATTGCCTTGCCAGTCTAAAAGAGGATAAGTTGATGCCTTTGATTGCTTATACAACCTTGTTATAAACATAAACTGAATCTACTCCACTGCCCTTTCCTCTACTATGTATCTCAACTTTTACATAGATTGGCAATGGATATATGCAGCATGATATTCTGACTTTTGAATTTGATTGCATGACACAAAATTTCCCAATTATAATTGTAGTGAAAGTCTTCTTATGAAATGGGATTCATGTTATTCACTGAAGATAATAATCTGTAGTACTAAAGCATAGTGAACCTTTACAGTAATCAATATTGATGAGGTATAGCCATCAATTCATTTATGTAGACATGTATCAGATATTTTCATGACAACCATGAATCCTTATCTAGCATCTAGCATTTTCAAAGGCAATATGTTCCAATTTCTTAAGAATT
This sequence comes from Musa balbisiana, assembly GCA_004837865.1. Classification (NCBI taxonomy): domain Eukaryota; kingdom Viridiplantae; phylum Streptophyta; class Magnoliopsida; order Zingiberales; family Musaceae; genus Musa; species Musa balbisiana. The sequence goes on from CM017197.1 coordinate 39,595,838, forward strand.
TTAAATCAAGTATGCAAAACAACTAATGGGAGGGCAGCAGAAGACTCAAAGGAACTCTTCAACAAGATTATACACAAATTCTAAATCATGTAGACTATCCATCCTGAGTGGTCTCTTAGCTGCCATCATCAGTTTATGTGTGTTATGGGAGATGACAAGGATAGATGCTGGAGTGTTAGTGTAATAATATGAAATATAACCTTTGATTAAAGTATAAACAGGTTAAAATGTTAGAAATCAAACTAGGGATTTTGTGAAAAATAATCTGGAGATTTGGGGAAAGATGATCTAGCACCACCAAAGAAAGAAGAATTGGAAAAGAAATTATGGGAAGAATGAATATCATTGGAAAGCCAACGGAATGAGAAAGCCAAAAACAATAGCTCGAGTTAGTTCTTTTTGGAAAAAAAAATGGCAAGCAGCGGAAGGGACTATTTATAACCTTTTCCACCAATTCAAGACTCCAAAGTCGTGGCGAGCATGCCACATGGCACGTTGTAGGTGCCCTGCATGCTGCGTGTGACAGGCAAGCAACAACATGGGCACTCGCATGCGTTGCATGCGACGGACACTCTATGCCGTTGCGACTCTTAAAAACACACTGGACGCATGAGTCGCAACGAATGGTGCTCCTGTGAAAAGGTAAGGGTAAAGAGGTAAGTCAGGAAAAAGTTTAGTGTCTCCCTCTAAAAGCTCTAACAGGAAGCAGACCATTACCATTAATAAATCATTTACAAACATCTATATACATAATATGTATATATGTGCATGTGTTTGCACATGTGGATGATGAATAAGCTAAAACAGATTATGGTGATGTATATGTGCATGTGTGTGTACATGTGGATGATGTATAAGCTAAAACAGATCATGGTGATACACACAACTCCAGAGATTCATAGATGTATCACAACGACAATGCTGACTAGTGGTGCAAACTGCATAGAGGTAGAGGCTGATGAAACTAAAACTTCTTTAGAAATAATTAAAAAATATATCACAGCTGTGAGTTCTATTAGTGATATTGCCACCAACAAAGCTCAATGACAAGCAAAGACATGCAGCTTCAGTTTGATGTTAATTATTTATATATGTTTCCATATGCATGTGTATTTGTATAATATTTGTATATACACACAAAGCAATAGGTTAAGGCTTATGTTAATTTGATTCATCAATTACTTAATAGTAACTGACATTTTTACACATGTGACCAAAAATTAAGAAATATAATAGAATAAGTCACGGAACAATACAAATAAAAGCATGAACAATATTTATTGTACAAATGGACACATTTCACGCATCAATTATATTGATAGCTTCCCGATAATTTATGAGATAACCTAACAATGTTCATATGTGGTGACTACTGGTTCGCTAAAAATATCAAGTGGTCCTGCAAAAATATGTAGTCAACGGAATATATCTCCATCCTACCTGGGAGAGAAGGAATGCATCAAAACGAAAGACCACAAATTTCATTAAAGTACTTTTGGTAATACTAGAAGCACTAGATCTCGATTTGCCTAAAACAGGATGTACTAGATGGAATTTAATGGTCCCCACTTCAATCGGCATGCAAACCAAGGTTTTTCGCTCTGCTTCAGTCCAATAAGCAGGATAACCCTCTGCTTCACTTTTTAAGCTTTCACAGTTATTGCTATCTTTCTAATATCCTCACTCTCTTTCTCCATTGCCCACTCTTCCTTATCTCGATCCGTCTCTCATTGCCTGCTAATTCGTCATTGTTGTTACCTACTGCTAATGCTGCCCATCACTCACCATTGCCTACCTGTCTGGTACTTCAACTCATCCTCCTCCTCCTCCAGTGATTCTTCTTCCTCCTCCCTTCGTATTCTCCTCATTCAGTGCTGACTAGTATGCCAGTGTATTATGTGCCAGTATGTCGGTATATACCAAACTCATACTGATCCAGCAAGGGTTTGTTATTGAGAATTAAAACCACTCTATGCTATAAAGAATTTGAGACTGACAATTTGTGGTGGCATTCCTATACTAGTGTAATAAGGACCACTCTATGCCAACCATCATCATTGACTCTATCAACTTGTAATGCAAAATTAGTCTTCTTCATATGATTAAAAAAATATCTGAATGCAGATTATTTACTGCAAGATAATTATAGAATAACTAATATTAGATGATTAAAAAATATTCTATAGCACAAGCATCCATAAGGCTAGTATGAAATCAAGCATTAAAAATACATGTGTGATTGAGGATCTCAAAAAGCAATTATTCTATTATCTTGAGCCAAAAGCAGAAAAAAGAATGATTGTTAAACGAAAATATAATCAATCATCAGATGCAATGCTTATCAAATGATAGCACACAACAGAACAATAGATGAATAACTAGAGATACCAACCAACAAAATCTCTTTGGCACACACAGAAGAGAGCATCTGTTTAACTTAAGATCTCTCTGAAGCTAATCGTCTAATAGGCTACTTAGTCATCGAATAGATATTTCTGATTCTGAAAGACTCTCTGGGTTGCTTGTTTAACTAGTGGTACCGAGTCTAATGTGCTATGATATGTTGTGCACATACAAGCGGTACATAACAGCAAGCAACCAGAGTTCTCTTGGTCTAATCGTGCTTCTAAGTTTTCTTTTCCTTTTCCCCGACAATTTACACAAACACCAATAGCCTACTAATGCACAACAAATGAACAGAATCCAAAAGCAGTAGCTCAAGCTAGGCCATGAAGATTTAAGAGCAAATTGATTAAAGTAGAAGATGAACGAGCATTCCTCACAAAGAATGATGTCACAGAGAGAGTACCACGAGACCTTACTCTTTGAGTAAAGTTATTCCTTCATTGTTCAGCATCAGCAGGAACATGAGCATATGAAACGATCCGAACCTGTCTCATGGCCTCACCAATCCTTTGGGCGCTCCCCAAAAGCTCCATGTGGATGATGCGCCTCGAATCCATGAAAAGCCCCACCCACCTGGTTGTTGTTGACCGGAACCATCGGATTTCCATGGGCATGTGGATGAGCCATGCCGAAGACCGGCATCGGAATCATGGTGGGCATGGCGTAGGGCATGGACATCGGCAACTGCTGCTCGCGGAGGCTCTGCGGCACCGGGGTCGAGGTAAAGAGATGGTCGGACGACGATGGCCCCTCGTTCGACAGCCCCTGCATCCTCTTCAGGTAAAGCCTGTACTTTTGGAGATGGCTGGCCACGTTCTCCCTCGTCAGCCCCTCCACGTTCATCAGCTGCATGATGGTCTTCGGCACGGCGTTCTTGATGCCGAGGTGCGCCACCACGTCGACGAACCGCTTGTGGAGCTGCGGCGTCCAGACGAGGCGCGGCCGCTTAAGGGTCCGGACGGAGTGATCGTCGTTGGAGTTCTCCAGCGGGGGGGCGAAGGACTCGGCCTCCTCGGCGGCGGATGGGGAAGCGGAGTCCATCCGCGGGGCCTTACGCGAGTGCTCGTCGCCCTCGACGGCAACGGGGTGGTCTTCCTCCTCCTCCTCCTCCTCCTCCTCGTCGTCGGCTGCGGGCGAGGGGAAGGGGTGGAAGTATCGGAGAGCGGCGGCGGCAGCGGGGGAGGGTGCAGCGCGACGGAGGTTGGAGACGGTGTGCTGGGAGGCACGGTGGACGTCGAGAAGGGTACGGGCGGGCTCGGGGTTGATCCGGAAGGCCGAGGCGAGCTCCGGCGGGATCAGAGTCTGCGACAGTGAGACGAGGTGGTGCCCGCCGGGGAGGCCAAGCTCCCACTCGACGACCCTACCCTCGTCGCCGCCTCCGCGTCCGGAGGCGGAGATCCGGTCGCAGTAGGCGTCTCCAGCCTCTTCGCCCATCGCAATGATCCCAATCCCCCACCCCCTTCTAAATACGAACACGGAGAGCTTCTCACAGGAGGAAGGCCCCCTTGGGACGAAATCGATGGGGAATCAAGAATTTGGGCGGAAGGAGGAGAGGGGTAGAGATGGAGGCGACGGAGTACTGTGGTGGATATTTTGGGGTTGGGGGCAGATTTTTTGTGTGTTGTGTGTGTTAGAAAAGTGCAAGTCGGATGCCAGATTGATATTGTCGGGAGTGACACGTGGACCGAAACCTTGATATTTTGGATGCCCTTTTTAATGCTTCCGCTTCTCTCGTCCACGATACGAACAGAGAGAGAGAAAAAAAAAAGAAGATTCGCTGCTTTTAAGCCCTTTTTCTTGTGTTCCTTTTCTCGCGTGTGTATGTTTCTATAATGGTTAAGACTCCACAATGCAATCTCTCTCCGCAGGTGTCAGTTTTTCTACGAGTTCACGGCCACTACTGATGTCGAGGCTTTCGAGATCAGCACTGTAAAAAGAAAAGCTCGCGTATTATTTCGTTTTGCCCGACTCTCGAGTCTGTTGAGATGGGGCGATGCGCATTCTAACTGCTCCGCAGTTTCATCTGTTACCGGAGGCTGTTGAGATGGGGCGATGCGTATTCGAACTGCTCGGCGGTTTCATCTGTTACGGGAGGCTGTTGAGACGGGGCGATGCGTATTCGAACTGCTCGGCGGTTTCATCTGTTACGGTAAACAAACACATTGACGGTTTTATGATGTCATGGGTTGATTGTTGTGGCTTTGATAACTAATTGAAATCCGATACACATTAAAGTAACTTGAACAATCAATTAAGGCTACTGGACATATATCGTTGAAATGATCACATAAATAAATTAATGAAGTGATGATATGATACAACATAAGCATCATGTCCAATCAATCAAACAATTACAATGATACCACTTGGGTATATCAAGAGAATATTTTCCATTAGTATCCAACTTAGTACATAAAAAAAGGAGGATCTTACAAATTAAATATATTTCTTTTACTTCTTTATTGATTTAGGCATCAAAGTCATAACACAACATGCCCCCATTAATTTTATATATCCTTAGGATTATGAGGATGTCATTAACAACCAGATGAGATACATAAGAGTGATAAACAATTCCACGAGATAGAATCAACTCGAACTTGAGATCTATCACTATGCACTAACCAAATACTTGAATGTCTGAACGGAGACAAGATCAAATCAACTTTACAACATCATATTAATAATATAATAATATGATATAATCTTTCCTCATCAATACTGATTGGGGAGCAGTCCATCAGTTAAATGCTTATAGATTTGACAAAACCCGATATATGAAAGTGAGTCGAGCGTTGAACAATTGATAGAGACTTAATTAAATGAGTTTATTAGAAAAGCAATAATATGACATAACCAAAGAATGTCTAATCAACTAGACAATAATGTAAAATCATATAAACTTAATTAAAATTATCTAAGTCATAAGATATTTTTATGTTATTCATTTATGAATAATTAGCTAAGGTGTAACCTCGTTAAGTCCTAAGAGATTTATAAAAGAGTAAATTGAACGACAAACAAGTCTCAATATCTTGGATAATTTTATATATAATTCAACAAACATAAGAGAAAAAAAAGAAAAAAATAAAAATTTTAAAAGGTAAATAAATAATCATAAATCCATAAATAATTTCTCATTTGGTATTGGGCGTATTAGCAAGTTCTTCATAATTAATCTTTCTTCATTAATACTAATAAGAGATTATTTCATCTAATTACGTGCTTATATATAGCAATATTTTGTCTAATGTCCAGTGTTGGTATTTTTATGAATAGTGCTCCTACGTTGACACCTTTGTGTCAACTTTTCTTTCATCCTCGAATCACGCAGCCAATTACAATCATCGAATGATATAGGTCATGAAATGTCATGACAGCTTAGGAAAGTCGAGCTCGTGCCTCTCGTCATCAAGTCTATGTTGCAATCCAACCAAGCTACCACTTAACGTATCCCTTTCTTATCGCAAGCCGGCTCTATGATTACTCACCTCATAATTCTAACGTTACCCTTAACATTACCGGTTGATTTGGGCAATGAACCCAAATTAATTTATTAAAAAAATTTTGAAAAAAATGAAATTGAGACGTATGCGGGAGAGTTGCTTACGAAGTTGGAAACTGTAGCGACGTAGAAAAAAAATAAAAATAAAAAGAGATGATAAAGCAATTAAATTTTATTGATTTTGGCCCAAATTTTATGTAAAAAATTTTTCGAACAAACTTTATAATCTTAACGTTACCGATCTACAGTTTAGCCTCTCTGAAATTCTTTTCTGTTATATCTATTTAATGAGATCTAAAATTTTATTTTCATAAAATTGATGATAATGATATATTATTGTTGAGCTAAAATATATGTTCTTAATGTTATTGTGATTCTTTAGTTATTCTAAAAAAGATTTATTATAAATTTGTTATCATTATTGATGATAGTGGAAGTTTGAAGTGATATGGTCCCGTGGTTTTTTTTATATTGAGTTTTTTATGTAAAGATTTGATATCTCACTTTGTGATTGATTTATTGTTTTATTATTTTTGCTGCTCTAGTTAGTATTTTCTTTTGGTAAGAAGTTGGTATTTTGATGATGAACCTATTTTGATACATGAAGAGAGAAAAGAATTATTCCACTATAATAGTTTTTCCCAACAAATGGTATAAGAGCTTTAGGTTGTTTGATGCTAATTTTTCTTGTGTGATTGAAATGGAAGAGTCAAATAATATGGTTAATGTTTTAAAGTCTTACAAATAAGTTGGTTGCTATGAAAATGAATATAGATGATGAGATGTAAGGATTGTTACTTCTCAACTCTTTTCCAAAAAATTGGTTGCTATGAAAATGAATATAGATGATGAGATGTAAGGATTGTTACTTCTCAACTCTTTTCCAAAAAATTAGGAAACGCATATGGTGACAATTTGTAACTCCACTCAAGGGGGGACTCTAATCATAGACATGGTTAAATATAGTTTGTTAAATGAAAATGCTAGAAGGAAAAAATAAAGAGAATCTTCTTTTGGTGCACTTGTTATTGAAAAGAAGATGTGGAAGAAGTCTAGGTCACATGAAGAAAGAGTATAAGTTTTGGAAGCAAGAACAGAATGAATAGAAAAAAATGAGAAAGAGACCAATACAGTTATTGTTGAAGGTGATTTCATTATTATTTATGATATATATCAGTCTTGTAGCTCAGGACAATAATTGGATAATTAACTTTGGTACTTCATTTCATGTTACTTCTCATTTCTTCATATCTTACACTACTATTGATTTTAGTAATGTCAGAATGGGAAACAATGATACATCTAAGATTGTGAGTACTAGAGATATTTGCTTGGAGACCAGTATTATGAGTAAATTGATACTCAAAGATGTTAGATATGTTCTAAATATTCGTCTTAACCTGATATTTACAGACAGACTTGATGTTGAGGGATTTACGCACTATTTTGGTAAAAGAAAATGGAAACTTAGGTTCTCTAATTATGGCGAGAGGAAAGAAGCTAAACTTTTTCTATATTATGGAAGCTAAGCTACACTAAGGAGGTATTAATGCAATTTAAAAGAGTGAAAGCATGGATCATTGGCATAAGAGACTTGGTCATATCAACAAGAAAGGACTTAAAACTCTTATTATAAAGCAATTCTTATTGGATTTACAAGATACATCTCTTAAATATTACGATCATTGTTTAGTTAGAAAAACACAAAGAATTACCTTTCATACATATCCGTCATCTAAAAGATCAAATGTTATTGATTTGATTCACACTAATGTCTGTATTATGCAAACTAGAACTCTTGGAGGTGCTCTTTATTTTGTTACTTTCATTGATAATCTAAAGATCAAGTACTCGATATTTTCAAAAAGTTTCATGTTAGTATTGAAAGAGAAATTAGTAGAAAGCTAAAGTGTGTTCGAGCAAATAATGGTGACGAGTATATGGGTCCTTTTGATAATTATTATAAGTTTCATAGTATTAGGCTTGAGAAAATAGTTTCTAAAACTCATCAGTAAAACAGTATAGCAGAAAGAATGAACATAACCATTGAAGAAAGAATTAGGTGTATGCTTTCTCATTCCAAGTTACCTAAGTCATTTTGGGGGAGGCTATGAGAATTACAGTTAACTTGATAAATATTTCTTCATTAGTTCCTCTAAAAGGTAATATTCCAAAGAGAGTATGGAAAAGAAAATATATATCTTATGATCACAGAGTCTTTGGGTGCAAAGTATTTGTTCATATTCCCAAAGATGAGAAGTCCAAGCTTGATAATAAGATAAAAGCATGTATTTTCTTGGGGTATAGTCATAAAGAGTTTGAGTATAGATTATGTAATCCAATGAATAAGAAGATTATTAGAAATAGAGATGTTGTATTTCTTGAAAACCAATTGTTTGATGATGGTGATAATGTTGAGAAGCCAAAAGCTTCTATTTATATTCCTTAGAGTTTGGGTCAAGTTCCTCCACTTGTAATTTATGATAATCATGGGGGAGGTGAACAAGAAGATTGTGGTGAGAATGTCAATGATGATGCTCGTACAATTGATAATGTTGAACTAACTAAAAAAATTGAATAAGCACCTCCACCACCAGTTGAGATTATATTGAGAAGATTCACAAGAGAGTGACAACTATCTACAAGATATCCTCTACATGAATATGTTATGCTTAATGATGAGGGAGATTTATCAGAAACTTACCAATAAGTTATTCTAGTGAGTTAAAGTCATATAAGAAGAGATGAGATCCTTGCTTAAGAATCACACCTATGACTTGGTAAAGTTATCTAAAGGAAAAAAAAACTCTCAAGAATAAATAGATTTACAAATTAAAGACTAAAAATAATAGCTCACAACAAAGATACATGACTAATTGTGAAAGGATTCAATTAGAAGAAATGTATTGACTTTGAAGAAATATTTTCTTCTGTGGTGAAAATATCATCTATCCAAGTTGTTCTTGGTTTAGCTACTCGCTTGAACTTAGAAGTTGAGTAACTCAATGTGAAAACTACATTTCTTTATAATGACTTAAAAGAAAAAATTTATATGGAGCAACCAAAAGGTTTCAAAGTCAAAGGAAAAGAAAATCTAGTGTGCAAGCTTAGGAAAAGCTTATATGTACTCAAACAAGCGCTTATATAGTGGTATAAAAAGTTTGATTTCTTTATGATGAACTAAGGGTACAATAGAACCATATATGATCATTGTGTGTTTACAAGAAAATTTTCATATGATAATTTCATTATTTTTCTACTATATGTTGATGATATGTTGATTATTGACTATGATGCTAGTAAAATTGAGAAGCTTAAAAGAGAGTTAAGTAAGTCTTTTGCTATAAAAGACTTCGGATCGACAAAACAAATACTTGGTATAAAGATTCTTCGTAATAGGAATAATGAGAAGATTTGACTATCTTAGGACACTTATATTGAAAAGGTTCTTGAAAAATTCAACATGAGTAACGCAAAGTAGTTTGTTCTCCACTTATAAGTCATTTCAAGCTTAGTTTGAAACAATATCCTACAAGTTGAGAAATAAAAAGAAATGTCCAAACTATCTTACTCATATATGGTAGGTAGTTTGATGTATGCTATAATTTATACTAAGTTAGATATAACTCATGCAGTTAGAGTTATCAGTCGATTTCTCTCTAATCCTGGTAAGGAACATTGAGCAGTAGTGAAATTGATATTAAGATATCTAAGAGGTATTTTCAGGTTATGTTTATATTTTGGAAGTTGTGAACCTATAGTAGAGAGGTATACAGATGCAGACATGACAGGTGATACTGATTCCAGAAAATCCACTTTGGGATTCTTGATGATGTTTGCAGGGGAAGTAGTCTCTTAATAGTTTAAGTTATATACTTATGTTCCTCTATCAACCATAGAAGCAGAATATATAGCAATTACTAAAGCATGTAAGGAAGCTTTATGGATGAAAAAGTTTATATAAAAATTGAGCTTAAAACATGAAAGATATACTATTTACTATGACAATCAAAGTGTTATTCACCTCTTTGAAAATTCAACATATCATTCTAGATCCAAGCATATTGATATAAGATATCACTGGATTTACGATGTACTTGAGATAAAAAAATTTCACTTGGAAAATATGCATATCAATAAGAATGGATCATATATATGTTGACAAAGTCTTTGCCTAAGGAGAAGTTTGAAGCATGTAGGTGAATAGCGAGCTTAGTACAATCGAGTTGGAGGGGGAGAATTATTGGGTCCAGCCTATAGGTGGGCTTCGATTGATAAATTTGGGCCTTGAGCCCAAATCTAATTTATTAAAAAAAAGAAAGAAAAAATGGGAAGCGGAGACATGTGCAGAAGAGGTGTGTGCGAACTATCACGGACAAACTTCAAAATAGGATGTTTAATGTAATGCTTATGTATGTCCGTGTCTTTTGGTATGTTCATGCTTTGAACAGCATGTAGAGGGACGACCGAAGGCTTAATAGTCCCATTTTAGTCTCGGTCTGTAGTGGACCATTTTACCCCTTTGTTGTGCAACTGTTCAGAGCTTGTAAAGTTTGTTTGTATTTTGCATTGGCTAAGAAGTGTTTCCGGAGATGATTGCTTGTGGATCCCGAGTGAGGCGTTTTCTCTAACCCGTTTTCTCTTTTGTAGGTCCTAAGGGACCATGGGAGGTTTCGGGGAGGCTGACCTTTGCGGACGGACACGCAAGGGTGCCGCACGACTTAGGCAAAACCAACTAAGTCCGTGACAGATGGTATCAGAGCGAGATAAGCACTCATAGAAACACTTGGCATGCAAACGTGGGAGACCTAGCAGGGCTGCATTGAGGGCAACCAGCACACGCGACCGTTTTGGGAAAAACGGGCATGGCGATGTAGGGAAATAGAGTCGCTCAGAGGAGCGAGCATCTAAGATTGGCATTCAGAGGAATGGCCAACCCTTCGCGTGAGAGGCACCACGAGGACGAGCAAGCTGGGAAGAATGCGAAGCGCACAAAGGTTGGGATGGTTGAGTTTGAGCTATGGCTCAACGTTGGCAACTATACTTGATGGTGCTCAAGTCAAGCGAGGCGCTTGATAAAGGATGAGACCACGCAAGGTGGAATGAGTTGCTCAGCGACCGAAAGAGTTGTGCAAAGCTCACAGAGGTGAGGGGAATTGCTAACTCGAAGAATTCGGTACTCATGCAAGGGCTTGTATGCGGACGATGGAATGTTCGTGACCATCCCAAGGCGACGAAACTCGGCACCATGGAGCATTGAAACTTTCTCTTCGGCATGTGAAGGATACGTCCGTAGGAGGCTGAAGTGTGCAGCGAGTTCAGCATGTTGCTAGGCCTTGAGTGGTGTAGTGGGGGCTGTATTGACGTGGAGTCGCAATCTAGCAAGTGCGTTTGTAGGAGGCAGAACAATGCACAGTTTGTTCAGTAAATCGGAGTAGTCCAAGGGGATGGTGGTCTCCGAAACGAAGAGAGATGTTGCTCCAACGGGATGGATATCCAGGAGGGATAAGTCCCAACTCTCCAGAGGGAGAATCACGTGCAATAGACTGCACATATTGAGGAGTAGTACCTTAAAAACAACAACTCCACGAAGCTCAACAGACCGAGCGAGCGATGAGGAGTCGTCGTATGATCTCGCTTGAGAGAATGCATTGGTGGATGCATTGCGGGATCAAGTGGTGGAGCGACTTAAGGCAACACAAATGAAGGCACACTTGGAGTCGATATAGAGATCAGACTCAAGGGAGGGCTGACCCGTGGAATGGTGGGCGCAAGGGCCACCATCAACTCAATGCAAAAACGAGGAGCGGAGCAACTTGGGTGTAACTTGGCAAAGTACCCAAGCAGCATGAAGTGAGCTGGCATAGAAGATGGAACATGGAGCGGAGGCGCAGAGCTTTCCTTGAACAGAGGTCAAGGACATGAACTCTTGTAGAGGCAAGAGAAGGATTATGTCATTCCATGGGTCTTTAATGCTGATGGAGCGAACTCGTATGGTATGGTGCCAAAGACGAAGGGAGCTTCGGGGCACATACACTTTATCTCGAAGAAGCATTTGATGGAGGAACTTAGGCGACTCAGCTTGCAGAGGCGAAGTTGGGTTCAGAAAGCCTTGGCACGGGGCAAGAGGACGCAGAGGCGGGTACTCTTGAAGAATATGCCATAGTTTTGCCATTCAAGTTGCCATGAGGGGAGCGGTGCGCAGCGGAGATTGTACTGGTAGGGGCAGAGACCCAGGATCCAGACAATAGTGCACCAATTCCAGCGAAGTCGGTGGACTTCGGGAACTAAGCGATGGACTGTCCTAGAGCGATACTTCGTCTAGGTGTGACCCGAGAGCGGGTGGACGAAGGTCGATTGCCAAAGGAGCGAACAAAATCGAAGTTGGAAGAGGCCCTGCAATGTGGTGGCAGAGACCACAAATGGAGGGACCACAATTCGAATTCATTCCACAAGGATCAGAAGGCAATGAAGATGTCACCAGGAGGCGACAAGGTGCAGCGGATCGTGGTGGAACAGTTCGTGGCAATGCGATACACACGGGTAAGGTCCCGTGAGGGACTTATCATACGGAGGTATGATCAGGAGCTACTGGCAGCTCCACTTCGGTGAACAACACGACGGTAAGAAGGGCTATGGATTCAAGGAGTGAAGGCCATGGTACCGCAGAGGTGGGTCTTCCGTGCGTGCATCGAATTTTGCATCGGATGAAAGCCTTGGTCATCAGCATATGGGGGTTGTGTTCTACCAACGGAAAAGTTCGAATGCAAGTGCCAGTGAGTCCCATAAGAGGGACTTGATCATGCAGAGGTATGATCGAAGCAAGCTGGAGAGTTGGACTACTCCAGAGTCCATATTCGCTTAAGGGAGCCCGGCAAGTCAAAGGACAAGGTCGAGTAAACGAACGTTACTACCAAGGAAGCTAAGGAGAACAGAATCGGTGCAAACCCTATAATATGATGGCAGAGACCATGCATAGGAGTTGCTGTCTGTCTTTCCATCGACCAAAGGGATCTGCTTGGAGAACACAGAGGTGTTGAAGCAGGGGGGGTCGAAAGGGGCGAGGAAGCGACGATGAGTCCGGAGGGACTTAGCTACCCAAAATCATGCATCGGTTAGAATGGAGGTGGACTCAGAGGAGTGCCACAGAGGCATATCTACCGATCGTGAAGAAAGGGATACAGATGTGAGGCGACGGATAGTAGAGCCATGGGCATGGCAGCGCCATGGTACCACAGAGGTGGGACTTCCGTGGAGTCATCGATCCCTTGCTCTCATAAAGGGAGAGCGTTTGGTCATGAATGGGGCCGAGAAGGTGGAGAATGTGGAGGCAAACTCTAAGTACCAAGACAAGGCTGAAGGGCAGAGGCCAAGGAATTTCATAAGACCGGTGTCAACGAGCTTCTCATCAAGATAACCGAAAGTGAAGGACTTCAGGTCGTGCAAGAGTGCATGACCAAGGAACGAAGCAGGCAGTACGTGGTACTGTACCTTTGCTACTCAGTGGAGTAGGCGGTAGGGTTGATGGAGAAGACGATATAATCCCAGAGGTGACCAAAACTATTAGAGACTTACTCCAAGTTGGGGTGAAAACTTCCTGCATTCCAGAAGTTCGATGGTATTGAGAAGGTGAATCACAGTAGCTAACTCAATGCAAAGAGTGCAAACACTTCGAGTGCTTCAGAAGTGTGAGCAAAGAGTAGGAGAATGCCAGTAACCAGCTCAATGCATGGAGTACAACCCTTGAGGAGGCGGGTGAAGTCAAGTAACCATTGCCTTCTCAACTCTTAAGAGAATGGGCGAAACCGAGTACCCCAATTCTCTTATCTATCCAGTAGAGGAGCTCTACACAGGTTCAAAGGCCCTTCGAAGATATTAGAAGACAATAGTTGTCAAATCCTCACCAATGGTGATCAGTGCTACTGAGAGTAGATTATCCACTTCATTTCCCAACAGAATGCCAATCGAAAGCGGAAGTGATGCGAATCTATTTGGAAATGACAACTAAGTGAAAGAAAGTTTGTTTGTATTTTGCATTGGCTAAGAAGTGTTTCCGGAGATGATTGCTTGTGGATCCCGAGTGAGGCGTTTTCTCTAACCCGTTTTCTCTTTTGTAGGTCCTAAGGGACCATGGGAGGTTTCGGGGAGGCTGACTTTTGCGGATGGACCCGCAAGGGTGCCGCACGACTTAGGCAAAACCAGCTAAGTCCGTGACAGAACGGTGGAAACTATAGCGGCGCAGAAAAAGAACAGAGAGAAAGTTAAGGTTGTGAGACTTTTGCTAGATGATTAAGACTTCATCGGTTTTGGTCCAAATTTTATGTGAAAAATTCTTGGAATAAGTTATACAATTCTAATAATACCAATCTACATTTTATCCTCTTTGAAATGCTTTTCTGCTATACCCACTTGGTGAGATCTAAAATTTTCTTTTCGTGAAATCCATGTGATGATGATATATTATTGTTGAGCCAAGATATATGTTTATGATGTTATTATGATTCTTTAGTTATTTGGGAGAAGATTAATTGTAAACAGGTTATCAGGTGATAATGGAAGTTTAAAGTGAACTACGGTCTTATGATTTTTTTTATATTAGGTTTTTCACGTAAAAATTTGGTGTCTCACTTTGTAATTAATTTATTATTCTATTATTTATACTATTTTGATTAATATTTACTTTTAGTAATATATTTTAATGAGAAAAAAAATTATTCTGTTATAATAATTTTTTCTAACAAAATCTTTCTTGTATGACACACCACCACAACATAAAATAACTATAACCAGAGGGACACAGCCCAAGGGAGAGGAAGCCTAGTTATTTTTTCTTTCTCTTTACATAACTAAAAAAAGAGCTCTACCACTCATAAAATAACTATAATCTTCTTTTTCTTTCCATATACCGACTGTATTCACAATGTAAGATTCTTGACACGAATCGTAAGCTTTCGTGACCGGCATGAGACGCATTCATAGCTCCTTGCAAGACTTTGGGCCTCCATGGATTGAGCCCATGTACGGAAATAAATATAAGACCTGTGTGTTGACTAGCAATATAGTCATATAAGATAATTAATACTCTCAGAGTACAAAAATATTACTTTTATAAGATTTAAAGTTCAGTTAATTATTCTGATAAGCTCACCAATTAGCTCCTCTTCTTACTTGAAAGAAATGGATTACGCTGGTGTGGACTCAACAATTTTAGTTGCTGATTAAATTTGACTTTATCAGATGTCTTTCCAATTTCCAACAAACAAGAGTTGATTTTTAAATATATTTAACACTTGGTGTCAAAGTTAATATCCTACAAAATTATAAAGATCCATTTTGATATGGAATGAGAAAGTGATGATGCACTCTCTTGCATCAACAGCATATTGGTGTGACAGCATGTCTTGACTTGTACATACAGAAATGTCAACTGGGGAAAAGTATTCAGAAGGGTAGGTGATGTTTTAGATTTAGATTTAGATTTAGATTGACAAAGACAACACTCTTTTGTCTTCTAAACAGTGGGTTGACCTTGTTCTCTGGGTGTGAGAGCACCAATTAATACTTTTCTGACAAAGATTTCCTACTACTGAGTCAACCATTGTGGAGCTTCAGCTGCTGCTGTTTTGTGTCCATACTAGTCATTGCCCCCATCAATTCTGTAGGCATTTCATTCTTTCAAATGATGCCAAATCAAAGTTCCTCTTCAATAAAAAGATTTCATGCCTCAAGTATTGTCTTCCAATTTAGTAGCCAACCAAGTGGAGGCTTGAATTCAACTATCACTTTAGATCATCTACTAATTTGATCAACTAATATCTAAGAAGAATATTTTTTTTTATTATACTTAATCTTTTATGGTACAATTTCTCTCATTTGGAACTCTTAAAATTAAGAATTCAAGTCCTTAAATTCAACTCCTGTCTATCTTTTTTTAATCTCACAAATAAACTTGAAGAACCTTACTTAATAAGTTCATTAAATAATCGAACTATTCTTGAACACAAGAGAATTTTGTTGTCCCTGGTCTCACTATGGTCAAGCCATGAACCGCTATATTAAATAGCTTAATCTGCTCTAATCATACTTATTACATCCTAAATGGATAAAACATCTATGGGATATGCAAAGCATATAGAATATCTAATGCACCGTAAAATATCTTCTTACACGTAATACATTATTCTAAGACATAAGCATCTAAAATACCTAATATGTCCTAATAAAATAAAATATTTCTATGCATCTAATACAACAACCCATGCATTCTACATCGACCCCTGATAAACATCCTATAGTTTAATACATTCTAATTAGGTAAAACATCTCCTTATGCTTGATGTGTTCGCTTAGGATATAAGTATTTAAAATGCTCAATGCATCTTAATGTAAAACTTCTAAAATATGTCTATCTAGAATATGATTATGTTTATATATATATATATATTTTTTATTCTTAATGTATATTTGGACAAAGAGGTTTGAGTGAATAAATAGTTTTGAGATGCCTTGAGTATTTAGTAAATAATAGATAAAAAACTATATTTTAAATATATATTAATGTAAGTGTTATTTGATAAAAATTATTTTTTAAAAGTTTATTAAATATTATATGATGAATTTATCCTTCTAATATTTTTAATATTTATTAAAAAAAATTATTTAAATTAACAAGTAGAATAAATAAAATAAATAAATGAATATGTAATCTTATAAAAAATTTGGTTCAAATATATATAATATGGTACTTTGGGTCATCTTATGATATTAGATAATATCATAGAATGCTTTAAAAAATTTATTAGTATCTCATAAATGTTGCTTACCCTAAGATATCATTAATATTTGAACATTTGCAATATTGCATCTAAGCAAAATATGATTAAAAATAAATAAATGTCAACTCACATTAAAAGTATGCATTGAACCCTCAATGCACATTTCAAATATGTTTGCAAATGCACCCTATAAGAATGTAAAGTGCCTAAACCATGCAAAGTAATCACCTTATTCCTGTTGCATTCATTCAACATCCCACTTTTTATGATCTAATTGGCCAAAGGTTCTCCCTCAAAATAAAAGCATCCAAAGTGTTGGTAGATCTTTATTAAACAAGACACTTTCTTTCTTTTGGGAAGTTCACACAAAGACACTTAGCATCCAAAAACACTTTTATATTATAATATAAAAAATATTTTTTCATGCTAAATGCGTTCACTTACATAAAAAGCATCCATAACCAAATAATAATCTCGCTATGTAAGATTCACTCATTCATGATATAAGCATTCATAGTGTCTAATATGTCCTAACTCAACAAGATATCTCTAGTTATGCATTCGTCTACGACGACGTAAATACTTAAACATCTGATAGCATTTAATATGTCCACAAGCACTAACGCACGGAGTAAAATATACTCATTTGCCAATAAATTTATTTTGGACAAAAGTATTAGAAAACATAAAATATATCTTTATTAGGTAAAAGTGTCTCTATGACAAAAGTATACGAAGAAATCATGTTTTAATATTAATAAAATGAAAAGACAAATGATATAACAAAAATATCTAAATAAAATATTATTCACTGCTTTAGTGCACTTATCATTGATGATAATTATAAAATAAATACTATAATAAGAGTCTTTAAATAATATCCAATTCATTGAATTTAGGCTAAATTCTTGACCTCTTCTCAATCTTATCGTAGCAACCAACTTAAATGACTAACGCTATAGGAACCATCAAAATAAAAATTGGACAATCAAATCCTTTTGGAACACCAAAGAACTTCTTCACCTCAAATCAAGTTGTCTCGATGGTTCATATCAGAACTGCATGAGTGAACATCTTCTCTCAACATAGTTTATTCCAAAATAATTGTTTTTTCCTCAACTTCATACGGCAATAAATTTCGGAGAAAAAAAAAGATCACCTCGAATTGATAATGACCAAAATTAACACTAAACATATGCTACTTGTGCATTCATGTCTTGAAGTCATTTAAGAGACTAATCAGCACCTTCAAAAACCACAAGGTGACAACAGCTATCAGATATCAGGAGGTGGCAACAGAGATGTTGTCAGATAGGAGGTGGCAACTCTAAATCTAAAGCAACTTGTACTTTATATTATGACTTCACCTGAGTTCAGCATCACAGAACTAACTGGAGACAACCAGGAAAAAGTACTGAGTCACAAGTCATAGAAACTCCATAAATTATCAGCCAAACAAGTACTTGATCATTAAGTTTTCCAAATTATTTATGAAGATATTATTACTCCATTTGCTGTCACTGTATACAAAGAGCATCCATGCTTTGTAAGCTAAAATTCCACTTAAAAGTTATGTTCTGATCACACATTGCATGGAAACTCTAAAAATGTCTAATTATTTTTCTAGTGTAATTGTGTGTAGGTATGCCAATGTACTGCTAAACCCAAAAGTAGGCTATAATTAAGAAAGATTTAGAGGATGGATTATTTGATTCAGCAAAGCAATTGGTGTATGTATGGGTGTCTGAGAGAGCATCTCTCAAAGTGCCACAGTTTCCTTAGTCTGACCTCTAGAGAGAGAGAGGGAGAGAGAGAGAGGGGAAGAAAGAAGTGGCACATCAGAAAGAATTAGTAAAGGAAAAAAGAAGACTGCAGAATTGAAAAAGGAACACTCTTTATGAGATGCCGAGAGAGAGAGAGAGAGAGAGAGATCAAAGATGATGGAATGCCATGAGCAGGTTCCTGGTGGCTTCCATGAAATGGTGTTCTTCTGCCTTATCCATTTCACTATTAACATGAGTTGACACAACCTTATTAACAAAAGTGTACCACAGGAAAAGTTGGAACTTTACACATATTGTGATCTCAAAGTTGTTTTCTGGTCGGATCGAGATTGGTTTCTTGGGGTGATCTTTCTAAAGGCATGATTTTGACATGATATCTCTTTCTATTATGCGAGATCGAGCCTTGCAGCTCAAGAAACATAATCTTGCAGTGGTAATGTCCAAACGAGTAGTGCTAAGTCATTTTTGAAGGTGGATTGTCAGCATATTATTCTTAACGTCACCGCCTTCCTTCGGACTTGAGGAACGCGGAGAGAGGTCGCCCCTTTCACCCCGTCACCGGTGATGTTTGCACCAAAAATTGCCTTTGGCTTTTACCCATGACTTTTTACCCTCCCTTGATTGGAGTCGGCTACGGAGACAAGGGTGGGTCCCATCAAAAAGTGATCAGTTCCTCGAGACAAGCTCGGGTTCCTCCTCTGTGCCTTGACTGACGGAAAAGATCAACGTTGGGCATCTTGGCGGCGTCAATCATCTTACCAATAAAAATGTACCACGTGGAAAATTCCGTAACGCTTCCGTAAAGATGTGCCATGACGGTCAGGCGGTTACGAACGCCATTGATGCGATGCTTCGTCGAGCGAATATAAAACCCCCAATTCTCCCGTTTCCGTTCACAAATCCCACCCATTCGCCTCTCCTCTTCGACCACCTCCTCCGTCTCCGCCCAATTCTACCGCCTTCTCCTCCGCCCTGGAAGGATCTGGTCTCGAATCTATGACAAATTCGGTACATTTTACCTTCTTTTTGGGGAAATCTTGGAGTTCGTAGGGTTGGAGAACGAATTCGAGTCGTTTTATTCGTTGCTTTGAGGGATTGCTTCCAAAAAAAAGGGATTTTTTTCGGAGATTTTTTTTTTTTTTTTTTTGCCACCAGATTCGTTCCTTCTTTTCAGAAAGTTTAGATCTTTGTTGTGGTTTTTGCTTTGATGCCTTCTTCCATGACGACGGCGTCGATGTATTGGTGCTACCGGTGTAGCCGCTTCGTGCGGGTAAGGCCGCAGGACGCTGTGGTCTGCCCCGACTGCGACGGTGGCTTCCTCGAGGAGGTGGGCGGCTCGCCTCTCCCTCTCGGCCCCGCAGCTGAGCTCCCCCCACCTCGGGGGTTCCCCTCTTCCGCCGCGCACACGCTCGGCAGCCACGGATCCTCCGCGGAGGCCGGCCCACTTCAACCATCCGAGCTCAGATTCCGCCAGAACCGACGTGCGGCTGCCGGCGACCGCTCCCCCTTCAATCCGGTCATCGTTCTTCGCGGCGCGTCTGACGGCGACCGTGATGAGGATCGCTCGAGCGCTAGTAACTTCGAGCTTTACTATGACGATGGCACAGCAGCCGGCCTCCGCCCCTTGCCGGAAAGCATCTCGGATTTCCTGATGAGCTCTGGCTTCGACCGCCTCCTCGAGCAGTTCGCCCATATCGAGATCAACGGCATGGGTCACGACAGAGGAAGCGAGCACCCCCCGGCGTCAAAGGTCGCCATCGAGTCGATGCCTACGATAGAGATCGTTGACCACCACATCGGGAAAGACTGCCATTGCGCCATCTGCATGGATGTCTTCGAGCTCGGGACGGAGGCCCGGGAGATGCCCTGCAAACACATCTATCATCAAGATTGCATTTTGCCGTGGCTTTCGCTCCGCAACTCGTGCCCTGTATGCCGCCATGAGATGCCTACCGATGTGCAAGAACGGGGTTCTGCGGTTGCAGAAGGTGATATCCAAGCTGCTGTCACCGGGAGCGAAGAGGAGATGGTAGGTCTGACGATATGGAGGCTTCCAGGTGGAGGGTTTGCGGTGGGGAGGTTCTCAGGGGGCAGAAGAGCAGGGGAACGAGAGTTTCCCGTTGTCTACACTGAGATGGATGGTGGATTCAACCACAGTGGAGCACCAAGAAGGATCTCATGGACCTCGAGAAGGAGTAGGCTGAGGGAGAGTGGTGGAATTGGTCGGACTATTCGTAACTTCTTCTCATTCTTTTGGCGGTCACGATCGGCTTCGTCTTCTTCAAGGTCGATTGCAGAATCTGATGCTGCATTTTCTCATGGGCACGAAAGAGGTTCAGTTTTCAGGTGGCGTTCACGAAGGCGGAGCATCAACATGGATGGCGGCACCGATGTGACTTCTTGATGGCGGTATAAATAAGTTTGCAGTGAGTGATCTTATGATACGATTTCACTGTAAATAGATAATATCCTGAAATGTTGTAGTAGTATCTGCTGATATGTATGTCTTTGAAGTTGAATTAATTAGTTGGAAAGAATTAACGAGATCTTTGTGACAGAAGACACATGCATAATTATTATGGCAGGCTCAATGCGTATTATTGTTTATCCCAGCCTTTATTTAGGAAGGCCTTTACAACTTCCATCTTTTTGTAATAACCTGAATGACTGAGTGAGTGTTTTGTCAATTTTTTGCTTCGTTCACTGTCCATTTCTTGTATTCTTCTTTCAAATTGTATCAATTTTCAAGAATGGGATTCTAACCCATGCGACTTTTAGAAGTTGTGTCAGTTTTCAGATTAAATAGGCTTCATTTTCATGATAAATATAATATATGTTCAAATTTGAGGGCATTCTTTAATCTGGCATTCCTTACAAATCTTGTTGTAGTTTGTATGACAATTTGAATTTGTTCAGCTGAAGGTTGCATATCGTCGATCATAGAAAGTTCTGAACATTTTCATTTCATCTTACCAAGTTGGTGACAGGTAACTAGAATCTAGATTGAATCAACTGTTGACCATACACCTTTTGAGCATCTATATCTTCTTTGGCACTTGCGGGTGATGTTAGCTCCCAAGAAACAAAAAAGCATGAGATGTTGCTATCTACTGCTATTGGGCAGTAGCTGTTATGCAACCGGATGGGATTTCTGGATATTAGCATATCTTGCTCTTTAGATCCATCTTTGACATTCATAGTCAGACATTTTGTGGTAATGGACAATTTCAGCCCACTGGGTAATTTGATTATTTCTCAAGTGAAAGAAATATCATGTCATTTGTGGTAATGTGCATTATCATTTCAATTTTTTTTACTACTGGTAATCACAGCCGAACACTTTCCATGATACTGTCCTGAATGTATCATTTTACTGACACTTCAATTGTAAATTTTGTTGTTGGTTTTCTCTTGCTAACCTGTTCACATATCTTAATTTTTCTGATGATTATTTTGCATTAAGAGCATTTCAGTGCTTGGTCTGAAGAATTCTTGAATGTTATTTTGTTTCTTTATGGTTTTACGGCACCCTGTTCTTCTTAACACCCACAGAAAGGTCTGCTCATCCTGATTGAAATTTCTTCAGTTACTGCTGCAGGGTACCTGCATGGCCTCAAAGCATTCTTCATGAAGAAAATCTTATTTTCTTGCATGGACAATTTTTTTAGGTATTATCTTAATTCTTTTGGTTTAATTATGTCACTTACAGAGGTTGATACATGTTGGTTGGCCTTTCTAAAATCTGTTGCCTTGTTGGATGTTTTCCTCGTAACCATTTAGGGATTTTCCTGTTCCGTTCCGAATTTGTCTTCTCTTCCTTCTTCCAGCTAACTAGTTGCATGCACTCACAGGACTAAAGCTTGGTGTTCTTGGCTCTGGATTGGAATTTTCTTTGCAACAGTAAGCAGTTTTAAGTAAAATTCTCACGTTTACTATGCTATTGCAGACACCAAAAATGTATACTTCAATTATGTCACATTACTAGCTAGACCACTTCACTTTGTGTAAACAAGTTTATACCCTAAACTGGAATGGTTTGTGAAAGCTTGTGTTCTGCAGAGAATACTTCGGAGACACTTAGTTGTAGATTATAGAATGTATAATCACTTTTGAACAAGATTTTTTCTTTGTATTGGGGAGACTTGTTTTATTATATCAGGCATTCTATGGATGGTGTTGCTTTTTGCGGACTTGCTATCAATATTCATGATTATGAAAAGTTTGAGACCATGTTGGAAATCGAAGCATAAGAATTACATGTTGACAACTGAGAGAAAAGTTTGTTTTCAAACACATCAATTGGATCGTAGATTCATTACTGCCAGTATTGTGTTTCTTTTTTTTGCAGGAATAGTTCACCATCCAATTAGCAACAGAAGATTACCAGACAAATAGCATTGACATGGTTGGTGAGCAAGCAGCAGAAACAACATTGGCAGTGACAGCAAATGAGAACACATTGTTTTGTTTCACATGTGAATAAAGATGATGGGTGATGGTGGCTCAAGATTGTCTTGTCCATTTCAGCATTTTAAAAGGTCTTGCAGATATAAAAGTTGATCTTCTGCAGTCTGGATATATATTCAACAAGCTAATCCGAGTGAGTACTTCTGGTCAGCCAAACATGATGACCATGAGATTCCAACCAAAGTGAAATAACAAATAGAAGTGGAGGTAGATGCCATGGCCCTCTTTGGATCATTTGGTAGGCAACTTCTTTTCCTCATCTTTGAATTGTCCTTCATCCTATATTATACTGATATGCTGTCTGCAACTTGGTCCAAGTATTCGATGCATCTCTCTGTAAGTAGCATCTGAGGGGTCTCTTTATTCTTTTCAAGTACTTCCAGCATGAATTCTTTTGCCATGATTTGTGGTTCATCTCATTATTCTTATACCTGCAAGAGTTGAAGGTTGGCCTTATGGGGTATTTTGTCTTACTGGTCCACTCAGCTTTGGAGGGTTTCTCTCTCCTTTTTCTTTGGCTGGGTGGGATTGGGGCAATATGCTCACTCCACAAGTTTAGCTTCTTATTGAATCCACCTTGGAAAATTGAGGACGGATCTCAGTACAAGAATTCATTATTCTTATAGCTGCACATTTTTTCTGAGATAGTAATGTTCGATTGTTTAACGGAGACAATCTTTTTAAATATTTAAATACAAAATTCTATATAGATTTTCAAAATTTACATCGACAAAAATTTCGCAATTTCGCGAGGTCGATACGTTCTTTCTTACTTCATTCAAATTAGTATTTGGAGGCTTAACTTTGTGTTTACACTCTTAAAATCTTTCTTAAGAGTACAAGAAAAAATCTAACTTATTTCGTAGATAAATACCTTCTCCTTTGCTTATGAAATAAGAACAATTTACAATCCATCATTGGAAGTATAGAATCTACCTGAAATGTGCATCAAAAATACGACTTGCATATTGGATAAATGAATACTTTTGTTTATGAAGTATGTACAATGATATGGCTGCACATTTTTTCTGAGATAGTAATGTTTGATTAACGGAGATAATCTTTTTAAATATTTAAATATAAAATTATATATAGATTTTCAAATTTTACATCGACAAAAATCTCGCGAGGTATACATATATGTATGTATGTATAAATATACATATACATACATATGTATATATACATACATATGTATACATATATATATGTATACATATATATAAATACATACATATATATGTATACATATATATACATATGTATACATATATATGTATGTATGTATACATATATATAAATATACATAAATATACATATATATATGTATATATATATATATATATGTATGTATATGTATGTATATATATATACTTATATATATACATACATATATGTATATATATATACATATATATATACACATACATATACATACATATATATGTATATACATATACATATGTATATATATGTATGTATGTATATCTTGTTGTATGGATAATTGCCTACCACCGTGCCTATAAAATAAGAACAAATGCTTGCATTAGCTATTTGTGGATCCAAACTCTTGCAACTTCTGAACATGAGAATATTACATTTTTGTTTGCTACAAATTTTGAGTTATTGACATGGTTATTTAAATTGCTAGCTAGATATGTCCAAAAATATTATTATTAATTTAGAAATTTAATGTTATGAATTGTGGGGAAAAGAAAAGACAAGATTTCTATTTCAAATCACAATCATACATACAACATCAACAGCTCCACTGATTGGATACTACTTCGTAGTTGGAAAGCAATATGAGAGGATTCGTTTTGTGTCATCGATGTATCCAAATGTCTGGATTGTGCATTATGAACAGCTACACCTGATTTGGATTACTCCAAAGTAAGATGGTGATTACTCCATCCAATTATTTACTTTATGAATTCCTTTATAATCTACATGGTCAGAACTCGTACGACTATTTAGATCTGAATGCTAAATTGGATATGATATCATTTATGACAATCCAAACCCAATAGAATAATTGATCTAATTTACTGAGTCTGGATTATTGGTAACCCAATTTCTCAGGGATAATATTCTGATGAAGATGTATGATTCATGATGTTACTGCTTTGAAGCACTTGGAAGTGTCGGATGCTGTTAGGTTCGCTCGTCCAATAGCATTCGTTGATCTTTTGAACTCTGATTTCGAAGGATATATATGTACTGTCCAACCCAAATTTGTCATGTTGCTAATTGTTTTCTGTGTGCAACCCATGCAAGTGTGACATGCCTGGCATCATTCTTCCTCTCTCCTCTTTGTAATATTGCAGCAAGTGGATGAAGACAACCCGTGACATGAACTGATTGCGTAGTCCAATTTTGATGCCACCCGTCGTCCCCTCTATCCTGATGGTTTGAATTATCTGTCTTAGACTGTGCAGGTAAAACCAATGATATAAAGACAAATAGAGACATTATAATGTGATGGCCATAATAGAACCAGCTTTAATCACCAAGAATCCAACTGTTGGAGTTGCTGCACAAGTAGTGAAATGTAGCATGTTATGGAGAGGTATTTATATACTGCTAATTTGCCATGACCTAATGCCACCCTAAACCTAATTTTGCTTGCATAAGGATGGCAATGTGAGGTATTTATATAGTGCTAATTTATCATGAACAAATCAAACCTTACTATTCCTTTTGGAAGAAGCTTTTTCTCTCAGTTCTTTTTGGTCAATAGAATTTATTCTTTTGAAGAAGATACAAAGAATTGCAATGAAAAAAAAAAAGTACAAGGTCAATGGTTTCATTGTTTTGACCAAAGCACAAAGTCAAATAGAATTATAAATTGAGACTGTGTTGCATCACCACATGGAACCACTTGATGAAGGTCATATGTGCATTAGAAAATTCAATTGCTTGATTCTTTGAGTGGAATGGTAGGTAAAATTGGACTCTTCCCATTTCAATTTCTTCCATGGCATTGTTGTTTTTGGGATGGAGATGGTGGCAAAATTGGACTCTTTCGATTCAATTCCTTCACCCTATCCTATTGAATTATTAGTTTTCAGGAAAACAACTATGGAAGCTGCTAAACCCAAATTATATCTTATACTTAAAAAGAGTTTGAGTGCAAAAGGAATATAAAGATAAATATCAAGATAATATTTTTGATATAAAAAATAAATTTTGTATTAGACATCTCAATTAAGTACTCCACTCAAAACCCATGAAAAATCTGCTTTAAATAAATTTAAGACGGACAGAAAAAAATATAACTCCAAAATTTTCTTCAGACTCACAATTGATATTAGGATGGGAATATTGAGATGGAAACACTCATTATAATTACAATTACGAATACAATAAAAATAAAAAAATGTTATAAATAATGTAATCAGAAAAAAAAAAAAGAACAATTAGTATCACTCGAACGTGAAAAGGTATAATTTTCTTAAATATTATAAATAATGTTGGGCAGTATCGCCAGTAACCTAATTGTGGGACTCATGAGAGTTAATTAAAAAATTCTCACCTTAATCTTATATGAGTTATAGAAAAAATTCTAAAAGCTGATCGACGTGAGGAAGAAAAGAAGCTTTGGAAAGAAAAAGATTCGACTATTGATTTTTTTTTTTTTTTTTGGGTATGTTGATCTAGACAACATGCTATCTAAATTGATTAGTGTAGATACTTAAGTTTTTTTTAAATTTTTCCTGATTTTTTAAAATTTATCTGAGTATCTGATTTTTATATTGTTAGGATCGTAAAGACATTAAAGTAGGGAGAAATTAATACTATCAAAATAAAGTTTCAATTTAAAATTTTTAATTAATAAAACTAAACATATGTTTAATTAAAAATGTGAGTAAGAGCAATGAATAAGTAAATTAGCAAATAATGACCTGGTAAGGCAAGAAGGATGCAAATCGATTTATAGTGGTTCAATCATCCCGACCTACGTCCATTCTCGATTCTTTTTCTCTTGAGGCCATCAGTTTTTACTATCGATCTTATTTTTAATGAACGAAGATCAAGTACCCTTGTTACAATCTTTCTTTTTTTCAGAGGCTTAGGAGAGAACCTTTACACCTATTTTCTCCTTTTAATAAGCTTAAAAGAGAACCTTTACACCTCTCTTCTACACAAGACCTCACATCTCTTTATTATAATTTCGACACTCAAGAAGGAAGAGACTCAACACTTTTTCAAGAAAATTTACAATACTTTTATACTCAAGAATTTCTACTACATCAAGTAAGCATGAGTGAGGTATAAATAGCTTAGAAAATAAAGCCAAAAATTTAAATTCTCTGAGTTTTCAAGGTACTAGTAGTACTATCGCTGACGCTAGGTGATACTACTATCGAACAGAGCTTGGGAATATGGGCTTTGGTGATACCACCATCGGCTTGGGTAATACTACTGTCAGACTTCTCGGAAAAGTACAACCTGTGCTTTTTAACTCTCAAGCGGTACAATCGCTTAGGCCTGGCAGTGCCACTGCCTAGCCCAACCATAAATCACTAAATTAGCCTTCTAATAGGCCCAATTCGATCTTGGTTCAAGCCCAAGGGCTCCTAATCAAGTTGGCATGATTACGCCCCAAAATCAACTCAATTAGACTCTAAATGACTTCGATCAAGACTTAACAACTCTAATTACAATCATGAAGCTTTCAACATGTTGTCTAATATGTCATCTATTTATCTGACACTTCGTCGAACCTTCAGTACATCATCCTTTCCTTCGATGTATTACCCGATCCATCGAAATGTTGACCTCCCACAATATCTGATCTTCTTGGCGTAATACTCAATTCTTCCAACCCAATGCCCGAACTCATGACACGAAGTCCATCCTCTAGCACATTGACCAATCCTCCAGCCCAACGTCCAATCTTTGACATGATACTCTTCGACCCAACATCTAATTTTCTTACTTCAACGTTGTCTTTTGATGGTTCAAGTCTATGATCGAAGTTTCTCCTGGGTCATTTATCTCAAATATTTAATAGTCCACAAACTCATTAACTGATTTCATCATCAAAATTTAGGATTCAATAATTTCTTCCTTTTTGATGATGATAACTAATTAATGATAGAGTTTTAACTAAACTCTCCCTATCTATTTGCCATTTTGAAATGAACTTAAATTAGAAAAAAGATAAATTTTCAATACTACTCTTTGAATTCAAGTCAAAATAATTTTTAATAAAAAAATCATAGTGACTTTGATTGCAAAGGTCATATGCATAATTTTAGTTTTTAATGTAAAGATCAAAATAATCATAATAATTTTCATTCAAAAGTTATATGAGTAATTTTATTTTTCATTTGTAAAAATCAAAGTAATCATTGTACACTTCGTATGTATAGTTAAAATATCAAAATAATTATTGCATATATCATATGCATAATTCCAAATCAAAGTAATCATAATATCAACGTAATCATTGCATACGTCATATGCATAATTTCAAATCATCAAAGAGTACAGTCAAACTTCTCCCTTTGTCATCAATAAAAAGAAGAAATATACAAGTTACTATTTTTCTTTGAAATATATAAGCTACTACTTCTCTCTCTCCCTTTGTCAAAAAGAAGAGAAGGATACCATGGTATTACAGTGCTACTTCTCTCCCTTTACATTAATATTCCAATCATATCTCTCCCTTTACATTAATGTTCCAATTATAACATGAAAGATATTAATATGAAAGATAAGTTTTAGCTATAATAGGCCAATTGATGATAGAGTATTAACAAAACTTCTTTTTTAATATCATCTTTAAAATATAATTATTGAGATAAATTCTAATTGATATATCATTGCAAGTCCAAAAATTTAACCAAGCTTCAAAAAATAACTAGTAAAATTTAGGTATGAGTTATTATTAATGAAAAGTTATAAAAGCATCATAAGTCTCCTTGTTCAATATAATCACTATTTCTTCTATTTTGTCATCAACACAAATATGAGCTTCTTCTTCTCATTTGTTATCAACTAATTGAAATTTACAAGTTATAAATACAAAAGAATCATACATAATAAATCTCAAATCATAAACATCAAAAAGTCAAGTGAAAGATCATGATTCATTTGGATAAGTCTCCTATTTAGTAAATAGAAAAAAGAATCATAGGAGAACAAATAATAAAAGATCTTGATTTATATAAAATAAATCTCAAGTTATAAATATCAAGTGAAAGATCATGATTCGTTTGGATAAATCTCCTTTTTAGTCATTAGCGAAAAGAAAGAATCATAAGAGATTGAATATAAAATAAATCTGAAGTCATGGATCTTAAGAAGTTAAGTGAAAGATCATGATTCATTGGGATAAATAATTTTTTTAGTAAAAAAATATAAAAATAAATAGTAAAAGTTCTTGATTTATACATTTGAATAAATATTTTTCAACGAAGAGTGAGTTTGAGTACCTTTTTTGTATATCTTCAATAATCAGCTCGTTAGGATATATATCTACATACTTTCATTCCTTGGATAATATTTCTTTAGAAGTGGATATATCCAAGTTACTTTCGAGGAATTCAAATTTAAATTATCAAATTTAAAATCATCATCAAAATCATTTTTCTTATCTTCGGAAAATTCATTGAAAGCAATGTAGATAGATTTCTATAAAATTAAAAAATAAACAAATTTTTTTAATTCTAATTTGTGAGATTAATTTCATATTTGCATGACCTAATCTCTTATGCCAAAGTTATGCATCATCGTTTAAAATAAAAAAAAAATTCATCATGAAAAATATCAAGATTAATGGTATAAATATTATCTTTCCTTAAAACGATCATAGATTTATTTTTATGTGGTATCTCTCTAATGCAAGCATTAGATTCAAATTTAATTTTATATCCCTTATCACATAATTGACTAATGCTTAATAAGTTATGTTTTAAGCAATCTACTAACAAAACATCTTCAGCCAAAAGATTTGATTTGTTACTATTATTTCCTTTGTTGATAATTTTTCTTTTGTTATTATTTCCAAATATGACATATTCTTTGTCTTGGCTAGTAAGCTTTGAGAAGTGTATTGGATCTCTGGTCATGTGCCTTAAGCATCTATTATCAAAATACAATCTCTTGCTCCTAACTTTTGTTTGAAGACATACTTACAAGAAAGAAGAGTTTGTTTTAGGTACTCATTTAACTTTGGATCTTTCATAGTTAAATTTATCTTTTTTGACTTTTGGCATCAAATTATTTATAGTTCTTTTAATAACCTAAACTAATTTATGATAACTATATTTTTTAAAAAAGTATGTATAAGCATAGAGACAAAATCTTTCAAAAAAAATACAATCGAACTTTAGAGGGAACAATGTAGTGTGGGTCCTTTTATGAATTTTGTTGATTTTTGTTGAGTGTTACTACTCACAAAGTCGATTCCTTCCTTTCTATCTAAATAACATTTGTTAGCAAAAATCATATTTAATGATTTTTTTAATTTTAAAATTTTTCTAATGTTTATTGTAATAACATATTTTCCTTTTTGAATGAGTCTAACTCTTCATATTTAATACAAGATATTAACATGCAATTGTCATACTTATTTTTTAATTTATCAAATTCACAAGAGAGAGATACATGATCCATTTTTAATAATTTATATTTCTTACTAATTATTTTTGAAATCTATTAAGTAATTCATTATAACATAAAGATATTTTGGATAAGTCATATACCTTATCGTTGAAGGCCATCAATGCACAGTTCATCAATGAATAGTTTGCTATGTCATTATTATTTAAGCTTTTGCTCAAATAATCTTTTTGATTCTAAGTGCAATATCTTTCTTATTTTAGAAAGGTTTTTCTCTTTTTTATATGCTTTATATATCATTTCATAGGTTATTAAAGATCCTACGAGTTCTTTAAGAGGATAATTGTTCACATCCTTTGCTTATTGGATAGCAATTATTTTTGGATCCTAGCTTTTAGAAAGAGATCTTAATATCTTACTAATCAATTCAAGATTAGTATAACTTTTACTAAGAGCTTTTAAACCTTTGACAACATTTGTAAAACAGGTGTAAATGTTACATATGATTTTTCTTGGCTTCATTCTAAATAATTCATAACTATATGCTAAAAGATTAATCTTAGATTCATTTACTCTATTTGCGCCTTTATAAGTAACTTCAAGTGTGTGTCAAATATCATGTGCAATTTCATATGTAGAAATATAATTAAATTTGTTTTTGTCTAAAGTATAAAATAAAGTATTCATAACTTTAACATTTAAAGAGAACGTTTTCTTCTCAAGATCATTCTATTCATTCATTAGTTTAGAGGATTTTTTAAAACCAAACTCAACAACGTTCCATAGATTAAAATCCATAGAAAGCAAGAAAATCTACATTTATGTTTTCCAATAAGTGTAGTCCATCCTATTAAATATAAGAGGACGAGCGATGGAGTAACCCTCTTGATTATTAGGAAAAATCATTAAATCTCTCTTGGGTGTTAATCCAACTAAGATAACCAGGCTCTGATACCAATTGTTAGGATTGTGAAAGCATTAAGAGGAAGGGGAAGGGATGAATTAGTGCTATCAAAATAAAGTTTTAATTTAAAATTTTTAATCGATAAAACCCATATCGAAAATGTGTTTAATTGAAAATATAAGTAAGGGTAGTAAATAAGTAAATTAGCAAGTAACAACAAGGTAAGGCAAGAATGATGTAAATTAATTTATAGTGGTTCGATCGTCTCGACTTACGTTCACTTCTGATTCATCTTCCCTCAAGGCCACCGGCATTCACTACCGATCTTTTTTTTAATGGGGAAAGATCAACTACCTTTGTTACAACCCTTATCCTTTTTACAAGCTTAAGAGAGAATATTTACACCTCTCTTCTCCTTTTAACAAGCTTAGGAGAGAAACTTTATACCTCTCTTTTACACAAAACCTCACACCTCCTTAGTATAACCTTTACACTCAATGAGGAAGAGACTTAATACTTTTTTAAGAGAATTTATAATACTTTTATACTAAAAAATTTATGTTGTATCAAGCAAACATGAGTGGAGTATTTATAGATTCCAAATGATTTCAAAAATAAAGCCAAAAATTCAAATCCTCGAGTTTTCGGGGTATTGGCGATACTACAGCCAACATTGGGTAGTACTATTGTCAAACAAAGCTCAGGAATCTAGGCTCTAGTGGTACCACTACTACGTTGGGTGGTACTATTATCAGCACTGGCGATATTACCGTCGAACTTCTCAAAAAAGCATAACTTGTGCTTTCTAGCTCTCTAGCGATACCATTGCTTGGGCCTGTCATTGCCACCGCCTAGTCTAACCCCAAGTCACCAAATTGGCCTTCCAACATACCCAATTCAACCCCAATTCAGGTCCAAAGAACTCATAATCAAGTTGGCATGATTACACCCCAAAACCAACTCAATTGGACTCTAAACAACTTCGATCAACACTTAACAACTCTAATTACAATCATGAGGCTTTTAGCATATCATCTGTTTATCCGACATTTCTTTCGAACCTCCAGTGCATCGTCCTTTCCTTCGACATATTAGTCTATCCATCGACATGTTGACCTCTCACAACATCTAATCTTCTTGGCCCAATACCCAATCCTTTAGGCTCAATGCTCGAACTCATGGCACGAAGTCCATCCTTTGGAACATCGACCAATCCTCTGATTTGACATCTAATCTCTGACATGATACTCTCCAACTCAATATCTGATTTTCTTACTTCAACGATTTGCCTTTCGATGGTTCAAATCCATGATCAAAGTTTCTCCTATGTCACTTATTTCAAATACTTATTAGTCCATAAAACTCATCAATTGATTTTATTATCAAAATCCGAGATTCAACACATATAACATTGATCTCCTCTAGTTAATCCAAGAGAGTGATATTGTAATCTCATTATTTATAGTGGAAGATTAATCTGATATACTTGTATTTTTTCCTTCACGTTGAAGGATTTTTCTTTGACACCCTACTCCTAATCTCACTCTGCATACATGACTAAAGTATGATGTCACTTTTTAGTTCTTTTAATGATATCAATAGAGTATAACAAAAAAATAGATAATTTTAAAAGTAAACATGCTAATTTACTAAACAAAATGATAAGGTTCCCTTATATATAATGATTTTGACACATGTACATAATTATAATCTCTAACTAAAAGAAAAACACACCTACACATGTCTAAAAGTGATTTTGACTAGCATGAGCTCACAGGTGCTCACTTCCAACCCAATCACTTGGGTAGGGTACTGATATCTTTACCTACAAAATATGATCTATAATGAGTAATCACTCAATAGTATAAGCCTTTATAGTTTTATTTAGGTAAGTATGTATCATATCATATATATAATATTTCAAATACTTATTAGTCCATAAACTCATCAATTGATTTTATTATCAAAATCCGAGATTCAACACATATAACATTGATCTCCTCTAGTTAATCCAAAGAGAGTGATATTGTAATCTCATTATTTTATAGTGGAAGATTAATCTGATATACTTGTATTTTTTCCTTCACGTTGAAGGATTTTTCTTTGACACCCTACTCCTAATCTCACTCTGCATACATGACTAAAGTATGATGTCACTTTTTAGTTCTTTTAATGATATCAATAAGAGTATAACAAAAAAATAGATAATTTTAAAAGTAAAACATGCTAATTTACTAAACAAAATGATAAGGTTCCCTTATATATAATGATTTTGACACATGTACATAATTATAATCTCTAACTAAAAGAAAAACACACCTACACATGTCTAAAAGTGATTTTGACTAGCATGAGCTCACATGTGCTCACTTCCCAACCCAATCACTTGGGTAGGGTACTGATATCTTTACCTACAAAATATGATCTATAATGAGTAATCACTCAATAGTATAAGCCTTTATAGTTTTATTTAGGTAAGTATGTATCATATCATATATAATATTTCAAAATCATTAACAGAAGATATTTAACGATAAACACTACAATCCTATGACTTCTTTAACAAGCATAACCTTACAATATAATATATACAAAATAAAGAGGTAAAATAAAATAATTCAAAATGCTTATATGTATATGTAGAAAATATAATAAATTCATGGACTTCTATACCCCATATCATAACATATACATGCACTCCTAAACAACATGTCATCGTAATATATACATGTATTTTCACACCACACATCATAATATATATACATACTCTTATACTACATGTCACAATATATATGTACTCCTACATTGTATGTCATAATGTATACGTGTATTATACATTGTAACATATCTATGCACTCCTATACCGCACAACATATAAAACATGTGCACCCTATATCATCATATATGCATAAATATAAGATATTTTTATCATAATTCATATATTTTTATATATTATAAAAAAATAAATAAAATAAATATATATACATATTCATATTTAGTTCATGATAATTATATCATTCGAAACATTTTTTTCAAAATGTACTATGAATATGATAATTTATATGACCATATTTTACAGTGAATTAAACTTATACTTACTTGATTTAACTTAAAAATAAAGATGCTAGTAAAAAACTATATTCCTTAATGATCGAGCATAATAAGGAGTAATACACATGAAATTAGGAGTATATGGTCATGAAATGTCTTAATTAGAAACCCTACCTCTTGAATTATTGATTTATAATAATCTATAGCAATAATTCATAAAAAAAAAATTGATAAAATCTCTTATAAAATAAACTATACTTAACCTAAAAGTTCATCTAAATTTCATTACTAATTTTTTAATAATTCACTTTATAATCAAATGAATTGGTTAGTATCAATCAAACCATCGTATAATTTTGTGAAGAAATTTTTACTTCACTATTCTAGCTGAATAAACGATCTTAAATTATTATAAAATTTTATAAAAAATTAGAATATATATAAGACTAAATACACACCAAATTTTAGCTTAAAACAAAATTATTTGAAGGCTAAATTATCCCCATAATTTAACTATCAATACCTATTTTATTCTACTGAAATTGGGTTGGGACTATTTAAACTTATAAACCTCATGTCTTGGTGCACATAGGTGGTTTTCACTTAATTCTAAATCTCTAAGGGAATTTTTTAAAATATACGAAAGGTTAGAGCCTAATCATATCTCTAATGGGATCAATTCAGCTTTAATAGGACTTAATCTCAAAAAATAAGAGATTCTGAATATCTTAGATTGAGACACTCATAACTTTATATATTATACATTGGTCTCAAATTAAAAGTCATACCAAATGCATTAGAACCGAAGAGATTTATACAAAATATATCTAAAAATTAAATATTAATTTAAAGTTTAGGTTACTTAAAAATAGTTGAAAATATCAGTCTGCGATCTGTAAAATCAAAATCCTATATATAGCAAGAAAAGAATTAAGTTTTTTTTTACCTCAATCTTCCTTAGAGTTGAAATTTTCTATCTTTTATAAAAAAAGTTGAGAGAATGACTAAACAAAGAGAAAAAAGATCGTGAGTTATCAGGTTGAGGATGAGGCTAAAATAAAATAAAGGCACCTAAAAAGTTACCTTGGGGTCTAAGGTTCAATCTAATTAGACCTTATTTCAAGTTTTTTCTTCTTCTTTTACTAATATAATTATAAGGTTGCAATAATCTCAATTGAATTTAATTTGATTTGATAAAGATGATATTTTTAATCTAAACTCATCTTTCAATCTCGCTTATTGATCTCAATATTTTTAGTATAATATTTTTTATTTATATTTATATTTATTTTTTGTTATTCCATCCATACTAGAGTAGCTTATTATCTTCGACACATATGAGATTTAAAACTTAAGCTTTCTTACTTTAATTATATTCAAACTCATTCAAGCTTTGAAATGTATTTATGGTCGATTAAAAATCAATCGTCACTTTTAGTCACTATATGTATATTTATTATCATAACTTAATCTCATACTCAAATCCACTTACACAAAACTTTCTGTGCTAAAAGACTTTCTTTTGGTCGTAAAATATACTTAAAGTAAATATTGATTTTTATACATGTTCGATCAATATTTCATAGAACACTAAGAATAATTTTTTTAAAAAGCATATACTCCAATCTTAAAAGCAAAAAACGTGAACATATCATTTATCATATTTATAAAGCATAGATATCACAAATTATATTACTAAATGAGACTAACATATACATATTATTTATGTTTATATTAATATATTAGTTATAATTCAATATGTATGAGACTCAAATATTATATTTTTCATGTAAATCTTGTCTTTTGATTTGCTTAGCATTCTATCACTAATCTAATTGATCTGTATTATTAGATTATTTATAATATACTTGGTGTTAAATTTCACATTAAAAAAAGATTTTGATGTTTATTGGTGCCACATATTCAAAACTTCATATCTAATTTTTTTCATAAATAAAAATAAAAATAAAAATATTTTTAATTTAACTCGATGATAGAAAATGATCCATATAGTTGATCCTAAATTTATTAGATATTAAAACTTATAATCTATTTGACTTAGTCTGATTAGATACAACTTAATGGAGAATAATATCCCGACCCTTCGAATCGGCTTCGTTCTTACAATTACAAGTAAATAATATTTCAATAACCTAATCTTTCCTTGTAAAAGCAAACAGATTTTGGAGTTGATTTATGTATGTGATAAGCGAAAAAAGGAAAAGATTTATCTAATCAAAATGCTTGAACAGAAGCTTCACCGAGTTGAGACGTTGTGAAGGCTTCCCCGTCTCTTTCCCGCTTTGCCTGCTTCCCGTGACACACAGATGACAGCAGAGGCCGCTTCTGCTGCTGCTGCTGCTGCTGCGGCGTTGAAGTCGCCCTGTTGTTGGAGTCACGAGGCGACTGCTTTCGCCTCCACCGGTCGAAGACGACATGGTGAGCGCATACACACCAACGCCTGCCTTTTGACCGCTAGCGTGTCAGCTCCTCTGTTGTCGTGTTGCGACTCATCTCGATGCCACGTCTGGACACGTGTCGTCTTAACGTAGTCGATACGCATTTGTTTTCACTTAACCGCCGCGGCTTATCAATCACAGTGCGGGTACGATACGTTGGTTGATGTTTCGGGTAAGAAAACATTGCGTGACCTGGGAATCGGGTACTCCAACTGGCAACAGCAGGTGAACCGCCATCAGACGGCCCTGATGCGCCCACGTGTTGTCCTCTGGATTTAAACCGAAGGGGTAGTAAATCATATCCTACGACGAAAAGGGGTGGCCCAAAACCCAGGGCAGTCCTCGGTTCCTCTCGAGCTCGGTCTCCCTTTCCGGCTCGCCCTTTCCTCTCTATCGTTAAGGTAAACCTTTCCTCCTCCTCCGGCTGCTGCTTTCCATTGGGATTTGACGTTGTCAACCTTTGGTTCGAACTGTTCTGACGCTTCTTTGATCGTAAAGTTGCCACCTTTGATTTCGTGACCAGATAGGACTTGTTGTCTTGCTCGATCGTTCTGCTGACCTTGTTTGCTGTTCTTTGATCAATTCACTGTTTGTGGTGACAAGAGGTAGTATTAATTATTGTGATGATTGAAGATTGGTAGAGATCCTGATTTCAGGGCTTGGAATTCGCTAGCATCTGACGGATCATTAGTTTTTCTTATGGCCAGTGATGAAATTTCAGGTTTTCTTTTTGTGATTTTATTGGAGGGATTCGTAGTCGGTGATTTTGTTAGGGTTGTCTAGATCGCTCTTGGTCTAAAAAGTAGGTGTTGGGGAATCTTTGGTTCAATGGTTATGGATTCTGGCCTCCATGAATTGTTTGGGATGATGAGCGGATTGAGTTATGATGATTCCCACTCCGAGCAGAACATCTTCCGGGCTCTTGGATTAGGAGAACCGCAGCCCCATCTAGGTCATAGCAACTATGCGGTCTTGCCGCAGATGTCCTCCGCGACCAACACAAGTAACAATCCCACATCTACGGTTAGCACGAGCACTGAGGGAGAGGGCGTAGAGGACGGCGATATCTTCTACTCGGATATGGCCCTTAGATACATAAGCCGAATGCTCATGGAGGAGGATATAGATGAGAAGGTTAGTACATATAAGGAAGAGCTAGCCCTCCGCGCTGCAGAGAAACCCTTCTACGACATCCTTGGCCAGAAGTATCCACCATCCCTGTATCAGCCGCAGCTCGATGCTCACCAAAGTTTGGGAAGCACTGCCCGTAACAGCAACAATCAGAATGGAAAATTCTGCAGAGGTGGTTCCAGCAGCAGCAGCAGCAGGTTTGTTGACAGTAACTCGGTCTGTGATTCTTCTGATTATCAGCGATCACATGCTCGCCCGACTTCTGCCGATTATTCATCTCAGACTCCGTCGAGCTCCTCTAACAGCTTCAGCAGTACTGAGGAGCCCTTGGCTAACGTTGTTGTGTCCCCTAGTCTGTTTATTGGTGGTATGCCAGCATGGCATTTCAAGAGAGGAGTTGAGGAAGCTCGCAAATTCCTTCCCAGCAATGATAAGTTGGTAATCAACTTAGAGTCCAATGATCTTTCACCATCTCGAGTGCCAAGGAGTGATGGTAGACTAGTCAGTATCAAGGCAGAGGTGGTCGAGAAAGAATCTTCTTTTAATGTTTCGAGAGGTCGAAAGAATCCAAACAGTGAGGACTTGGATTTGGCAGAGGGAAGAAGCAACAAACAGTCAGCTGTTTTCTGTGAGGGGGAGCTGAGGTCTGAAATGTTTGACATGGTTTTGCTTTGTCAGGGAGATAAATGCACTCAGAAAATATTTGATCTGAGAGAAGCAATGCAAAATACAGCAAGCAAAAACGACCAGAATGGTCCGGCGAAAGTTGCAAGTAGCGGCAAGGCACGAGGAAAGAAGCAAACGAAGAAGGAGGTGGTGGATCTTAGAACTCTTCTCATCCTTTGTTCTCAAGCAGTGGCAGCTGATGACAGACGAACTGCCAATGAACTACTGAAGCAGATTAGGCAGCACTCTTCCCGAGATGGAGATGGGTCTCAGAGATTGGCATCTTTCTTTGCAGATGGTCTTGAAGCTCGTTTGGCTGGCACAGGAAGCCAGATCTATCATGCCCTTGTGGCTAAAAGGACCACAGCAACCGATATATTGAAGGCATACCATCTATATCTTGCTGCATGTCCTTTTAAGAGAGTTTCACATTTTTTCTCTAATCAGACAATTCTTAATCTGTCAGAGAAGGCATCAACGGTGCACATAATAGATTTTGGCATCTATTTTGGGTTTCAATGGCCATGCCTTATTCAGCGTCTTTCTACCAGGGAAGGTGGCCCTCCAAAACTGCGGATAACTGGTATTGATGTACCTCAGCCGGGTTTCCGTCCCACAGAAAGGATCGAAGAGACAGGACAGAGACTAGCTGATTATGCAAAAAGTTTTAATGTTCCTTTTGAGTATCAGACCATAGCTTCTAAATGGGAGACCATTCGGGTTGAGGATCTTCACATCAATAAGGATGAGGTTGTGGTCGTCAACTGTTTGTACCGCTTCAGAAACCTTGTTGATGAAACTGTCATTGTGGATAGCCCCAGGAATAGGGTCCTCAACACAATAAGGAAGATGAACCCGGATGTTTTTATCCATGGAGTTGTGAATGGATCATACAGCGCTCCCTTCTTTGTGACACGCTTCCGTGAAGCTCTGTTCCACTTTTCTGCCTTGTTTGACATGCTTGAGACAAACGTGCCACGTGATGATGAACAAAGGTTGTTGATTGAGAGGGATCTGTTTGGCAGGGAGGCTCTTAATGTTATAGCATGTGAGGGCTCAGAAAGGGTTGAGAGACCTGAGACTTACAAGCAGTGGCAGGTCAGGAATCTCAGGGCTGGGTTTGTGCAGCTTCCATTGAATTCAGGCATCATGAAGAAAGCAAAGGATAAGGTGAGAAGCTGCTATCACAAGGATTTTGTTATTGATGAAGACAGCCGATGGCTGATTCAGGGGTGGAAGGGAAGGATCATCTATGCAGTATCTGCATGGAAGCCTAGTGGAGCTTAGTATCATATCTGTCTTTTGGAGATTTCCATAAAGTTGTACATGCATGCTTAACAGATTGCTTTATTTGCATTTAAACAGTTGGACCTCATTCATCACGACCTACTCCTGATGAGGTACATCATTCTATCTGAAACTGGGTTTCTTTTGTTATCATATAGACTTGTGGTCTGATAGAAACTGATACTGGGAACTGCTAACAGGAAAAGAGGAAGGATGCCATACTCTGGTTTGCGGTCAACAAACTAAGCATATGCTTATTGTCTAGCAGGTTGAGTTGCAAGTATTATTATTATTAGTACCTTGAGAAATTAACAGACAAATGGAGCACCCAATGACTTCGAATTGCTGTGATGTGCTAAAGCTGCCCACAGCAATTATGTGTATTATATGCCTGTTAGATCCTTTGTTGTCCATAACGTGCCGCATGTATTGGGCCTTTCTGCCTCAACAACTCCATTGATTAGGGGTCGGGTACTTCTCGTCGGGATATAGCCTTGTTCATGTTGATCTTATCTTTACTTGTTTGTACTCGATATGCATTGCAGTATGGTGGTACCCCCAAATTTAGGTCTATTTTGTAAATGGAATGGTTTTTTAACTTCAGTTAAAGATGGTATTCCTTTTGCAAAATTTTACTGCACAGTTACAGAACATTTTCCCATATACTTCCTTTTTGTTTTTTTAATTGAAGGGGTGATGAGTTACTAGCTATGATATTAGCAATTGCAGTTTTAAGCAGCTGGTTGGTGTCTTCAGTAGGACCAGAACATGTTTTTTGTTTTACTACTTGTTCATCCACTCCATCATGTCAAGATATTAACATCTAGCAATTGCATCTTTAAGCAACTGGTTGGTTTCTTTAGCATGGTATGAACATGTTATATCTTACTACTTGTGCAGCAACTCTAGCAGTTGGATTCTTGGTGAGTATAACTGGTTTAGATGCAAAATATAAGTCATTATTTGAAATATGTTGTCTGGCATTGGATTGTCTTTATTTGATTAATCTCATTGGTTTTATCTGCACTGTTTGTATCAGACAATTTAAATCATCCACCACACGAGGTCAGCTGGGATGGGTAGCACACTATTCTTTGGACTAGCCAATCATTTCCAAGTCACGAGTTGTCTTCATCACCTTCCTACATTATTACAAAGAAGGCGGGAGGGGAAGATGCCATCCATGTCGCAGCTGCATGGGTTGCCCTCAGAAGAAAATTAGGAACATGACAAACGTTTTGGGTTGAATAGTATATGTATCCTATGAATTCAGAGTTCATGGGATCAAGAAATAGTGAATCTAACACTTGCTTCCAAAATCTCAATATCAATAACATCTTCCTAAAATTATACCTACAATATTAAAAATGCATTATATTTTTTTGAAACATCTTCATTCGTCTCTACGAAATTGGATTATTATGGTTATGCTGATCTGTCCCATCGAAATGAAACAAGACAAGACACCTTTTGAAAAGAATGTTTATGATAGTTATATGTTATTATTATTTAAGAATTTACTCCTTATAATAGTTCTATTTTATTGAACTATATAACTCTAGTTAGTTGATATTCCAATGGTTAACTTTATATATATATATATATATATATATATATATATATATATATATATATATATATATATATATATATATATATATATATATAACTCAACTGAGACATAAATAACATTATATTCAAATTGTAATTTCGAAATATATTTTGAAATTTTAATCAAATACAACATTGGGATTTATTAGTTGAATTTGGATCCCATCTCGTTACTTATGGAAAAAAATTTGTGATTCCTCGCATCCCTTTAAAAAGAACAATCCTTATGCAAGCACCCATGTGACATGCATGAGTCCAAAAAAAAAAAGTGATCATATGTGCTAGGAGATTTTATCGTCGACATTTGAGTCGCCTTGCCTCGACGTGGTTCGAGCTTGAAGGTATAGGTATATTCAAGGTGTGTCCGAAATAGCTCGAAGATGCATTTGATGTAGCTCCAAGATAACTCTAAGGTGGGGTTGTCGATCTTTCGAGACACTATCTGTATTAGGATCGATGTCAAGAGGATTTTTCGAATTGACCCTCCGACACTCAAGTTAATGGTTGAGATTTACAATGAGTAAGATTTTTTCTTGGGAAGAGAGCCCTTGGGCATCGCATCAAGGTTAACTTTTATGCTTGGTTTCAGAGGAGACAAATTGTAATTGTCCCATTATCCCTTTTTGATATTTTGTCCACATGAACGATAAAGAGGAAATAGTCTCGAACGACCTATCTTGGACTATTATCTACGAAAATAGACAAATGGAGAGTGACTTGGATCCGTTCCTTCCATGATAACTTCTATGTGACACTTAAGTGTTAGATAATGATTAATTATTAATATATTCCCTATCAATATATGTTTTTATGTTTCTTTTTGTTGCTATTTGTTTTAATATTATAGCAACTTAATGCTAGAAACACAGTCAACAATAATATAGTTTATTTTTATTAACTAATGTAACCTTAGGTTCCAAACCCTAAACCCTAAACTCATCATTTTCAAATCGATCAAAAGTGCAAGTACTATTTAGTACTATTACATGAGTTTGTATATCGATCATAGTAAATTTTATCTATTTTATTTCTTAATACAATTTATATTTACACTTAATTGTATATTCTAAATATTTTCATGAACCACATACCAAAATCTTCTCTTTTAAAACATGTTTAGTAACAACAAAGAAATTTTCCTTGTAGCGATGGTGTATTAAATGATAGTTTGGCATTCACGAAAAGAAGGTTCATAACTATGTCAAGATAGGTTGTTCTTTTGATCATTTTTGTATTACCAATATTTTTGAGAAGGTAATTTGCTAGCTCACAAATTTTAAGAGATGGAATAGAAAAAGAATTTAGGTGACTTTTATAATCAAATAATTTCAACTTAATATAGTTCTCATGTTGGACAAAAAAAAAAAAACTCTCCTTAAAATACAAACTCGATAATTTATATAAACGATTTTTAGAGGACTTGTAGCTATTGATGTATAAATTGAACAACTATGTTGTAGTCCTGTTGTTGGAAATCAAACTCTCGTTGAAATATTCATTTGATATATAAGCTCAATAATTATAAAATTATTTTTAGAGAACTCATAGCTATTGATGTATAAATTGAACAACTATGCTATATGGAGAGTAAATAGTTGTGAATGTCTTCTATGCTTAGACTTGTTAACTGACTTTTATGTGATAAAAGAAAATTTCATGGTTATCTGGTCTCATTTTTTGTTCATCTTTTGGAAATTATATTTGGATCTTACTGACTAGTATTTGCATAGAAGTCCTGCATCACTCAATACGCAACAACGATGTTAGATACACAAGTTGACTTACGCTATCGTGGCAAGTATTTCGAGTCATGCTCAACCCAATAACAATCAATTATGCCCATAAGTTCAGTTGAGGTTTAACACGATCCACTATTTAGGGCTTAACATGATATGCTTAAACACAAGATTTTAAGTCTAACATGAACTCAACCCGATATGCACCATTAGTATTTTAGTCAAGTACATAAAGGATTAGTATAACATGTGCAATCTCAAATAACTACTACTACTGAGCAATCTCAAAATAAACATAAATAAACAAAAAAATATGATCTCATATGTTTTATGTTTCTTCTTGCTGCTATTTGTTTTACTATTATAGCAATCTAAATCTAGAAACATGATCAAGGTAATATAGCTTATTTTTATTAGCTAATTTACCTTTAGTTTCACAACCCAAAACCCTAAACTCATCATTTTCTTATCGAAGAGTGCAAGTACTATATTTAGTATTATTTTGATGAGTTTGTAACTCAGCCATAATAAACCATATCTATTTTATTTTTTTAATATAACTTATATTTGCGTTTAGGCCTATATTCCTATAATGTCTCATACCTATTACATTACAACTGACATATCAATATAAATATAAATAATATATATATATATATATATATATATATATGTTACCCTTATTTG
The DNA here is from genome assembly GCA_004837865.1 of Musa balbisiana. NCBI lineage: Eukaryota > Viridiplantae > Streptophyta > Magnoliopsida > Zingiberales > Musaceae > Musa > Musa balbisiana. The sequence goes on from CM017197.1 coordinate 39,639,879, forward strand.
GTGATATAATTTATGATGTCTATACTTATAATATGATAAATGATATGTTTATATTTTTGGCTTTTAAAATTAAAATATATGCTTTCCAAAAATATTATACTTAGTGTGCTAGTTGAGCATGCATAAGAATAAAATTTTATTTTAATCTTATTTTATTAAAAAAAAAATGTATGGTCCATCGATGCAACAAGCTTAAGTGTATAAACAGATTTATGTATGAGATTACGTGATGCTAATAAGCATGTATATGGTAATTAGAAATAGTGATTGAATTATAATTGACCTTAAGTGAATATCAAGGTTTGAATGAGTTTGAATATGATTAAAATAAAGAAGTTTAAGTTTTAAATATCATGTATATAGAGGATAATAAAAAATTAAATAGAAATATAAATCAAAGAGTGTTATGCTAAAGATATAAGTGAGATTGAGTGATGCGTTACACCAAATATATCATTTTTGTCAAATCAAATAAGACTCTCAATTGATATTATTATAATATTATAATTATATTAATAAAAAATCTAAAAATAAAGTCTAATGGGATTGAACTTTAAACCTCAGGGTAACCTCTTAATCACCTCTATCTTATTTTGACTACATCCTTTTTTCCAATCTGATATCTCATGATCTTTTCTTTTCTTCTTTAGTTATTCTCTTAGTTTTTCTCAAGCTAGGAAACTCTAGCTCAAGTAAAAAACACTCCAATTTTCTTTTACTATACCTAAGATTTCTATTTTATAGATTATAGATTGATTTTTTTAGTTATTTTTTAGTAATCTTGAATTTTAATTAATATTTAATATTTTAATATTTTAATATATTTTGTATTAATCTCTTATGGTTCTAAAACCTCTAGTATTACTTTAATTTAAAATCGATGTATATAGAGTTATAAGTATCTTAATATAAGATACTCAAAATCTTCTATTTCTAAGAAGAAATTTTATTTAGATAGAATTGACCCCTTAGAGATATGATTTGGCTCTGTCCTTTTAATATATTTTAAAACATTCTCTCAAAGTTCTATAAGATTTAAATTTTAGTAAATATCATCTTTGTGTAATAAGATATAAGATTTATAAATTCGGGTAGGCCTAACCCAGTTTCAATAGAACAAAATAGGTATTAGTATGATAGTTTAGCTTCCAAATAATTTTAAGTTAAAAATTAGTATGTATTTAGTTCTATATATCTCCTAATTTTTATAAAATTTTATGATAATTCAAGATCATTTTGTTTGCTAAAATAGTTAAATAAAATTTCTTTATAAAATTATATGATGGTTTGAGTAATACTAATCAGTTTATTAATTATAGAGTGAATTATTAAACAAAAATGGTAAATTTTAGATAATTTTTTGGGCTGATTATAGTTTATTTTATTAAGGATTTATTAAAAAAAATTTACGAATTATTACTATGAGCTATTATAAATCAATAATTCAAGAGGTAAGATTCTTAATGAAGGAATCTCATGGTCATATGCTCCTAATTTGATTGATGTGTCATTCCTTTACACTCGACCATTAAGGAACATGGTTTTTTATTAACATCTTCATTTTAAGTCAAATCAAATAAGTATAAGTTTAATTAATTATAAAATAGTGGTCATATAAATTATCATATCCATAATACATTTTGAAAAGCATATTTCGAATGATATGAATGTATATATTTTATAAGCATAAACATATATGAATTGAGATGAAAATATATTATATACATGAATATATGATGACAAGTAGTGTGGGAGTGCATATGTTTTTTATGACGTGTAGTATGAGAGTGTATGAATATATTATGATGTGCAATGTATGTATATGCTATGATGTGTAGTATGAGAGTGCACATAAGAGTACATGAATATGTAATAATATGTAATATATATATATACTATGATGTATAATGTAAGAGTATATGGATATGTTAAGACGTGCAATGTACGTATATGCTATGATGTACAATATGAGAGTGCACGTAAGAGTGTATGGATATGTTATGATATGCAATGTACGTATATGCTACGATGTGCAGTATGAGAGCGCATGTAAGAGTGCATAGGTATATTATGATGTGTAATGTATATATGCTATGATGTGTAATGTGAAAGTGCATGTATGTATTATGACATGCGATGTAAGAGTATACATATATATTATGACATGCGGTATGAGAGTGCAAATATATATTATAACATCTAATATAGAAGTGCATGTATATATAACAATGACATGTGGTATGAAAGTGCACGTATGTATTATGATATAGGGTATAGAAGTATATGAATTTACTATACTTTCTACATATGAGTATAAATATTTTGAATTATTTGGATATAAAATCGTACCTCTTTATTTTGAACATGTTATGTTGTAGGGTTATGCTTGCTAAAAAAAAAAAAAAAAAACATAGAATAAGATGTTTATAGTTAAATGTCTTGTACCGATGATTTTGAAGTATCATATAAATGATATGATACATCTTTACCTAAATAAAGCTATAAAGATTTATACTTACTGAGTGATTATTTATTATAAATCATATTTTATAAATAAAAATACTAGTGCCCTACTCAAGTGATTTGGTTAGGAAGTGAGCACATGCGAGCCTATGCTAATGCAGATATAAATGATAACTTATGAATATTTATTTGTGTATAACTTTTAGATATGTGTGGGTACATTTTTCTTTTGACTAGAGATTATAATTAGGTATAAATATCAAAATTACTATATAAAAGGGGAACCAAGTCATTTTGTTTATTAAATTAATATATTTTAATTTTAAGATTACTTATACTCCTATTAATAGTAATAAAAGAACTAAAAAGTAACATCCTACTTTATGGATGAGACTAAAAAGTGTTATAACTTTGAACTAATTTTTCTTCCATTAACTAGTATTTTTTTCACTATTTCAAAACTATAAATCCTTAAAAAATAATAATTTCTTTATTCAAGGAGCTTAAATCTCATTTTATTTTAAATTTGATATAACAAATTTTAGATAATATATATTTCCATCAAAACTGATTTGTATTATGACATGCGGTGTGTGAGTATATGTATATATATTATGACATATAATATGGGAGCACACATATATATTACAATGACATATAGTGTGAGAGCATACGAATATATTATGATATGAGGTGTAGAAGTCCATGATTATATATGATAAGTATTTTAAATTATTTCGATATAGAATTTTACCTTTTTATTTTGCATATATTACGTTGTAAAGTTATGCTTATTAAATAAGTTGAGATGTTTTCCATTAAATATCTTCTATCGATGATTTTAAAATATTATATATATGATATGATATATGCTCATCTAAATAAGGTTATAAAGACTTATACTTACCGAGTGATTACTCGCTTTATTTTATAGGTAAAGATACTAGTACTCCACCCAAGTGATTGGGCCAAAAACTGAGTATGTGCAAACTTATGCTAGTGCAGATATAAATGATGACTTATGACCATTTGTATATAGATAATTTTTGGATATATTGTGTGGGTGTATTTTCCTTTTGGTTAGAGGTCATCATTATGTACAAGTGTCAAAACCACTTTGAATTCTATCATTTTGTTTAATAAATTAACATATTTTACTTTTAAGATTATCTTTTTTTTGTTTAATAGCTATAAAAGAATTGAAAAGTGATATCATATCATAATTATACATGTTAGGTATGGGTGGGAATAGGAATAGGATGTTACATAAATAAAATTTATAATATATGCATAGAAAACTATCACACCCCCCGAATTATCACATTCAAGATGGCATAAACCTAACTTAAATCAACAATATTAAATTTTATCAATAATCCAGAATCCAAACTAACAATTGAAGATACTAAAACATTCAAATATCTAACGATCCATAAAACTTATGTAGTTTATAATCATATACCATATCCCTCGATGATTCATAAAATTTGAAGCCAACTCACTATAACAATAATCACAATATAAATCCATAAGTGTGGGAATCTATATAATCACAAAACCAACATTTACCACAAGTTCATAACATTACACAAATTAAACTTAACATTCCAAAATCCTAAACATGAGAGGTCCTTTAAACTTTTATAAAACCCATAATTCATATTTACCATCAATATTTTATTAGATGTAAAGTTTACTTATACAACAAAAACATATCTACAAATAAAGATTTACCCAAAATCTTCTAGCTTTCTATTGCCTCAACCTAATTTTAACATTTAAGCGAGCGATAAGTTATCATGAAAAAATTTATATAGTAACAGAGTGAGCATACAAAGCTTAACAAGCGACTAACATATTAATGACAAAATATGACAGTTTCAAACAAATAATGAGAGTAAGGATTTATTGGAGTATATCATTGGCACAAAAAGTATTTAGGCATGTATCAAATGATATAAGAAGCATTTAGGTGCATAACAAAGATGTAAGAATGTTTAGGAACACATCAATGACATACGAAATATTTCGAAGTATATCAAGCGAACAAATAACAAACATAAGCTGGTATGTCATATTTGATATTGCATGTATTTTATTTTTATCCAAAGCATATATAGAAACATAAGTAATGCTTTGGATATCATATCAAAAACATAGAGTATGAAGTAGGATCACACATAATATAGTCTATTCATTTTTGGATAACCACCAAACATAAGTCCCCCATGTTTGAGAGCTCCATCCACCCATATTTAAGTAAAGTCAAAGGAGACTGGCAGAACATCACGGACTCTATACATAACTCTCTTTACCATTTCTAGTAAAGGTTCATATTTATTCCACAAACACCAAAATATAATAGGATATTATGAATAATAAGAATGACATATATTGGAAATACATGCAAAACAATGAAACAAGCATATGCTTATACGAAACAAGACGATGCAAATATAAACTTTACATTATAGATTCAGAAATACAAATAATTTAAGGATGAGCATTATAAGAATTCAAAATAATAATATAAAACTCATTTGAAGAAAAAAATTTTACTGAAATTAATTTAAAGGGATAAATCATGAATAGGCAAAATCAGTAAAACTCAATTCTAGCATAATTTGAGAGGTATATTTTATAAATTATTTAAATAACCAATTATACTCTAATTTACTCAAAATTATTATCATTTGAAAGATATATCAATCTAATTTTAGATAAATTAAGTTTTGTATAAATTAGAATTTCTAACAGGGAGTTACAAATAATTTTGTGACAAAAGATCAGAAAACATCATCTCTATTTTACTGAATCCAAAGGTTCGATAAAAACATATGTTTCAGTTATGCTCCGAATCTTTCAAATTAGATATGCACAAAAATATTTATGAGTCTAGTTTCTAATAAATCATATTTTTTATAAATCAGAGTTCCCAATAGAAAGTTATAAGTAGTTTAGTATCGAAAAGTCAAAAATTATGGTCCATATTTTATAAAATTTATAAGATTAATTGAAATAGAAGTTTGAGTAGATATTTGAACTCTGAATATTTTAATATAGGTATCAAAAGAAATTTTTTTAAATCTACTTTCAAATGAATTAGATTCTTTCTAGATTAGAGTTTGGTGTTAAAAGTTAGATCTGAAATAATACATAGAGATTAGATTACCAAAAAATTTCAGATTCATAGTTTTATACGTAAACGAGAGAAATATCTTGTACTAAATTAAAAACTTTCAAATTAAGATTACTATATGATGGGATTAGAACACTTGCATTTGAGAATTTTGATCCCAAATGAAAAGATTTGAGCAAAAAGACCGAAAGCCCCAAATTTCTCCTCTTCTTTTTATTTTTTTTCTTCTTTTTTATCTCTTCCTTTTCTCCAACGTAAGCTATCTTCTCAAATTCCTTAAGAATGAAGACAGAGAGGCTTAAGCGATGGAATTTATTATTTTATATATTTTATTATTTAGTCTTTATATTATTTATATTATGATTATATCCTCAAGATTTACAAATAGATTCTCATATTTTTACAAACAGGTCCTCAAATTTATATTTAGGCTCTTTGATATAATTCAAAATAGATATATACATTATAATTAGAAACTTATATAAAAATCTAGAAATGATTGATGTTAAAAAACTGTTAACAATTATATTAATTATTAAAATTTTAATTTTATGAAAAATATAATTATATTTGAATATCATCTAACTTGGTCGGAGCACTTGAAAGCATGACATGTTTCAAACTCATTTTTTATCAAATTCAAATTTAATTTTATGGCTTCAATGAGACAAGTTCTATGCTCCGTCTCCCAATGATGCTGTGGTAGGCAAACAAATTCAATTGTCAACTTAGAAAGGAAACTATCTTATCAAGAATAAAGGATAACTTTGTAAGAAATAAATAATTTCTATAGAGACTACTATTTACGACTCCAAATTCTATGAAGCAAGAGTTGAAAGGTGGTAAGGAAGAGGCTTGGCAGGAAGGCTTTCGGTTCTCTACAGTTAGATTCCAAGCTTAAGGGTGAGCAAGTCTATTGTTGGTTGGTTCTACAAGAAGAACACATGTCAGCTTTGATGATTTGATTACAACTAAATTGAATACAGCCAAATAAATTGAATCATATGAGCTACTTAAGTTAATTTTTTTTTAAAAACATATCAAATTAACTTTGTTTAAAGCATAATTAAAATTTAAATTTCTTGAGATCAATCAAGCATACCAATAAAAGGGTAACTTGAGCTACCACAGTTGTTCTTTCCCTGCTTTGAGGAATCAGAACTATACAGATAGAGTGACCAACATTTTTGATAAAAAACAATTATAAGATTTAAAACATATTAATCAATTAGGGGGGAGGAACATATTTGGTGCTCATGTAATGAGTTTGAGGTGGCATATGTTTCAAGCACACACTTCCTCTCATTTTTTTTGTATTTTTTTTCTCTATAATTGGGGCCTATAAAAGGTGAAAAAATAATAATTAAATGAGTTACTTGTGACTAATGTGAGTTCACTATTTTTTAATACTAAGACTTTATCATCCACATGTGAGGAGAAAGTGTGAGACTTTCAACTTGAAAGTAAAAAAAATCCTTGACTAGTATTAGTTTTTTATTTTTCTTCCCTCTGTTAGTGTCTATTTTTTTTTCACTATTTCAAAACTAACAAATCCTAAAAAATAGTAATTGAATTTGATATAACAAAGTTGACATAATATATATTTTCATCAAAGCCGATTTATATTTCATTCATTTCAACTTTGGACAAGTAATCAGAGAGTGGAAGAATATGTTATGAGACCAATTTGATTTTTTTTATAAATTGTTTTAGTTCAAGGATCTTTTACAAATGAATATTTATAAATTTATATTATTTATTGAAAATGTCAAAAATGAAACTAACCTAAAGAATGTCTATAAAATAATTACAAGAGTAATTGTGTGTTATACCTAAATATGTTAGGATGAAATCTCAGAACAAAAAAAACCTCTTAGTGGACTTTTGATGAAAGATAATACTCTCTCATTTTATTTTCCTTTCATCTCAAAAATACCTTTGACAAAACATCTATTTTTCTTTTATCGATTGATCTATAAGGTAAATCGATCATGAACCGGTCCATAAGGTGCATCGATCCGATTATAATGGTGTCAAAAAAATATTATAACCCCATTTAAGTTTTGGTATATTTTTATAATCAACCAATAAGAATACCTATTTACACTCCGATAATGATGATAAGTTAGTTTGTATTATATTTGGATCTTGCTAACCTGAGTTGGCATAAAAGTCTTAGAGAGATGTCTCAAATTTGTCCCCAAACATCCCTCCAACTTTATTTTCTAACTTGTATGATATTGTTTTGGAAAGGTTTTAAAGGTTTATTCCATATATTTAGCAGATTTACTGCTATAGAAAAAGATTTTATTTTGACCCAAAATTAAACTCTAATATGTAATTAGTCCTCCACAGGTTATCAGGTTTGGTGGCACAGCTAAAGAAACTTAAGGTTAGTGTCACCTACAGCTGAAGAAACTGAGGTTATTGTCACACTCACATAAATTCTCTCTCACATTATGTAGCCAAAAAGAAGAAAGAAAAGTTCATTTCTAGATCAAATTTGATGAACACATTTACTTTCTTTATATTTAAGGAATTAAATGTTTTGAAGTACTTTGGTCATTTTGTACATTTCATAGGATTCCAACAAATGCCTCTGCTGCTGCTACAGATCTAATGCCATGCCCCAACCTTTATCCACCTGCCCCGAGAGCGATGCATCTTCACCGGAAAAGACCTCGCCCATGAATGTGGAGGCATTGGCCATGGTTCCACCATGCATGCAATAATAAGCCCAAGCGACATGAAGTCTCTCCCCGCCGGGTTCGGAGGTCCTTCCTTCCTTCTCTGTCGCCGAAAGTGGAAGGTTGGGACTGGAAGGCATGTTTTCCATCTGCTGCATTACAACGATAATAGATAGACGAAGGCAGGCTTCTTTCTTACGGCTGCATGCATTCATTGGTTCAGGTGGCGAGATGTCAAACTCTCCGCCTTCGAGAGCGCAAAGCGCAGGACTTACGTAGATCTCAGGGTAATAAATAACAGTGTCTGCACCGTCTCAAACGCTTCGACTAATTCTGGCATGTTCGACTATGTTCGTTTTATGTTTCCTCTCTGCACTTAGCTTCCGTTTCAAGTGTTACTACTTCTCTCGGATTGGTTTGGTTGGCGGGTGATGGTAGGAAAGTTAGCTGCATCCATTTTAGCATATGCGTGATGTTGCCCTACGCAACTTGGTTAAAGACATCGACTCGGTGAGGGATAAAGATGGACCGAAGTGTCATTCTTGCATCTCTCCTACGGTGGGAAGAAGCTGCACGTCTCTGGAGAAAAAGATAGGTCTATGTGCCATGTGATAATCATGGTGGAATTGTTTTTGGTTGGTGCCAGTCAGGATTTCTCCACGGCACTGGTCTCACCATCAAGCCAAGCTCCAGCTGAGATCTCTTTCATATCTATCTAAAGAGATAGAAGTCAGATGTTCCACGCCAAATTCTATCAAGAAAATACGAAAAAGATAGGTAAAATTAGTTGATGAATCTGTAGTACATGCAACACTATCATACACGTCTCCCATTTCCCACCTCACTCACGAATATTTCACCAAGAACCCTAAATCTACAGACTTGAATCCTTGTTGCAGGACTCGATGGATTGATTAGCTTTCGGTGGGAGTAGATATTGGTCGAGAACCATCATTCTCCAAATGTCATGCTCCTCATCCATCGAGTGTGCTTGTTGAACACTTAAATCGAAGTTATGTCCATGTTTTTATTTGTATACTCGAACCAATCTTCACTAATTGCCAAGAGAATGTGTGCTTTCTTTTTTTCTACTGAAAAATGCTGGCATCAGTTAGTATTATACTGTACATCTCATCATTTCTTTTTTTTCTTTTTTGGGCTTTCATGACAAGTTCACTAAAATAAAGGTAGAAGGTAAAAGCAGCATTGGAGAGATCCACAATTAACATCATAAGTAGGCTAGGACATTAAATTAGTTGAAATCGTGAGACATCTTTGCGACAATTGTCATGGACTTAATTGGAGTTGCTTAAGTCTTGAAGCACTATTGTGCTAACTTCTCATACTTAACTAAGATTCCCTAAGCCATGAAAGCGTCATTGCGATATATGCATCCGCAAAGGATCAACCTAGTTGCAACCTCGTGCAGGTTTTAAAGAACCTATAAAATGACAAATCGATTAGTTTGAAAACGAATAGTGGATAAATCTCAACGTCTCGCGAAGAGGAAAGCTTTATAAGTAATTCAGCGAGCACCTTGAGTGCAAGAGAGAAAAGAGATGAATAAGAAAATAAAGACTTTAGAAGGTTGAACGAACAATTATAAATCTGCAAACACTGCTCACCAGGTGTTGGGTGCGAAGGCAAGTTCCCGTCAAATTAATGTGCTAACTTGTGAAGATTGTTCGAATGCCCGATATTACCCCGAAACCCCATCCCTCCTAGTGCCACCTAGGAGGTTCCAAAGTACTAAAATGATTGACATTTCGTATGCAATTGTGATATGTAGAAAATAAACCGTGGTATGCAAAAATAAAATCAGCAATCGCACTACAATGTTATAATTTATTTGAACTTATATTTGTAAAAATAAAAACACACAAAATTAAAGTAAAATATACTGCAAAGTATCTGTATATGCAAAAGCGACAAAGGTCAATGATGACTGTTCATGTGAATATGCGAATCATCCCAAATTAAACTATGTATCTACATTTCAATGCAGCGGAACTGTAGGAATATCGAAGGTGATTTCATAGTTTTACTTTCTACGGAAGTCTCTTCAAATGTATGCTTTTATTAACAATTGGAATCGACCCATCTGTAAGGAGAAGTCAAACTACATGTGCCGGTTGACTTGGTTTGAGGTTAGACATTATGAACAGCTTGTTGAGAAGTCAAAGGTGACATAACACAAAGTTTAGGTTTCGTTGTAAGCCATGTGTTCTCCCGGAGAATCTGTCCTCTTCCTTGGGCTATATAGTCGTGGGCGTAAAGAGTCAGCATTGCGTGGTGCAAAGATAAGTGGAGCTGACCGGCGAATTGGTCTCGAGGCTTATCCACAAGGGAGACTTGACTTACGAAGTCGCCGATCGGAATGGGGATAGCCTAAAACTATACCAGATTTATATAAAATAATAATAAAATGTATAATAAATCAAAATTAAATATTAAAAGAAATCTACCTAAGATACAACCTGTATGATTTGGTTAAGACAATCCTAGCACTAATCAAAATAAAATGAAATATATACTATATTTTCATGTTGCATAATGTTTGCATTGGTTGAATAGTATAGCCATCGTCTTGTAAGTAGAGTTTGTATATCATACGTAAATCATTTGACGGTTGGACCAATCAACGTATTAAACATGTATTATGGTATCAGAAGAGGAGAGAAGAAAGTGATAGAGAAGAAGACAAGGAGGATGAAGAGAAGAGTAGTATCACCAATGTTTGAGTGTAGGTTGTGAGTGGGCATCAAGCTTGTTGAGGTAAAGACATTATGAAACCCCATTTTCTCCATTGGAACGGCTTGATGAGGAATCCAAGTGACATAATACAAAATGTAGTTTCTGTTGCAAGCCCTGTGTTCACCAAGAGTGTCTTTCTCTTTCTTTCTTCCTTGGCACTTCCAAGGTTATCGTCTAAATGCTGATTTCGGAGTGGGTATAAATGGTGCAGATAAGATTAGTAGAACCGCACTGGTCTTGTGGCCTATCTACTAGGAAGACTTGACTTACAAAATCCTTCATGGGAATGGTTGTGCAAGGATGACTTGACTTACAAAGTCATCTATGGGAATACTTGAATCTCGATGGAGTTCATGTGTCTATCACGGAATGCGATGGATTAAAACTATATCAGATTTAAGTAAATAAAATAAAATATAGGATGATTTTCCTAGAAAACATTCTCTGATTTTTTTCTCTCTCTCTCTCTCTTTTGGTTTTTCTCAAATAGTATTTTTAATTCAAAAAACCTAAAATACCCCTCATCGACTTTTCTCATCAATTTTTTTATCAATTTTGGATTATTATAATATTTTTATTCAATTTATTTACCATGTTTTTCAATAATATCTATAGTGTTTTTATGCACCCGGAATCAGAGCTAAACTAGTTTGGTTATTTATTGGTTTCAAATCGAATCAGAACCGATATGATGCAATTCGATTTCGATTCTTAACTTAAAGAATCAAAATCGTTAATTTTGAAATCGATTATTTAGGAACCAAAATTGATGGTTTTAATTTTGATTTGGATCGCTAGTTTCGATTCGAATCTGTAATTTTTAAAATTTTATTTATTTAAAACAATTTTATATTTTTTTAAAAAAAATTAATTAAAAAATAAAATAATAATAGTTCGAATTGGAACCATCGGTCCTGATTTTAAAATCAAGTCTTATCGATTCGATTTCCATTCCTAATTTTAAAAAATCGAAACGCTTACCTAATATGTTTAAGGCATGCATAAGATTTGTTTTGTTGAATCATGCAACCGTTTTAACTTATAGGCATAGCAAACGGATAGTTATGTATGAACATAAAATTATTCAAAAATAATACTTCTAGCATACGAATTTTAGAAATTTTATTTTACTGAGAGATAACGTAAAATATAAATTATTAATCAGTGTTATCTTGACACATTTTGAGTGTCAATACAACACTCAACTTATCAAGTAGATTTGTTTCATTTTTTGAATTATGCGATCGTAATTTAAATTTTAATGGGATGACATTGATTTACTCGTTTTTCAATATATGTTTTAGTTTTGGGAGACTAATCCTTCGTTGAAGAACTATGGGAGAAAAGAGTGATGAAAAAGGGCATGAAGATTAGTATTTTGTCAGTGATGAGAATCAATGATGGAAAAGGACGGAAGGATGTCACGTAATCGAGGCAAAACATGTTACATTCGCAACCGACCCAACAGTTCAGCGTCGTGGCATGATACTATGCCCGATGGTTCTCATATTCCAACTCACCCAACTCTAACGACGAGCCTTCGGCCCTATAGACATGGTTTCGTTTCGAGGTGGGGACACTACGACTGCTCGCGATCAACCCGCGGAGTCGACCCTTCGCGCGATCCGTCGCCGCGTGTATCACGTCACCGCCGCCGCGGTGTTTGACCCCCAAACTTGGTCACCGAGAAATACCAGCCTCTTTGTGGGCCCCTCAAAGCTAGATTTACTGAAATAACCTCGTCGTGTCGTTTCTCCCCATAATTCGCAAAAAGTAATAATCATTAAACCGACACCGTTTGGGTTTTGAGGTTTCGAACCATTAATCGACAAAGCCACAATTTTGACGAATGAAATTGGAGATTGGTCCCACATAAATAATACAATAAAGAGAAAAGAGGTAATTGCATGTCGATGTAATGCATGAAGGAATCCTAAATATATCAACCGACCATAACGAAAGCTTTGGAACACTAAATATAATATTACTAATTAGCAGTTTCATGGAAGCTACCACTAAAAATACTGTGTTCTAAGTAAGGCAACAAGGAATATATCCCATTCAAGCACCTTATGGATCACCCATTCCACATAAATCATCTCCTGAAGAGGTGACTTGCAACGCAAGCAACAGTGACACGACCACTTTGCGCGTAGAAGAATATTAATATCATCCTTATTTCGTGTCCAATTTGCGTATTATTTATTAATGAGAGAGCCACAGTTGTCGCATGGCCCTCAATCGACCAACCACTCGACGGGTCCCGCGCCTTCACCGTTTCTCAGTGGACAATTCTGTGTTTCCTGCCGCGGCCGAGGCAGGAGAACCTTGGTCCGTTGTTAAGGGTGGAACCGATGCTGTCCGTTGGATGCCAATCGTATGGCCCAAGTTTCTCTTTCGAGCTCGAATCCGTTGCCCAGCGAAAGAGACGGGCTTTTCGTGTCACTTTCGCGAAGCTACCGGCCTTTTATTAGCCATTTAAAATGCATGTCAAGGGTTTTTTTTGTCTTTTCACGACTCCCCGAGCGGCCATTTATTGCTGTCTTTTCCCATCTCCTTCACCCTTTCTCTGTCTCTGTCTCTCTCTCTCTCTCTCTCTCTCTCTTGCCTTCACCCTCCTCCTGCGTTGCCGCAGGCTATCTACGTACCTTTGCCAAATCCATTTGGATCCGGGGAGCTTCGGAGAATTCGATCTGTTCTCAAATTTCTCGTTCTCTCGATCGAGAAATTCGAGATTTTGAAGGACGAATTTGACTCTGGTTTGGTGCTTCGGAACCAAAAGCGGGATTTCTAGGTCGATTCCTCGAATTCGACGAGGAAACGAGGGTTTCGTGGAGGGATCAGGCGTCGTTCGCCATGCTACTGGCTCGGGAGTTTGGGGTTCGGGTCGGGGAGGCGCCTTCGCCGCCGGTGGCCACGCGTCGACGGTCGGCCAGGCTGGGGCCCTGGGTGTTGGATCCGCGGCCCGCCTCTGGGTCTCCCCGGGGGCGGAATGGCGGCGGGGAGGGCGACTTCCGTATCTGCTCTGCCGCCAAGGATTTCATGGGCCAGATTGGTGGGTTCAGCCACGAGAGCGAGCACGACTTGGCGTTGATGGTGAGCGATTTCCTGGAGAACGGGAGCGGTAGCGCCGAGTCACGGTACAGCAGCGATAGCGATTCCGGGTTCTCGGATCTTGCTCACCTTGCCGAAAATGTAATGGTCGGTTATCACATTCTTCGGGCCTCTGATTTCTAATTTGTTATTCTTCCTCTTATTTGTTAGCCTTTAAATCTCTATTACTTGCCTTGTCTTTCAACCTTTTAGGTTTCAGTCTTATGTTAACAGTGATGGAAAAACATAAGAACTTGTTGCGATTATTGTCTAAAATAAAACTTAAATTAGTTGCAGTGGTTAATTCAGATTAAGCTTACGCAGTGATGTTCCCGAAGATGTTGCTGAGGCTACTTGGAGGAAGGAAAAAATGTCTGATTGGAAAACTATTGATGGTATTAATTAATTGGTTTTCTATTTTTATGATAGATGAATATGTTGAACCTCATGCTACGTCCAACAGGCTTACTTCTCTTAGATCTGTATGTGTTCCCCATGTCCTTCATTCACCCTGCCCACATAAACTGTACAAGTTTCTATCTTTGTGCCCAAGGCCATGTAGGTGGTCGGGATAAGCACAAATTCCAGTAATTTATGATGTAGTCCAGGCTTAAGTATGTTATTATATATGGGATTAATATGCTGTTTGGGTCTTCAGGATAGATGATTAGAATTGGGTGGTTATTTTAAGGAATAGCACTGTTAATTTGTAATATTTTCCCTTCCCACCATAGTTCTTAACTCTTGGGCTAAGGTCTAATGGCCAAAAATAAAACTGATTCTGTGCTGTGACTGTCTGCTCTTTCTGCTTTTATGTGATCCTTTCCTCACCGTTGTGAGACTTATGTATCATAGGCTTTTCTGCTAGTCATGTCTGGTGATGGATAGATTTTGCTTTTCCTTACTGTGTCACATTTAGTTTTTGAATTGAAATTTCAATTAACCTCATCCCATTGGATTTTTAGATGAACATGACCGAATAAGTAGATTTTACCACAGGATTGAAATTTCAATTACCTCGGACAGTGAACATGAACGTCAACTGACTGAACAGTGGGAGAGTTGATTCGTTGTTTAGTTCCTTAACCATTAAGCACTCGTTTGTGTTAAAGTGACTTGTTTAGGCTGGAGTATATTATGATTGATTAAGCATGCCCGAGTTTTTCTTTGCCTTTATACTCTCGTCTTTTTGGATTATAAGATGGATATGCATGGCTGCAAGGTAGCAAGGTATCAATCATAGTGTAAATTTCATGTATCAAACAAGTTGATAGGACTTAAAACTTTTTTTAACGAAAGATCATCATTATCAAGTTTTTGTTCGACAGTGGGTGTGATTAATTATTTGAATTTGACCTAGTTTATCTGACTGTATGCTCTCTGCATACTGGTTTAGAACTAATTCTATAATTTTCATCATAGGAACAGGCATTTTACATATCTGTTGTTTGTCTATGATTTATTGGAACCCCCCTCTCTACCGACACATTTCAGAAACTATTTTGAACGCATACTGTTTCAAATTTGCCATCATGTTTCTTTTATTATCCAAGCAAAAACACCTTAGATGTGTCTCTCACCTTGGAATGCAAATAATTAATTTCTGTTGTTTGTTTTGCAGTTTGTTAAACGTGGTATGACACAGTCTGAGAGCGGTTTGCAATCCGTTGTCCATTCCCTTCTCTTTTCTATTAATGAGGTAGACCTCTATCTCGTGAAGGAGGAGCAATGCAATGCCAGTTGTATAAGGCAGAGTTTGGTTAAGCTCCTGAAACTCTCTGGTTATGATGCTGCTATATGCTCATCTAGATGGCAGGGTTTTGACAAAGTTCCTGGAGGTACATCTAATTGTCCTTTTTGTTTCATACGATCTTCATTCAGGTCATTGGAACTGTCAAACCAATCTTCAACTCTTTTGGACTGCTTCTCTTGTGACAGGAGATCATGAATATATCGATGTGGTTCTCGGTGAAGCCGAGGGTTCTGAACGTTTGATCATCGACATTGACTTCCGCAGCCACTTTGAGATTGCAAGAGCAGTTGATTCTTATGATGCTGTTCTGAGTTCTCTACCGGTAGTCTATGTTGGCTCCTTGTCTAGACTTAAACAGTTCTTGCAGGTCATGGTCGACGCTGCAAAATTTTCTCTCAAGCAGAACTCAATGCCTCTGCCTCCGTGGAGATCGCTGGCTTATTTACAAGCAAAGTGGTACTCCAAGTATGAGAGGGAACAGAATGTAAACACAAGGAACAAGCACATTGTTGGTTCTGATCATAGACAGTGTATCGGCCATCTGCAGCGGCTGAAAGCCTCCCTTAAGTTGGAAATCGAATCAGAACGGTTGCTGAAGCCTATAACCAACGACAAGAAACGGATGGCAAAATCAGATAGACAGAGGCTCTCCCTGCTCAGTTGCTGATTCAGGTGTATATGAATACGTATTGGTGCAAAGAGTTTCAATTCTTTGGATACAAGAAATAGCATAGAGAACAACATCTGACACTTTTTTTCCAGCAAACATTTTGTTCGGGGCACCGAATAAGTTGGAATTGTGGTTTCACAAACCAGCAACTAGGCACATAAAATTCAAGTTCAATGTTCTACATTCACAAGAAGCCAGCAAAAAAGCTCAGAGGCTCTTGTTTTCAACCTGCTGACTCACCTTACCCATTACGGTTGTACTTTTCAGATTCTTTTCTGCGCAGTTCATTTCTTTGGTCCTGCAAAAATTTTGTTTGAGGTGTGTGGTGGAAAAATTTTCTCCACCAGTTCTGTCCTTCGTAGATTCTTGTCATCAAAATTATACAACGATATATTGTTCTCATTTACTTGTGACAGTGACAAATATAAATAAGCAGCTGAAACAAGCTCTCCTTTTGTGATGGAGATCAAGATTATAATAATGGCTTTTGTGCCTGGCCTTCACTATGTTGAGGAATGTAAGCTTGTCTTACATATTAATTTGATACGATCCACACATGATTAAGAAGCATACCATGATATCATCTAATTATTTGATTAAAAGGGTTAGGGTAGATGATCTTATCTCTACTACTAGAAAGGGCTTAATTCAATTGGACTTAAATAGCATTTAACAATATGAAAAAGATATATTGTCATATTATCTTTTTATAGACGAGAGCAGAGGATCTAAAATGATAATTGGAAAAGTCCCTTCAATCAATGTCATAACTATAATCAGAATCTAATCATGTTTATAATATATTTTACTTATGGTCTTGAGTGTATTTTATTGTTTGTCTCGAAGTTTTCTAATATACTTATCTAATATTTTTATTGTTTGTATTTTACTTTTTTGTTATTAAAAAAATAAATTAAGAATATTAAAAATTAAAATTTTAAGGAATTATATATTTTTTATTTGTTGGACTTTCTTGAAGATATATACATCATTTGAAAATTTTAAAACTAAAATATAAATAAAAAATATTTTTATTTTTATTAAATATTAAATATTATTAATATTCTGAAATTTGGGACTTTGATATTTTTATTTTTGTTGATTTTTTGGATTAAATTAAGTTAATATTTGAAGAACTAAAATTAAAATTCTATCTTTCATTTTATTGTTATTATGATTTTTTAAATTTTAAATCTTTCTAATAAGAACAAATTCCATGCAATATTTGAAAATCTAGAAGCTCCAATAAACGCTAGTTTCTTTTTTGATCAATTATTTTTTAATTCCCTCTATGACAATGGTTGAAGCTTAAATTTTTATGAATATTTCACGAAATTTTCATTTCTTTAATGGAGTTGAAGTGGTATGTGCAAAGGGATTAAAATTTTATTAATATTTCACGATAAATTTTCATTTCTTTTATGGAGTTGAAGTGGATGTGCAAAGGAGGATAAGTTTAACTAAAGCTTTTAACATCATATAAATTATTGTACTATATGGTTACCATATTTCCTAATTGATTACATCTTTTGTTAAAGGAGGATAAGTTTAACTAAAAGCTTTTAACATCATATAAATTATTGTACTATATGGTTACCATATTTCCTAATTGATATACATCTTTTGTTTAACCAAGTTTCTTACTATCAAATTTGTTCAATATTGTACAATATAAAAAAAATATCATTTCTCAAAGTTTTGTATTATAGTTTGTCATATTATAGTTTGTTCATAGGCTCATACAATTGTGTACTCGAATTCTAAGGAGATAGGTGATCTTTTTTAGTCCGCTATACAATACATAGTTTCAATGTCTATTGCACCAATTTAAGAGGCACATTGCATGAATTATTTGGATAACTAATTATGCTCTAATTTACACAAAATAGAAGTCATTTGAAATATATATATTAATCTAGTTTTAGATAAATCATGTTTTGTATGAATAGGAGCTTCCAACAAAGAGTTATAAACAATTTAGTAACCAAAGGTCAGAGAACATTATCTCTATTTTACAGAATTCATAGAGTTAATTAGAACAGATGATTTAATAGTCATTTATACTCTAAATCTTTCAAATCAGATATACAGATAAGGGTTTATTAGTCTAGTTTCTAATAAATCATTTTCACATAAATTAGAGTTTTCAATATAGAGTTATAAGCAAGAAAGTACTGAAAGGTCAAAACTGACTGTCTCTATTTTACATATTTCATAGGGTCAATTGAAATAATAGTTTTAGTAGGTAAATAGACTTCAAATTTATCAATATCAAAAGAAAGAGCTATGAGTCTATTTTCGGATGAATTTGGTTTTTTCAAAATCAATAATTTGTATAGAAAGTTATGACTAGAACAAAGTCAAATCTCAAAATTTTCAAATTCATCATTTTATACCCAAACGATAGAAATATCATGTATAAAGCCAAAATCTTCCAAATTTTTTAGAATTAAGATGAAATTAAAGATCAAAATTCTATAGAAGTGGTTAGAACACTTATCTTAGGAAAAATTAAGTCTCAAATGTGTGGAATTGATGCAAAATCGCAAGCCAAAGCAAAGCTTTTTCTTCTTCTACTTCAATTTCTCTTCCTTCTCTTCTCAAACTTATGTTGGTTGCAACTCTTAAGTTTTCCTTTAGCTTTTCCATTAATTACTTAGGGTTAGCTAACACAAGAATTGCTATGTGGCAAGCATGTATGAAAGAAGCCTATGTGTCATCCTTAGAACAAACATAGGTGGCACCAACCTTAGGTTAGCTAGTGACACATGTCCATCATTTTTTTTTAAACCTAATATGAATCTTTCATAAATCATATCGCATTTTTAATATTTACATTTAGGTTCCTACATTACAAATAGGCCCTTACAAAATTTTCAAAAAATGAGGGATGTTACACCTACGTTGTCCGGCATGTCATTCGTTCATTCGGCACTTCGTCCAAATCTTTAACACATCGTTCTTTCCTTTAGTGTATTGTCCAATCTATCAGCATATTGACCTCTCGCAATATCTGATCTTCTTAGCGCAATACCCAATTCTTGTGGCCTGATGCCCAAACTCTAACATAATGCTCTCTTCGGCCCAACGTCTGATTCTCCTACTTCAATAATTTATCTTTCCATGATCGAAGTTTCTCATGTATTACTTATCTCAAATGCTTATTACTCCATAAACTCGTCAATTGATTTTATCATCAAAATCCGAGATTCAATAGTACATGCTTTCTAAAATATATTAATTTTAATGTTTTATAAAATATTGATTGAATATACATAAGCATTAATGTTAATATTACGTATAGTACAATTAGCTAAAGTGTGCTAACGGACTTTGAGGTTAACTTAATATTTAGGGTAGAACAAAAATATTCAAGTTCGAGAATCAATATTTGAGATATTGTCTTAAGTTTTTATATCTTTTAAAATGTTAAGTTTTTATAGCAAAAAATTATGTCAATCTTGATTATTTTCTGGACTAGATATATGAAGTTTATAGGATTAAACTCTTCATTTAGAGAGAAGAATGTAATGTTTTTATCCTTTGAAGATTTATTTATACATATAGATTGTACAAGGACTAAATTATAGAAGTATTAAAAAAAAGAGAAGAAGGAAAGGGAGAGAAAGAAGGGAGAAAGCAGAGGAGGACAGGAAGAGGAGGATACAGCTACAACTACGCTATGGGGGAGAAGGGAAGGAAGGGAGAAGAAGGAGAGGAAGAAGAAAGAAGAAAGAAAGAGAGGAAGGGAAGAGAGAAAGGGAATAAGACGGGAGTTGTGGTTGTAGGGGAGAATAGAAGAAAGGAGAGGAAAGAAATGAGGAGGAAGAACAAGAGAGGAGGAAAAAGAATAAAGAATAAAAAAAAAGAGAATAAAGAAGGGAAAAGGGAAAGAAAAGAAGAAGATGGGAGGCAGAAGAAGAGAGGAGGAAAAAGAAAAGGAGAGAAAAGAAGAGAAAAATAGAGAAGAGAGAAAAGAGAACAAAATAGGGAAAAGGGAAAGAAAAGAGGAAGAAGGAGATGGAACGAAGAAGAAGAGAGGACTAAAAGAAAGAGGAGAGAAAAGAAGAGCAAATGGAGGAAAGAGAGAGATCTTGGGGAAGGAAGAAGGGAAGGAAAGAAATGAAAAAAATGGAAGAAAAGAGTTTACTGCTCCTTAGCACACTCAAACATAAAGGAACGTGGCCTTTCACTAGCATCTTTATTTTTTAAGTTAAATCAGATAATTATAAATTTAATTTATTATAAAATAATGGTTGTATAAATAATCATGTGTAAAATATATTTGGGAAAGTATATTTTAAATGATATCATCGTTATAAACTTATCATACGCTAAATGTGAATGTATATATTTTGTAATCATAAAAATATGAATTATAATATAATTGTCTTATATGCATGTATATGTGGTGATAGATGATATGATTATCACAAGCTAAATATGAATATATATATTTTATAAACATAAAATATATGAATTGTGGATACAAATGCCTTATATACATACATATATGATGACATATGGATGATATGATTGTCGCAAGCTAAATGTGAATATATATATATATATATTATAAGTGT
Source organism: Musa balbisiana (assembly GCA_004837865.1). Taxonomy (NCBI): domain Eukaryota; kingdom Viridiplantae; phylum Streptophyta; class Magnoliopsida; order Zingiberales; family Musaceae; genus Musa; species Musa balbisiana. The sequence continues at coordinate 39,661,021 of CM017197.1, forward strand.
AAAAATATACGAATTGTGATATGAATACCTTGTATGCATGCATATATGATGACATGCGGATGATATGATTATTGCAAGCTAAATATGAATCTATGTATTTTATAAGTATAAAACTATATGAATTTAGATATATATATCTTGTATGAATGCATATATGATGACATGTGGATGATATAATTATCACAAGCTAAATATGAATGTATGTATTTTACAAGTATAAAAATATATGAATCGTGATAAAAATATCTCGTATGCATGCATATATTATGATGTGTATATAATATGATTGTGATGAGCTCATCATGTGTTAAATGTGAATGTATATGTTTTGAAAGTATAAAAAATATATGAATTATGATAAAAAAAATATTTTATGCATACATATATGATCAAGTAGTATGATGTAGGAGTGCACGTATTTTCTATGATCAGTGGTATGAGAGCGTACGTACATATTATGACGTATGGTATCGGAGTGTACGTATGTATGATAAAGTATGGTATGGGAGTGCATAGATATGTTCCGGCATGTAATGCACATATATACTATAGCATATAATGTGGAAGTGTACGTATATATTATTATATATGGTGTGGGAGTGCATATATGTATGATAACATACAAAGTAAGAGTGCATGTATGTATAAATGACATACGGTGTGGGAGTGCATGTATATATTATAATGATATATTGTGTGAGAGTGCACATATATATATATATATATATTATGATATCGGATGTAAAAGTTTATGAATTTGTTATGTTTTCTAAATGTGCATATAAGTATTTTGAATTATTTTGACGTAGAATTTTATGTTCTTATGATATATGTCGATGACTTTCAAATGTTATATATATATATATATATATATATATATATATATATATATATATATATATATATATATATATATATATATATATATATATATATATATATATATATATATATATATATATATATATATATATATATATATATATATATATATATATATATATATATATATGCTCAATAAAATTATAAAGATTTATACTTATCGAGTAATTATTTAGTATAAATTCTATTTTACAAGTAAGAATACTAGTATCTCACACAAGTGATTGAGTAAGAAAATAAGCATATGCAAACCTATGTCAACACACGATAACATATTATGTATAAAAATTTTAAACATGTTAAATTATGTTAGATAAAACTAGTTACACATTCTATATTTAGATTTTTCTTTAGTTAGATATTATAGTTATGTATAGGTGTTAAGATCATTATATCAGGAAACTCTGTCATTTTGTTCATTACAATACATTAACATATTTTAACTTTAAGATAATATACTTTCAACTCTATTTAGGATAAAGAAACTTAGCTTCCTATCTTAGTCAAGCACGATAGGGTATGGATGCAACTAAGAATATAATATTATAAATATTTTATTATAAATTTCTATTTCTTGTTTACCGTTGAAGTAGACGTGCAAAGGACAACATTAGGGGTAAGTTTAACTATTAGTATTTAACATCATAGAAATTATTCTATTATATCGTTACCATGTTTTCAATTTGATACACATCTACTGCTTACTAATACCATTAAATTCGCTCGAGATTCTATAATACAAAAGAAACATATCATTTCTCAAAGTTCTGTACGATGGTTTGTCATAAAAAATGTTCTGTACGATAGGGGTAAGTTTAACTATGAGATTTAACATTATAGACTAATATCGTTACATTTGATATCCTACAGAAATCATAGAAATTATTCTACTTTATATATCTATTGTTTAGCCAAACTGCTTACCTCTACAATTAAGTTTGCTCAAGATTCTACAACACGAAAAAAAATTTCATTTCTCAAAGTTTTGTACGATAGTTTGCCATAAAAGTGTTATCTCTATAATATTTCATAGTGATCGATTGTGAGCTAGCTTTGTGATCCATAGTTTGTTCTTTGGTCACATATCAATAGTTTGTTCTTTAAATGTCTGTCACATCAATATCATATCATGATCTTAGTTTATGATCTGTTGTAGAGGCTCGTATAGTCGTCTCCTTGAATTCTAAGGAGATATATAATCATCTCTAATGGATAAGATGAGTTCTAATGAATGAAATCATGATTAACATTTTAAATCTTTGGACATCAAAGTTGTGTTCTCAATTGGTCTATCAGTTGGGGTGGCCTCAAGATTATTTGTAGATCTGTCCAATTTTTTTCTTTTATATTTTTTAATAATTATTATTATTTTCTTTTTTATTTATTTAAAAATAAATTAAAAATATAAAATAAAATAAAATAAAATTTTAAGGAATTATATATTTTCCATTTGATGGACTTTCTTGAAGAATATGCACAAAATTATATTAATATTTAACATTAATATATGGAGAATCTTTCTTTTCACTTTTTCCTTCTTTCATCAATCAATAATCAATTTGGTTCATTCTTCTTCTATAAAACCTTTGATATATAAACTTCTTAGTAATGCCAAATTTAATTCCAGCAAATAGTTCTTAGAAACGTGCAGTCATATTCATTTGGGAAAAATTATGTTTGATACTTTTAGCATTGAATAATATTATACTTTTAGCATTGAATAATATTTTACCTGCTAGAGTGGTTGTCTATCCAATATTCCTTTTTTTTTATTTTCTCTTTTTTATTATTTAAAAAATAAATTTATTATTAAAAATTATAAAGTTAAGGAATTATATATTTTCCATTTGATGGACTTTCTCAAATAATGTAAACAACATTTGAAATATTTTTAATTTTGATTGAATGTTTTTAAATTTTGTTTATATTTTAAGAATTGAGACTTTGATACTTTAATTTTTCATTGATGTTTTTCAGATTATATCGAGTTAATGCTTGAAAAGTTGAAACTTCAATTTTTAATTTTAATTTTTATTGTTATTGATAATTAAATTAAATTTATATTAGAAAATAAACTTTTTGAATTTTTGTAGAAGAACAAATTCGCTCAAAATTTGAAAATATTGAAACTCAAATAACTAAGTTTATTTTTGGAATAATTTATTTTTTTATTCTCCAGTGAAAACTATTAAAGATTAAATTTTTATTGATATTTCATGATAAATTTCTGTTTCTTGTTTGCTGTAAATATTGGGGTAAGTGTAACGACAAGTTTCTAACATCATAGTAATTGTTGTACTATATCGTCACCATATTTCTTATTTGATATACATCTACTGTTTAGCAAATGTTTACATATATCATTAAGTTTGCTTGAGATTCTACGATGCAAAAAATATATCATTTCTCAAAATGTTGTACTTATAGTTTGTCATAAAAGAGCTATCCTTATAATATATTACAGTGATTGATTTTGGAGATACTTTGTAACCCTTATAGTCTCAAATCAATAGTTTTCAGAAAGCTTCTTCAATAATTATTATCTTTTATTCTTTCTATTGTTCTTATCTTCTATCATTTCTATCACAAATGTTGTCACGGAGGATTTGCTATATAGGCTTTTGTTACTATATCTTTGAATCTTAAGGTAATAGGTAATTAGATTGGAGTGGCCCTGTGGATGTGAGACATAATAAATCAATAATTTTATTTTTTATATTATGTGACATACTTGCCCAATATTTTTATTTTTCATATTCTTAGTTTTACTTTTTTTAATCGATTTTTTAAAAAACTATATTAAAAATTAAAACTTTAATCATATATTTTCCATTGTTGGACTTCATGAGGAATGCATACAACATTTAAAAAACTATAAACTAAAAGATAAGTCTTGATTATGTTATTTTTATTAACTTGATTTAATATTTTATCATATCTTTTCCATTTGTTGGACTTCATGAGGAATATACACAACATTTAAAACACTATAAACTAAAAAATAAGTCTTAAAGTTTTTTTATATTTATTAAATATTAAGTTGAATTAATATTTTAAAAATTAAAAACTTTGATATTTTATTTTTTGGATTTTTTAGATTAAATTGAGTTAATACTCGAAAAGCTGAAACTTTACTATTTATTTTCTTTTTTATGGTATTGATAATTAAATCAAATTTATACTGGAAAATAAACTTTAAGAACTTTCATATTTTTGAATGTTTATCGAAGAACAAATTCAACCAATATTTGAAAATCTTAAAACTAAAAAATGTAGTAAAATTTTTTTATCAGTTTATTTTTCATTCTATATTGAAAATTGTTAAAGGTTAAATTTTTGTTGATATTTCTTGATAAAATTTCCTGTCTTGTTTAATGCTAAAATGGATGTTTAAGAGAGTACACTGTTGTCTAATGTAACTTATTTTTATTGTTGTGAAAATTTGAGACTCTTTGAAGAGAAATAAATAAAAACTGAGGTGTTTTAGGAAAAAAGAAAAAGACTCTGGTAAAATATCAACTGTGTAAGATATCTCACATGAGAAGGATAATAATCCACAAAGACTATGATTTATATAAATATATTATAAAGAAGATAATAATTTACTATGTCAAAAAGAGTTTTGATAGGTATGACTCATGACCAACTCGATATTGGGCCTAGAGGATTACACATATGGTAGGCGTTGCAACAAGTAGAGGTTCAGATATAGGATATCCGTGAGAACCTCTATCTTATTGGATATATAATAAAATTTTAAATTATTAAATTATATAGATGAGATTTAATAAGAACTAATAAAATATTATTAAATAAAAATTTTATTAATCTAAAAGTCTTAGATAGTTAGGTGTATTTAATTTTGATTATAAAATCAGTCAATATTAACTGTATAAGATATCTGACGGTCATTCCAATTGGTAACTCACTCAAGACATGTCCATAGATTTGGAAGCTGTGTTTGGCTGGTCAATATCTTCCCTTCTCAGCAGCTCTTAAAAGCTAAAGTCTACTGACAGAGTCACAGAGGTATCATCACAACCCACAAAGCCCACATGTCATCTTTTACTGTGATGAAGTACAGAAGACGGATGATGAGCCACAGCTCCGTTCCGTCAATGGTCCCTCCCGTGTCCGTCTGCTAGCTTGGCTGCTTTTACTGCTTACTGTTAAGATACAGGACAACCTAAGCGTGGTCTTATTCTATCCATGACTGAGAGAAGGGCTCTTCTTGTTGCTTCCCACGCTGTTTCAGTTATTCCTGTCTCCTCTTCAATGGGTCGAGGTCGAGCCTCCTCTACCGCAGTTCTTCTTGGGAGTTGATCTGACATCTGGGGAAGCAGATGGCTCAACAGGTGAACGCACCCTCTTTCTATTTACATGGGGATTTCTCTGCACACTCTCCCCAATTCATGCATGATACTGCTAATGCTCCTTTCTCTTGTTCTTCTCCATTTCTTCTCTTTGTCGATCCATGACAGGAAGGAGGCTGGCCTCTTGGGTTGCAGCCAGTGAACGTGAGGATCGGTGGTTTAGTCAGGAACGTTGGCTTCTCTGGCTCTCATTCCTTCAGGACTCTCATCACTGCTTCTCCAAGCTCATCTTCTAGTTCTTCATCTGGCTTAGATACAGAGGTAAGAAGGAACATTTTCGTACTGCTTTCCCATCGAAGACTTCTCGAGGCCTGTCTTCTTTAGGGGATAAAGAGTCCATGTTCTTCCACCCTGTCACTTGGTTTCTTTATGTTGCCCTTTGCATGCCTTCCCTCATGATAGCCTCACAGCCATCAGGCACGCCTCATTATTCCACATGGTTGTCAAGATTGATGTGTCTGTTCATTTCATTTAATCTCCCCTCCCCTTTTAATTCTCTGGAAATATTGTAGAGTATGCTACAATGGACAGCAACACATCTTTCCACATGTCTCTCTGTGCAGTCCACCGGATCTTTCTTTCATGATCGTAGCAGCACCCTCGGCAGCCTCATCGGCATCACCAGCATCCTCGATCTGTCGAACAGGTCGCTTCGGAGGAGCAGGCAACAGGAGAATCCAAGGGCGAACAAGAACCGCAAGACCAAAACCTGGTTCTCACTGTGCGCGAGAACTCAGCTCAGCGGCGACGTAACCGACGCTTCTCCATCCCTTGGCTCCTTCCTTGAGGCAGAGAGGAGGGCTAGCAATGCTCGTCAGGTGAGGAATGGTGTTTCGATCACGTATGTGCTCGAAGGGTTGGCCGACAGCCGACCTGCACCGGAGCCGAACACTGTCTTCTCCGATGGCCTCGTTCTTCCACCTCCTCCTCCTCCTCCTCCTCCTCCGTGCCCTCAAAGCAGGACTCATGCACTCTTGGGTCTTCATAGTGGCCATTGCTTTGCCTTGATGTTTCCATGCATGGCTGCTCAGTCAACAGAATGAAGGATACCATCAAGCTCAAATCCATTTTCGATGGACAAAGCAAATTTAGTTGCATCATTCACCAAGAAAATGTACTTGTAAGATTCTTCACTGTGTATTTTTATGTGACTTGAGGAATTCAATACCCCAAAGGAAGTCATATTTATTGATTTGCCTCCTCATTTATAGCCATGCATTTGTATTACGATTGCAATTTCGCAGATTGTCGCTTCAAGTTGCATCAATCTTGTCATTCTCAGTACTTATGGTCTGACTTCCAAACAGCTTAGATCTACATACAGTGGCTTGAGTTGACCACATTGTTGCAGTCTACAGCAACAAGCAATCCAAACAACTGCTTCGTTACTCCGTCTCTCATTACCTCACGCCTTTGGCGTATGAATATAAAATGATATATCTAATATAAAATAAATTCTTGATTACCTTTTATAAAAAAACATTTTAATAATTTAATTAGATAATCATACATTTAAATGCTTAAGTTATTAGAAAATGATCCAAGATATATTCCAACATCTGCACTTAATAATTTTTAATTAATTAGTGAAGAATCACACTTATCACCTTACTGTAAATGTTACATTAGCCCAATCTATGCACATCTTTTTAGCAAAAAAAATAAAAAATACATATGGCTTAAATTAATTAAAAGCTATATTTATATTTAAAAGCCAATTTCAAACGTATAAAGATAAAACTTGGACGGAAGCTAATTAATCTGAGCCATCCGAAAAGTCCATCACGATTGGACGGTCGAGATATCGTTAAAGGGTATTTCCGTAAATAAATTCTTCGCCGCGGGTGTTAAAAGTCGGCAACCCATTCGGTTCGCCTTCCTCCGTCGTTAGGGTTCTTCGGCGGCCGCTAGGGTTTCTTCGGCTTCCCGGCGGTGAGAAACCCTTTTCTTTTCTTGTTCCTCTGTAAATTTTTGTTCCTTTCCCTGGTAATTATAGAAATTGGATTCTGATTGGCGTCTACCTTATAAAATTTTCTTGTATACATTCTTTCTCGAAACATAAAAAAGTGATCTTTTTTCCTCAATCTTAGCTAAGCTGAGCTTTGATTCGATAACAAGTTTATGGTTTCGTATATTTCGATCTATTATTGTGGATCTTTACCTCTGAATTCTAATGTTCTTTTTGCGTAGACCCAAGTGATGGCTCCTCCACAGCCGAACACCGGTCTCTTTGTGGGACTGAACAAAGGTCATATTGTCACCAAGCGAGAGCTGCCACCTCGCCCTTCGAACAGAAAAGGGGTACGTAGACGACTGGCTTCACATTTTCTTTTTGCTGATATTCGATGGAAGTCTGCTAAACTCTGCAACAAAAATGTTGAATTTGGAACAGATCTCTTTCCCTTTTTGATGCATAAAGTAACACGCTTTAATCGTATCATACATACCTAAGTGTCAGATCAGAGAGTTGCTATTACTTATTAAGTTGTTGATGATATGTAGTTGTGTATTTCTTTAATATAATAGAATGTAAGCATCTGGTGGGATTTGAGTTGTCAACAAAATTGGTGTTTCTGTTCCTATAGTTGAGTTGCTTGGAGTCCTCTTTTGATGTTCTCAATAATTTTAGTTCTCTGTAATGAGAGCTTAAAGTATCTGCTTTCTTTGGCAAGAAAGTAATGGTTCAGGAAAGAAAGAAGGGTATAAGCAGGTTCAGGAAAGAAAGAAGGGTAATGTACTTATATTCTGAAATTTCATTCTCAAAGGGAGTTCCACTAAAAAGAACCAATCCAATTGTGCTTGTTGCTTCCTGATCCAATGTTGTGCTGCATGTTTCAACTTATGGTGTGATTTAACTCTCTTTTTCAGAAGACGAGCAAAAGAGTGCATTTTGTTCGAAATATAATCAGGGAGGTTGCTGGATTTGCTCCTTATGAGAAGAGGATTACTGAATTGCTTAAAGTTGGAAAGGACAAGCGTGCACTAAAAGTGGCAAAGCGAAAGTTGGGTACGCACAAACGGGCCAAGAAGAAGCGTGAGGAGATGGCTAATGTCCTTAGGAAAATGAAAGAAGGGTATAAAGCAGGTTCAGGAAAGAAAGAAGGGTATAAAGCAGGTTCAGGAAAGAAAGAAGGGTATAAAGCAGGTTCAGGAAAGAAAGAAGGGTATAAAGCAGGTTCAGGAAAGAAAGAAGGGTATAAAGCAGGTTCAGGAAAGAAAGAAGGGTATAAAGCAGGTTCAGGAAAGAAAGAAGGGTATAAAGCAGGTTCAGGAAAGAAAGAAGGGTATAAAGCAGGTTCAGGAAAGAAAGAAGGGTATAAAGCAGGTTCAGGAAAGAAAGAAGGGTATAAAGCAGGTTCAGGAAAGAAAGAAGGGTATAAAGCAGGTTCAGGAAAGAAAGAAGGGTATAAAGCAGGTTCAGGAAAGAAAGAAGGGTATAAAGCAGGTTCAGGAAAGAAAGAAGGGTATAAAGCAGGTTCAGGAAAGAAAGAAGGGTATAAAGCAGGTTCAGGAAAGAAAGAAGGGTATAAAGCAGGTTCAGGAAAGAAAGAAGGGTATAAAGCAGGTTCGGAAAGAAAGAAGGGTATAAGCCCCTTGTAGTGGTAGGACTGAATGAATCTCACATTTCTCTGTATTTTAGTGCTCTGTAACTGGAGTCCTCTGTAATGAATGCATCTCACATACTGTTGTGATTCTTAATGTACTTATATTCTGAAATTTCATTCTCAAAGGGAGTTCACATAAAAGAACCAATCCAATTGTGGCTTGTTGCTTCCTGATCCAATGTTGTGCTGCATGTTTCAACTTATGGTGTGATTTAACTCTCTTTTTCAGAAGACGAGCAAAAGAGTGCATTTTGTTCGAAATATAATCAGGGAGGTTGCTGGATTTGCTCCTTATGAGAAGAGGATTACTGAATTGCTTAAAGTTGGAAAGGACAAGCGTGCACTAAAAGTGGCAAAGCGAAAGTTGGGTACGCACAAACGGGCCAAGAAGAAGCGTGAGGAGATGGCTAATGTCCTTAGGAAAATGAGGTCAGTGTTCAAATTTTTCCTTCTCATTTTTTAGTTTCATAGTATTGGAGTTTGTGTCATATTGAGGGTTAATTATGAGTTCACCATAGACAAATGTATTATAGGTATCTTTTGTTGCTAGAAACTTTTAAAGTGATCGTGGACTTGGTTATAATTTCAATTGCCTGAATCAATTATCTGCTGATAGTTCATACATAGGCATCTTGCATGATTCACTTAAGCAGTCTAATTGCTTAGAAATGGCTAAGAAACAACATGGAAAAAGTTGTTAATCCACAAGGTTTCACACCAGTTAAAAATCAAGTCTAGGTTGTTCTGCATTTGGTGTCTACTTTCTATTACGACATGTAATGGGGTCGAATATCTGTTGAGTGTTATTACATGGCATAATTTTCTGTAACTTATATACTAATATGTGGTTTATGTGGATTTTAAATACTCTAATGTTGTTTCATTTCATGTGGTCGTATAACGTGCAGGTCTGCTGGAGTGAGTGACAAGAAGAAGTAATGCAGTTCATAGCTTCATTGTGGTAGCAGGAGAAGATGTGCCAATAATTAGACTCCCTAGGGTGACTTCTCTAGCTTCTTGTTCCTGTGTTCTTGTAGCTGAGTGCCTGACTATTGAGGATATATGAATTCAAGATCTCATGTAGGATCCTTTATTTTGATGTGGTTCAGATATATCTGTTTGATTAAAATTAGCTACATTCGGATGGCTGTTTCATGGTTCTTTATTCAGAATATTTTTGATACCGAAAATTAAAAGTATCTGCAAGCTGAGTATGAAGTTCATGCTTAATATATGCACACAGCTTGTCTTTGATGACATTCTTTTGGATCTTGCAGCAAATTTGCTGCGATCTTAAACAATTTCTTAACAGCTTTTGGGCTGTATCACAGGCTTTCATATGGATTCTCTGCCAACAATGTGATAGCTTTTCTTTTCCTTCATAATCTGCGTAATTGCTTATTTTTGTCCAAGCATTTGAGCAAACTTGCTGCACCATTCTGCATTCACCAGAAAGATACTTTGGAGTGGAAGCAAAGAATCAGTCATTAGTAGAGCATACTGCACCATTAATTTTTTATTGATGAGACAATAATAACAGTTTTGAGTGAAATATAAACAGATGCGGATTGGTTCTTCAGTAAAAAGGAAAATCAAAATAGGTCGCTTTATATCAATATTTAGAGAGAGAAAAAATTGCAGAAGAATAATTTTATCATTATATTAAGATTTATTCTTAATTTGAGTGAAATAATAATAGGATAATTAGAGTAAAAATAATTTGACGTCAATTATTTAGATGAAAATTATTAGAAATTTTTTTTAATCTTTTCTATCAAATTCAAAAAGAATATGATACATTTTACCTAGAAAAATTTTTATTATTGAGCTTTTATCAAATGACATCCCACTAATTAGTTTTTATCTTGAGAATTTTTTTTTTCGTGAATTTGATGAAAATGTTCTTTCGTCTTTCACTAGTTATTTCTGGTCATCGTTGTCATCGTCATAGTGGGTGGAAAGATATAAGAGATATTTATAAGAAATTGATGAAAAAAATACCCCCGATAAAAAGAATATTTCATAGCCTAAGAGTTAAGGAAGCAGTTTACATTATGGTCATAAAAACACCCCACGTTTTGGTCCACTTAAACGGCCAACAAACACATAAATAACACATTCCGCCTCACATTTACTGTCACATCGCGTGCATGAGACAGGTACTCGCGGGCAACAATAATAATAATGGGCAGCAGCAGCGGCAGTAGCAAAAAGTTCGGGGGAGGCAGGCCACCGACGGGCACGCCGTCCCTCGCCTGGTCCTGCGTCGTCGTCGTCGCCTCCCTCCTCGCCGGTGCCTCTCTCGTCCACAACATCTACAAGCCCGACCTCGTCAGTCTCCCTCCTCTCATCTTCTCTTGCTAGAAATAGCACGTCGATTCTTTCGCCCGTCTTCTGCTCGACGATATGTCGATGAGAATCCCGTTCGCTTTTGCAGACTTTGCCGCCGGTGGATCCTCCCGCAGCCGGCGAGAATAAGCGAGACGACCCCAAGTAGCGAGCTGGATCGATCAGTGGATTAGATCTTTGTAGTGAATCGTTTTGCTTGTTTCGATTTAAGCCAACAAATTAGTCCTTTCGTTTTAAGACTTGCGCATAGCTGTAGCGTACTCCTTTATATTGTAAGAAACGAGGGCTGCTCTTTTGCTTCTCGGATCCGTACGGGAATAGTAATGTTGGGCCTGAGGTTCCCGAGGCGGCGGAGATCGTCATGGGAGCTCCAGCGATCTGCTCTCGTCTCTTGCTCCCTCGTCCTCCTCTCTCAGTTCGCCCTAGCCATGGTTCCCCGGCTCTTTCCGTTCCTCTCGCTCCTCGCCATGCTCCCGATCGCAGGTCTGTCTCCATCTCTCCGTCCGATTCGAGGTGTTGACCAAAAGAAGAACTTCTCTTCATAACTGATCTGATCCTGTTGCAGCTATGGTTATGGTGGCGACGATTCTCTTGGGCAGATGCTGGAGGCGTTTTCTTGGTATTTCTGCATCAGCTCCAGCTTTCGTCCTCTTCAATATACTATTCCTCTGGGGAGTTTATGTCAGCACGATTCGGCAAGGTAGTTTAAATTTAGTAGATCCGCTTCCAGGTGTTATGTGTGTGTGTTGCATATTTGTGACTTATCTTCTCTTGCAGCCATCCCTTCGTTATTGGATGCCATTCTCAATGCTGAGTGTGCTTTACTTCTGTATGGTCTTTATAGGTGTGCGTCGTTTCCATATGCTTTCCTTTATTTTTAGCTTACCTTTTAACTATCTACTTTGGATGCCTAATTATGGTGGGGTGGGTCAGTTTCCAGTGGGATGAATTGGGAATTCATTGTCTCTTTTATTTTATTTTCTTGTGGGCTGAATTTTAAAATATTCACATCTGAAATATTAAAGTTTGATTGGAGCTAAAGATCAACCTTAGCTTCAAGTGAATAATCTCGAATTATTTCCAATTTATTTATTGCTTCATTTTTTAGAGTGAAACAAAATTCATCTTTAACTAAATTTACAAGAATACATTATATTAATATGTGAGTTTCGGTTATTTTGTATGACAACAATTCCCTCTTTTTTATTGTGGCACCACGGTCATGTTGTTGGTCATTCATTTCTTTATTGGTGCTGATGCACTGAAGATAGAATCCGTGATATGATATGCCTGATTTATTCTGTATGACAAAAATTTGGGAACATGACAATGTGTCTAATGCCCACTAATTTTAACTGCATACAGCAAATAACTCAACAATGTAGTGAATCTTTGAAGTTTTTGAGCTGCATTATGAGGCAAGCGTAGTGATCGTCTTACACTATGGTGACTTCAATATGCAGCAATTACATGTATTACTTATTGACTTATGTATCTTTTTTTTTTTTTTCAGAATACTTTCTGGTGATCCTGGAATGGTTTCTTATAACTCTTCTCCTGTGGAGTCTGGCCAGAATGACTTTGCTGCTCTAAATGTTCTATATGAGGTTTATAGTGAATTCTATATCATCTTTTCGTATTTACTTAGATGTGCCATTTTAATCATTACAACTAGATAGAACCATCTGATAAAAGTACTTGTATAAGTTCTGAAGGAAACTTCCAATTCTCGTTCCCTGGCATGTTCTATTTGCTAAAATACTATACTGTTTACCTAACCAATACTTGCATTATTTGTTATCTGTGCTACTGCTTTTGCAATACTCGCTTATATTATGTCCTTACTTTCTTGGCCTTTGATGCCCATTTTTTATGAATATTGTTGTAGTTTAGAAGTTGGGAGATGATGATTCTAAATACTTAGGCAAAAGCTTGGTGTGGCTTATTTCTTTTAACTGATTTGGTTTGAATTTTTTAACTTCTTTTAGCAGAACTCTCCATCATTTTCCAGAGTTAGATATTGCAAAAGTTGTAAAACAAGTATTAAGGGATTTGACCACCATTGTCCTGCTTTTGGGAATTGCATAGGTACTAAACATTTTAATTGGTCATTCTTGCTGTAACTTGTGGGTAGTGGCTTGTTAAATGTAACGTGTTTCTCTTTTTTGCAGGTCGGAAGAACCATCGTCTGTTTATTGTTCTTTTAGCTGGATTTCTTATTGCTGAATCCTCCTACACAATGTGTTCAACTAAGTGTATGTACTCACTTACACAAGTCACTTGGTTAAACTTTCTATCTTAGAAATTATGATTGTTAAGGATAACTTATTTCATATATAGGCATGTACAGTCATTAATTCTGCTGAATTCTGTTGAGTTTGACAAAAAATGTCATGGCAATGTTAATTGTTACATCTTTACATGATTTATTTAAAAGAGAAACCCCACATAACTCTTTTTGTGCAAATCCCAGAATACTTTAAATGAAAAAGATAAAACACACTTTTCTTTGATCTTCTATTATATTTTCTTGCTGTTTTTATTATGGGTGTGGTCACATGCATATTCAACAAATGGTTCTAAGATTGAGAAATTATATGTTGTCAAGCATTTACAGTTAAAAATAGTAGGTGATTGTTAGAAATCTCTAATCTATCGATATAATTGTTTCTGTTAAATTTATAATATTAATTTCTATATACAGAGAAGTTATTGAAATAGGGAATTATGACTAATAGTAGATTTTGATTCCTGTTTATCTTTTGCTTTTCTATTACTGGATTTTAATTGGTAACTTTAGCGAGATGAAATTAGATCTTACAGTTTATATCGGTAGGATCTTGCTCATAATCTAATCTTGGTTTGGCTAGATTTATCATATTATGATCTGTCTCCCATGGATATTGTTAATTATATAGGTCCTTGAATTTTAGTATCATTGACTCTTTCTTTCTTTTCCAATTTACAGTTCTTACAAAGTCTGCTGATTCACAGAGGATCGAGGTATCCTTGCATCACAGTATTTTCTTTCTATCGTTTATATAAAATCATATTAATAACTGATTAACTTATGTGATGACGCTGATCTTAGTAAGTCCATTATATGCATTTACAGTTTGTTCCATGAATTTTGTGAGTTGAGTTACCATGATGATTCTTTTTCCGAATGCTAGAATCAGGAAAACTTGAATGTCTTGTAGGAGTTCATAGTTAACCCTCAAATGGCTCTTCATAATGGTTACAAGCAATAAGGGAAAGTAGTCATTATCTGTTCTCGATTGGATACCTTTAATTGCTGTCTTTTTGAGGGAAAGTAAATGTTGATTCCAAAAACTCATCAGACCGACGTTTCCCTGTGCAAGATCCTTCCAGATAACTTCAGTAAAAAACAGTTTTTGTCCAAGTTATTGTTCTGATGTCTGTATTGGAAATGCCTCTAAACAATACATTCAAAGAGTCCAGTGCCTCTTGGCAATCCTTATGGACAATTGTATAGTTAATTTTTGGATTTGGTTCTCATTATATAAACAACTAGAGATGAGTATAACATACGAATTGATCAACTTATATCTCTCCACAGAGCATTCATGCTAGCATCTTGGTCATCAGTACGACGCTTTTCTGCATCCTCCAAGTGCTATGGCAGGTATGCTGCTGTATCCCTGACTTCTTGCGGAACAATACATATTTTCTTCTATAATTAGATCATGTGGACATCAAATCCATTCTATTCATGGTGAACTTATCTCGATACTGTAATTGCTGAATGATGAATGTGCATAATTTGGTAAATGCAATATTTATACATCCAACTGGTACCATAAGTTGGAACCATCAGTTTGTTGTATGGTTATGTTGTCAATCATTTTTGTACCTCCTTTCATCACCTGAATTTCACTCTATTCCCTTCCACAGTCCTTCCTAACTCTTTGTTTCAAAGTGCATGTTTAACCTTTTCTTTTTTTCCGAGAAATAGTGTCCCTCAAGCAATAAGGTCCAATGGCAATGCAACAATCAAGTTGGTTTGGTTAGCTCTTCCTTTGAAGCTGTCTTTCGTTATAATAATTGATATTCTTCTGCCCTTCCATCAATCACTATTGATTACAGATTTCTGGTTTCAGGTTTAGTGGCAAAACCAAGCAAAAATATATGGGCATGTACCTAATTACCAGAATGCCCCAGACCTGTGATCTTGCCTCAGATAACTGTACCTGTTGTTTTAGCAGCAATCCAATATGGGCTTGTGTTATCTTAGAAACTATAGCCCCTCGATATTCTAGTTATCTTTTCCTACATCTAACGTTCATAAATCAATTGCCAGAGCACACATTAGTTAGTTACATAAGAAAATTCAATATGTTTAGGGAAAAGGAAAAGTTTCCTGCGTGATGGTTGTGCCTTACAAAATACAAATGCTGATTGTCTGCTAGTTTTTTATACATTCTTATCATTTTTTTATCTGCTATTTATTGAATTTCTGTTACCTAACAGATTTTATTCTCGTTCACTAGGTGGTATCTTGATATGGCATATTTACTGCATCTGCTTCAACATTAAAACAGAGGAATGGGTAATCCTGAAAGTCCTGTTACATAGTGCCTTGCTTCAAAAATTACATTTTTATGGGTAATCCTGAAAGTCCTGTTACATAGTGCCTTGCTTCAAAAATTACATTTTTATTCTACGCTTAACTGGGGAAAATCAAATGCAGATCAACTGGAAGAGGTATCCTGAATTTCAACTTGTCATGGAGCCTCAACCAGGTCATTTCCCAGTTAAGCTTAATTTTCATTTCGTGTACTAATTACCTTTATTTTGGCTGATGACCAAGTTCTCTTGTTTCATTTATTAGGGAGCCCTATTGTACAGACCAGGTTCACCAATCCATATGATAAAGGTCTTCTTGGTAATGTCCTAGACTTTATAAAATCAAAGGATTAAAAATCCATTACCTCTCTTGAAGCTACATACTACATGACTATCCTGTGTCGGAAGGTGCTGCATTTTATTTCTATGCCCACGATGTTGCTGACCATATCGCCGATCTCTAAGTTTGAAATATCAGTGAGTTTCATTACACTGAGTGTATGCTTGTGGATCTCCTAGCATCAAATATTCTTCCTGCAGAGAGGAGAATAAGGCAATAGGTGTAATAGTGGAAAAGATTTTGTTTCTGTTGAGCAGCAGAGTGAAGTAAAGAAGATTACCAAAGTTTGATTGGCAGCTGAATCTCTAGAGTACAAATTGGTATGGAGTATTGGTCTAGATGTAAAGATTATTACACATTCATCATTTGAGTATTCAGCTTTCTGCACATTTTTTTTGTGATATCATTCTGCTTGCGGCCATGTGTGTTTTACATCTAGAAATACTTGCATTGGTTTTTTCATTAGATTCTCTATGATTTGTGTTAGCTCTATTCTCATAAATTGTTTTGACAAGATAAACATACAATGGAGTCTAGAAATGGATGTGGATTTTGATTGCTGACATTTCTATCCGAAAGTTGACGGCTTCATCAACCATGTGCAATCATTTGTTTCGGATAGATGTAGAGAGAAATGGTTCATTGAGTCTAAGAATCAGAAACTAAAATAAAATTGTTAGATTTACATATTTGATTAAAAAATTTAGAGATTTTAGCGTCTAAATTTCTCAATTTAGGGCCTGATTATCACTGCTATTTCATAGTTTATCTAATTTTCCGTAGCATTTGTTCTATCTAATTTAGTAGTGTCAAGCTTGACAACTTCTGCACTGTTAGATAATTCCCACAAAACAAAATCCATGACTGATATATTTTTTTTTCAGGTTTTTAGGAATTAAAATAGAACTGACTACATGTTTAATGTCTCACATTATGACATCAGAAGAGAATGTAGAATTAATTGACATCCTGGTAGTTGTTTCACTTTTATGTTACATTTGACTCTTCTTAGGAAAGATTATTATTATTATTATTATTATTTGCTTATGTTAACTACAAAATATAAGTTATATTTAGGATCGCCAACCCCATGATCAGTTAGTTCCTAGAAAGATTAAATCAGGCCTTTGACCAATGTAGGATTTCCAACTGATAGAGGATATATGCATTGTAAGTCTATTAAAACTGGCAGGTCCATGTCAATTAAATATAGGAAAAAGTGGATCTGTGTTTAATGATTAGGAGGAAGAAGCAACTAGCCAAAGTTGCAGACATTTAGTTGTAAGCATGGGTGGACAAGGCTTTTGGGATATGCAAGTCTAGTACGAGTTGCAACTCTCTTTATCAGCTTTGGCCTTTTTGACCCAAAAGTCTTGTCCTTTTGGGAAATTATTGCCATGGAAAATCTGCCTAATCTTTGACTCCTATATAATAAAAAAATAATAATAACTTGATCTAAGATACTTGGATTGAGTTGGATATAATATTTATTAGACCAAATTGTGCCCCATTTCTCAATCGCAGCCCATTGCATGTTCATGTGAATTTTATCTCCCCAAGGAATCAGTGCAGTTTACGAAGGATTGAACATTTAGACCGGATTGCACTCGTATAAAGTCATAAATTGGCTTATCTAAGTAAGTTAAACAAGAAATTAATCCCAGTTAGATTTCTTAGACCAATAGGAGGATGACATGTGTCAAATATTTATAGAAAGAGGATTAATTATATATTATCCTTATAATTAGTTATCTTTGGTATTTCGATCTTTACATTTTGAAAAAAATATATTCGGATCTCTATCCTTATGAAAGTAAAATATTTAATCTCGTTTCTCCTTATGTCATCGAGTTTACTAGCGAAAATACCACATGTGCTCAGTGATAAATCGAAATGAGATAGAATATAAATTCTATGATATTTTCGATGGTAAATTGATAATGTGAGGAGAAACACGGTTAAATGTTTCACTTTCATTAGTATGATCGAAATATTAAAAATAATTAATTATAAAAGATAATTTGTAATTAATCAGATGTGTGTCAAAACTAATTATACTCTCTTTGTTTTTGACTTAAATATTAAAAAATTATTACTAACTTAAAATTTTTTGCCCATAAGCATTGGTGGCATTTCTAAGTCAGCTCAAAAAATATTCTGGATCATAAGATTCCACATGTAGAAAAAAACAAATATATTATATTATATTATTTGTTTTTTAAATTTCCGGTCAAGACACACCAAACTAGAACATAGATGAAGCTCTATAGAGAGGCCGAATCAAATAATTGACCTATAAAGAAAAGGACACATACAGACTATCTTATCAAACCCCAAAGTCCTATCAACGTCCATATCGGTGTGAAGACTCATTCCAAGCATCGCTTACTCTCTAAGATTCCATTTAAATGTGAGTCTAAAACTTAATTCTATATTGAATCGCGATTGTTACAAATCTTTTATATAATCATTTGACTAACCAAAGATTCCACGAATTGTTTGTTGTTGTCTTATATGTACTTCATAAAATATTCTTTTACAAACGTTTACCTTAATAAATTATTCTTTTATCTTTCATGCTTATGCAATCTCAACTTCTTTTCTATTCTATATATTCTAATTAAAAATATTGTGTTATTACATCATTATCTTATATTGTTAGGTAAGACATAGTGTCATCAATGGCCACATCCAAGTTTTCCTTGTCAACGGGTCTTTCATGTCTACTACTAATACAAGAAAATTGGAATTCGTGCTATAAATTTCTCATTTCTCACGAAATAATTGAGCATTAACATTTGCATTTGACATTAATTTTTCCCTTGCAAAGATCCAACGAGAAGTTGTCTCGAAACATCAAGATTATTCCGACACTTTGGTAGAAGATTGTAGCCATTGGAAGCAGTCAACGCACTTGGCCATGTTTGATGACCCATCTTAGTTGCGAACGTGATAGCTTATCTCTAATCTGGTAGGCAATCGCATTGGTCCGACAATGACCTCAGGCTAAATGAAATAGCTGCATTCATTACTTCTGATCATTACATACAGTAGTTGAGATCTTAATGAGAAGGCAAAGAGAATCATGCATGAGATACTTGTCACGAGAAACTAGTTCATGTAATAGAGGAATGCCCGACAATAAAGTAGGTGTTGAGTAATCTGAAAATATATATAATTAATATTTTTATTTATGAATAATTAGATATTATTTCGACCATAGAAGAAATGACCATCTGTAACACCGAGGTTAAACGTGATCAGACAATTAATGTTATCATTCGTAGAAGGATAGTAAGAGTTAAAAAAGAGCACCACATCAATTAAGATCCAATAATGATAAATTGTAAGCCCGAACTATATGAATTGACTATATAAAATCTTTTATTGTTATTGGGATTTATAAAAATTTATATCTTTAATTAAGTTTAGAGTATTTAAATCTTTATTTATAGTTTTCTATTAACATCTTTTTTATCTTCCTCTACCTTGTACCACTAACATTACTTAAATATTTATTTATAGTTTCTACGAAAGTCTTTTTAAAAATTTTTTCATCTCTCCTTATACCACTAATATTAATTATTTAACCTCTTCTAAATATCTTATTTGGAGGCCTCCTTACCATATATCAATGTCATCTTAAATATTTTTTTCTCATCTTATCCTCTTTTAAAACGATAGTTAGTAATAATGAATAAAAATATTTTTTAAATTTTTTCCTTGTAACTGTACACATCTATCTCAATATTTTCATCTCAGCAACACAAACTTTTTATATATGTTTTTTGTTAACCGTCCAACACTCCGATCCATAAAATATTATTGGTTTTATAACTATCTTTTAATCTCAAAGGTATCTGATGATCGCACAAAACTGTTAATGTCCTTTACCATTTTAACCATCTTTATTTTACTCTATGAATAATATTTTTATTGATTTTTCTATCTTATTGAATAATTAATTCAAGATACATAAAGTTTTTATTTAATTGAACTTTTTGTTTATCCAAATTGATTATATTCTCTTATCTATTTCTAGACTTACTAAATTATATTTTATGTATTTAGTTTTAGTTCTCCTTAATATAAAACATTTAGTTTCTAAGGCTTGCATCCATAGCTTAAGTTTATAATTAATTCAATTTAAGCTCTTATTAGCTAATATAATATCATCAACAAATAATATATACTAGGGAGGTCTATCATGTAAATGACTAGTAAATTCATCAATTATCATTGTAAAAAAAATAGAAACTTAATGAAAAACTTACTATACACTCCTTATAATTCTTATACTGGTAGCTATATTTTCATATATATCTTTAATAATATCAATATAATTAGTAAAGAAATCTTTTTTTTTCTAAAACTCATCATAATAAATATCTTCACTAAGCTAATAAACACTATATGCAAATATTTCATTTTCTCATTATATTTTTTATTATTATTTTTAAAAATAAATAACTTATATGATTGATCTTCCAAGTATAGAACTAAATTATTTTTTAAATATTTATTTTAAGCTTTATCCTACTTTTAATAATTCTTTCTCAAAATTTCATAATATTCCTCATGAGTTTAATTCATCTATAACTTAAATAATTTTGTATATCACCTTTGTTTTTGTAAATTAACATAAAAAACTCTTTCTTTATTTATCAAGTATCTTTCTGAATAAATATATAATTATTTTAATCTTCTTTAATACAACACTTATTTTATTAGCTCTAATTTTATGAATAAATATATAATTATTAAATCTACTACTATTATTTATCATTAAATCTAGGTCCTATATGCAATATTCATTAAATAATTTATAAAACTAAATTTTTATCTTTGATCTTCATCTTTAATGCATCTAATATTAACTAAATTCATATACTTTATTTTTCTAGCTTTAATAATTTGATTTATATATATATTTCATAGTCTTTAGTACCTAATTTATTATAAAAATTATCATATATCTTATCATGTTAACCAATTTTAAGCCTTTTTTAGATACTTTATATATTTTATTTTTTTCTTATTTTTGTAATTTTGTTAATCTTTAAAACATGATATCTTAGTAAAATTATTTTCTCAACTTTCTCGCACTATCACCATCTTAAGGTTATACATTTACCTTAATTGTTAAACTCATAGTGTTATTAACTATTGTGGTTCAAATAATATTAATATTATCCTTATGTAAGTACTCAAACGCCTCCCTTTCCATCTTAAAATTGTTTACATTATTATTTTTAAAATTTTACAATCTAAATCTAGTAATTTTTCTATTATTCTTGTATTTTCTATAGTAAATATCTACTACATCAACCTATTTTCTATAGTAAATAAACTTAATAGTAAATAAACTTTCTCTAGGTATAACTTTATAATTCTTATTAATAAATTTATCTACTAGTCTAGTGTGAAAAAAGTTTATTTAATTACTTCTATAAATAATTAAATATTTATATATCTTCTTAAAGTGAGTATTTACAATTATAAGAAGTTGTAAAATTCAAAATCATACTATCATCTTTAGTTCTCTCTCCGCAATCAAAACCCCTATGTAACCCTTTATATTTTCTGTATGTTTTTCTACTATTTAAATCTCCTCTAATTATAAGGTTTTTTAGTTATAAGCATTGATTGAATAATATCATCTAAGCTTTTTCAAGATTTTCTTTTGGTTTGATCATCAAATCTAACTCGAGGGGCATATATTATTGATATTCAAAACATCTTATCTTTTCTTAAATTTTAAAACTATAATTTTATCTTCAAATTTTTTTACATCTACAACGTTATTCTTAAGATCTTTCTCATTAATAATTTCTATATTATTTCTTTGTTTAACTTTTCTAGTATATAAAAATTAAATTAAATACTATCAATCTTTTTAGATTTTTTCTCAACCTATTTAATCTTTTGTAAGCGAATAATATTTATTCTTCTTCTTATTATAGTATCTATCAATTCAAATTCTTTCTTTAAAAATATTCATATATTTCGAGTTACTAATTTAGTCCTATGTTGTTGGATTAGCTTCTCTACTCTTATTAATCCAAAAGAGAGAACTCTTATCTACTTGATACCACATCTAAGCATCAATATGATGGACTACTTTTGGGCAACATTTTAAACTATCGTTTACAATTCAAGACACCTAGGTGGTGAAGGTACCTCGTGTTACTTCTAGTTGATGATCTAGCCGCATAATAAAATCGATTAAGATCCATATGAATGAGATATAATATAGTTTTATACTTGTTGTTAGGATATCTAATATAAAACATCGGTGACATAACTGAGCTCTCCAATTTTTTCATCCGAGGAACTGACATTAACAATGTTGAAAATTAAGTTATTATACTCTTGATTTAAATAAGTGGAGGAGAATAAACTATTAGCAAAATAACAACCCAAAGAATTAGTAATAAAGTATAAATCAAAGTAATGAATACTTTTACCTATTAATAAACACTGAGAATATAAACTCCCACTTGAGTTGGGAGTTTAATGCATCTCAAGTAGAAAGTCATTGTTCGCTCTCTTATAAATCTTAAAATATTGTTTATTTTCTTCTTGAATTTTCTCTCTCGTATATATCTTTTTCTTTTCTTCTCGATTTTTCTAGAATAAAACTTCAATGATAGGCAAAATGTGTTTCTTTCGTTCCTCCTTGTATTAAAACTTTGAGATGATAAATTTTGAAGAGAACATTTTATTTTTCTCATGAGTTTCTATAGAAGAAAAACTTTAGAGTTTAATTCGTACCTACTTATACGAAAACTATGAAAGTGTCACCTAATTTAACTCATAAAAATCTTGATAATTTATCGTAAGATCCTGATGCTTAGAATATTTATAGTACAATAAAGAATCTTAAGAGTTATTTTTATACTTAAATTTGTTGCTGGAACTTTGAATCATATTAAGGAATTGAAAGTACTTCCCAACCTTAACTTGTAGAGCTCAATCACAAGTAAAAGAAAGAGGCCAAAGAGTTAGATTCCAAACGGTAGACATTAGGGTTTCTTCTGCTTACTCATAACCTCTCCCCTCATCTGGTCCCACAAAGACATCACCAGCAGGACCACACATGACCGCCCGATCCCACCACCATGCATGGATAGAAAGAGCACGTAGAATCATAGACATGATAAAGCTAAAGCTTCAGCGTTAAGGGTGGGGGGGGGGGGGTCGACGTCCAACTCATAAAGCTAAAGCTGCTTCCTCCTCTGTTCCTCTGACAAAGCAACAGCCCCCTCTCTCTCTGTGAATGATATCACCAGGTCTCCACCGTGGCCACCACCTCTTCCATGTGCAGCCATATATCTGAACAAAGGATCACGTACGCATCCTCTATTCTGATTCCTCTTTCATCTCTGCGGTGCTTCCCGCTCCTTTCTTCCACTTGGCATCAACCTACCATTGTTCTAAGGACTAGCCCGGAAGACGAAAGAGTTCGCCTTGGTCTTTTTGACTCAATTTTGACTGTTTACAGATGTTTTCCTTTTTCTTTTTTCCTTGTCAGTTTCAGTGCTTATATGTTTCTGTGTCTGCTTCAACGACTGGCCTCGGTCTTCGGTTTCTTGTATGGATCTTGGAGAGTGAGATATAGCCCTCTTTTGCTTTTATCTTCTGCATTTCCTTCATGCGTAGATATATGTCCGAGTGAGGGCTCGGATGTATATATATATTATGGAGAAGATGAAGAGAGGATAATTCAGCTGTTGATGAGATCCAACAACAAGCTGTGCAAAGTAAAGTGGTCGGCTGCTTCTCTGTCTGCTGTTGATGACTGTGGCTGTTCATGTGTTCGATCATGAGTGCACATGGACAGATTCTGTAGCTACCTAGCAGAAAGAGGACCAGTACTATATGTTGGATCAAAGAGGATATATATATATATATATATATATATATACCGTGTCATCATGAACTTGAAACTACTTTATGCTTTTGATTACTTTCACTGTATGATTAGGTCAGATAATAATAGAAATTTTACTTCCTCATAAGAACACATTACATACAATATATATAGTGCATTCGAAGAGCTACATGCATCAACTGTTGGTGTCATACTGTATATCAAACACCTACCAAAATATGAGAAGTTATATCCATGCATGATGACGGCTTTAATCTGCAAAGAGATCATAGCTAAAATTGCAGAAAAGACTAGGTTTGGGAAGCAATGTAAAAGTTGGGCCAAATATGTATTCGGATGAGAATTCAGAATTCTCTTGGGTGCAGTTTAAGACACTGACCTCCAACAGGAAATGCTTAATGTTCATGAGCTGCTTTTTCTATCAATCTCATGGAGGAATCAGCGGTGCAGGTGAAGAACTGATGAAGCAGACTTAAGTTCATTGTATCACCTGGATCACACCCTTCTCCTTCATGTGTTCACATCACTCGAATTGTAAATGAATTAGATTGTTGTTATGTGTCAGGATTGTTAGATGACAAACACATCTACACATCTAGAATTGGCAGGAAGATTATAGCTAGTCCAACACAACTGAAGTGAAATTAATTATGGTCTGCATGTCAGATATACACATACATGCATGAACTCAAACACCAAGTTCTCTCTCTCTCTCTCTCTCTCTCTCTCTCTCTCTCTCTCTACCCATATATATATTACGGTGGGATACAATGAGAAGGGAATATGAAAAAGCTACATCTAAAATGTAAAACGAATAGGAGAAATCTACCTACCATTTTGTAATGATCTTGATCAGCATGTAGAACACGTCCACCATGCATTAGGAAAGTCTTGCCAGTGACCAATTTATGTTACTGATTCATTCCATCTTTAATTCTTCTCCCATTGATGAAGTGACTTCTTTCAAGTCTGTAAGCTTCGAAGGAATGAGCCTAACAGAAGAAGCCATGGATCGAATTATAGGAACTTGTCAGTCAACGAGGAGCTGAAGCTAGAGAAGCCCGTTGCTGTTGCCCATCCACCATTACTACTGCCTCCTGCACTGCCACCCCATATGAGATCGTGCCTTGGAAGGCCAAGCTCTTGTGCGTTGTCGTCCATCTTAGTCGAAGCCAATTGCATGAGGAGCCCCGAGCTGGGCACTCTGGTTGGAACTAGCGCCGCTAATGATCGCCCGTCACTGCCACTACCTTCTCCAATAAACGACGGGTATAAGCTTGGAAATGGCGTCAGCGATGGCGTTCGTGGTGGCGGCGACGGTGGAGGCTCCAAACCACCCATGATCGAAGGGAATTGCCGGATGTGCTGATGAAGCCTCAAGTTCTCCAGTCCAACACTGTGGCTGCCGGGCACCTGATACTCTACTGCATCAAAGGATTGGATCCCGTCGAATCCGAACCCTAGGTTCCGTGTTCTGCAGTCCGGCGGTGGGTACAACGAGGACATAAGCGGCGACCGCTGTTGCTGCTGCAGGGTGATGCCGGATGTCGTTGCACCTGCAGCTATGGTCGACGAGGGTGAACGACTCTGGCGATAGGCGGTTGTGACTGCGTTCTTCGCGGAGCCGCTGCTACCGGACTTAGTCCTCTTGTTCCTCCGGCAGCCACCGCCGACGGGAACGTTACGGAGGGCCCCGCCACGCGTCCAGTAACGCCGACACGCCTTGCAGAAATGGCGGGGTTGCGATAGGGAGTAGTTGTTGAAGTAGCAGAACTTGGTGTTAGTGGAGTCGCACCGAGGGCACCTGAGCGCTTGCTCCGGCTGGCCGATCTTTGCGAGCCGAGCTCGTTCCGCCATCGACCCTGGCCTGATCGAACCAACCATTCCGCCTTCACCGCGTGGTGTTCCCACCAGGCCAGGTGGCGGCGGTGGTGGTGGGAGCTGCGGAGCCTCATTTCTGCCACCACCGGTGCTGCTGCCCAGCTGAGGAGCATGTAGCTAAAGACACAAGTGTTACTAGTATATCCAGGAGGACATATGGAAAAGGCTGAGAATATTACTCTCCCTCGTATTATGCTTTGGGGATGTAAAGAGAGGATAAGGGCTCACCTGGTTCCAGTTAGGTGGATCTACATAAACAGGAACAGAAGGAAGAACCATGGTCGGCTGCTTTGAGCTCCTTTTGGAGTTTGCTTCTCTTTCGGCAAAAGGTTGATGGGGTTGAGAGGTGGTGGATAATCACATCCACTAGGGTTTGCAGAGAGAAGAGAGCAGCGAGATTGAAGTACAAGAAGAAAGGAAGGAGCCACACATTTCTCTCTTGTTGTGGCTTTCGTGTCTCGATTTCCTTGAATTGGTTGATTGGGGATGGTATATGGGATGGGATGCGACGGGATGGGAAGGGAAGCGAAGGGGGGGGAGGGGGAGAAGGGGGGGGTGGGGGAAGAGAGAGAGAGAGAGAGAGAGAGACTTCGCCTTTAAGCTTCCTGGCCAAAGATTAGTTGTGGAGCTGTGGGGAGCTTTAGTGGCTGCTCCTGCATGGGAAAGGTGAGTCAGAATGCAATATGAGGGCTCCATGAAGGCCCATGGAAACCCTAACCATCTAAACTTATTTTAGATAATAAAATAAAATGTTGTCTACAATTAAATAATACTTTTAGAAAATTAATATTTTTAAATCATCTCTAATTTCAGAGGAAAAATAATGTCAAAACTAAAGGCTAGATGGACATTATATCATTCCTATATAAAAGTGTATATACATATACATAATTATATATGTATATATATATATATATACATATATGTACATATATATACATATGTATATATATGCATATACATATATATAAATAAATATTCATGCTCCATCATCCTTTTCTCTACTGTTACTTTATTTAACTAATTCTTCTTCTTGTCTGAATTCCTTAATAAAACTGAAAAAGAATAATGTAAATTTCAGATGAGAAAGAAGTGAGTTTGTGTATTATACATTTGGTTAAGATGAGCTCGGTACAAAACACTGATCGCTTTCGACTTTCGAATGGAATTCTTAGGAAGAATGTTCAGTTTGCTGTAGTGTTCCTCACCACTCGGACTCGGTCTAAATAGGTACTGCTTTGTTGAACCAAACTACTTTGGATTATGACCGGTAGCTCGAGACAAACATGTATGCAATGAATCTATCCATCCAACATGTCACAAAAGGCACACATGCCTTTAGTTAAATCTCCGAGTGCTTAGAATTCGAAACTCCCCACAAGGAAAATTGTAGGTCTAAATGTTGAGCTCATTCTAAATTTCATAGAAAACGAAAAAGCTTTCGATGGCCGAAGCTAAAAAGACTCGAGTAAAACCATACAATAATAAGATGATACTGTTCGTGGGGACGTCCCGAAGAGAAGCAAATGGGAACTTGAGTTCCTTGATGGTGACCTGCCTGAGAGAGGGTGGAGATCATGTTTTTTATCCAATGGAATTATTCTTGATCTAGACCTTGTTCAACTTGTGAACCATGCATTTGTGAGGCTATCTGTGTCATGTAAAGCAATTATATATATATATATATATATATATATATATATATATATATATATATATATATATATATATATATATATATATATATATATATATATATATATATATATATCATTCAAATTAATAACCTAAAACAAACAACATATTTATTATACGAGGAGGCTTCAAATGAAAGAATTTAAATCCGGATTCGGATCCGGATCCGACCCGGCCCACGAAGCCCGTGTAAGAAGACTTCCTCCGTGAGCTCACCCGGACCAGTCTGGTTAGAAACTGGGCTCAGAAAGATTGTTCGAGCGTCATATGATGGTCAAGACAGTTGGACATCATATGAGCGGACACCAACACCAGGACTCGGGATTCTAAGTTGGGCCATAAAGCCCACAATTCAAGCACTTGTCGTGACATTAGCAGGCCACTTAAATCGGCCCACATAAGGGAAAACTTTAGCCCTATACGCCATTGTAACAGTTGGGTTAAATGCTCAGCTGCACCCATCAAGGCCCACAAGCAGGTCTTTTCGTAATTATACACGCATTAAGCTAAAGATTAAACGGCCCATATGACGGAGTGGCTCATTTAACCCCCATTCCGTAGGTCTTTGTAGTGGGTCCCGCGCCAAGCTTGGCGCATGACCACCGCCACACCGGGGCTGGGTTTAAAGAACGGTCGGGCCGAGGGACGAAAGGCGAACGGTATCTGGTCGACTTCACCGCGGTCTGGGAGATTCGTCGCCGCGATGGATGCGTCGGCGAGCCCGAAGCTGGAGCGGGAGCGGCACCTGCTTTTTCTAGAGATGATGGCGTTGGGGCTGCCGAAGGAGTACGAGTCGCAGGAGATCAACCGCCTCACCCTCGCCTACTTCGCAATCTCCGGCCTCAGCATCCTCGATGCCCTCGATCGGGTGGGTACTAACTTACATCCCCGCTCATTTTTCAGAGATCTGGGCATTGTCGACCTCTTGGCCCTCTTCTTTCTTTGGATACCGTTCTGAGATCTTAGCATTTCACTAGAAGAAGAATTTTGGCTATGAAATCGGAGCATTTCTCACATCAGTTATAATTTAGTTGGCGCGCAATTGTCGGATGGAAATTTCCAGCATTCCCAATGAGTTTTCTTTTCGCGTAGTTGTTATTTGTTGATTTGACTTGAATTAGGACGAAATTATGGAGCTTTGATCTATACGTAAGTCCGACTTGGGATTGCTGAAGCCAGTAATGTCAGTAAAAACATTAGTACTTGTTTCCTAGGATTGGTTGTGGCTTGAGATGATAGATAGTTATTATTTTTGATAGGTGAGATTTAGGTCGAACTATATTTGAAACTATATACTTGATGGTGGAATAGGAGAATCATGTTTTTTATCCAATGGAATTATTCTTGATCTAGACCTTGTTCAACTTGTGAACCATGCATTTGTGAGGCTATCTGTGTCATGTAAAGCAATTATATATATATATCTATATATATATATCTATATATATATATTATATATATATATTATATATATATATAGATATATATATATAGATATATATATATATCTATATATATATATAGATATATATATATAGATATATATATATAGATATATATATATATCTATATATATATATCTATATATATATATAGATATATATATATAGATATATATATATAGATATATATATATAGATATATATATATATCTATATATATATATATATAGATATATATATATATAGATATATATATATATAGATATATATATATAGATATATATATATATACTATATATATATATATATATATATATCATTCAAATTAATAACCTAAAACAAACAACATATTTATTATACGAGGAGGCTTCAAATGAAAGAATTTAAATCCGGATTCGGATCCGGATCCGACCCGGCCCACGAAGCCCGTGTAAGAAGACTTCCTCCGTGAGCTCACCCGGACCAGTCTGGTTAGAAACTGGGCTCAGAAAGATTGTTCGAGCGTCATATGATGGTCAAGACAGTTGGACATCATATGAGCGGACACCAACACCAGGACTCGGGATTCTAAGTTGGGCCATAAAGCCCACAATTCAAGCACTTGTCGTGACATTAGCAGGCCACTTAAATCGGCCCACATAAGGGAAAACTTTAGCCCTATACGCCATTGTAACAGTTGGGTTAAATGCTCAGCTGCACCCATCAAGGCCCACAAGCAGGTCTTTTCGTAATTATACACGCATTAAGCTAAAGATTAAACGGCCCATATGACGGAGTGGCTCATTTAACCCCCATTCCGTAGGTCTTTGTAGTGGGTCCCGCGCCAAGCTTGGCGCATGACCACCGCCACACCGGGGCTGGGTTTAAAGAACGGTCGGGCCGAGGGACGAAAGGCGAACGGTATCTGGTCGACTTCACCGCGGTCTGGGAGATTCGTCGCCGCGATGGATGCGTCGGCGAGCCCGAAGCTGGAGCGGGAGCGGCACCTGCTTTTTCTAGAGATGATGGCGTTGGGGCTGCCGAAGGAGTACGAGTCGCAGGAGATCAACCGCCTCACCCTCGCCTACTTCGCAATCTCCGGCCTCAGCATCCTCGATGCCCTCGATCGGGTGGGTACTAACTTACATCCCCGCTCATTTTTCAGAGATCTGGGCATTGTCGACCTCTTGGCCCTCTTCTTTCTTTGGATACCGTTCTGAGATCTTAGCATTTCACTAGAAGAAGAATTTTGGCTATGAAATCGGAGCATTTCTCACATCAGTTATAATTTAGTTGGCGCGCAATTGTCGGATGGAAATTTCCAGCATTCCCAATGAGTTTTCTTTTCGCGTAGTTGTTATTTGTTGATTTGACTTGAATTAGGACGAAATTATGGAGCTTTGATCTATACGTAAGTCCGACTTGGGATTGCTGAAGCCAGTAATGTCAGTAAAAACATTAGTACTTGTTTCCTAGGATTGGTTGTGGCTTGAGATGATAGATAGTTATTATTTTTGATAGGTGAGATTTAGGTCGAACTATATTTGAAACTATATACTTGATGGTGGAATAGGAGAATCATGTTTTGATGATATCTGAGCTCGGCCGCACAAATTAAACAAGTAGCTTTTTGTTGCGGAATGGTCACTCTGACAGGTCTATGCAATTTCAATCTACACAGCATGAGTCTTTGATATGTTATCAAAAAGGCTCTTTATTTATACATTTCCAGCCTAATACAGCAATTTCGATAGTTATCTCTCTCTCTCTTTCTCTCTCTCTCTCTCTCTCTATATATATATATATATATATATATATATATATTTATGTGTGTGTGTGTCTGTACTTATACATATAGTTGAGTCAGGATCCTATTGGACAAATTCAAGCTGCAATCCTTCACACCACCATCAATCATGAAGAGACAAAATAGAAGATTAACTCCATTTGGCGTGATCCATGATTTTCTGAACATATAGATTTTTAAATTTCATGCTATCTTTATATATTCTATATATTCACTAAACTAACACAATGAAAGGTGTGAAAAATGTCTTTACTCGAAAGTAAGATCTACACTATATCAATTAAAATAAATTTTATACGATTAAAATCTCCTAATTTCAGTCAACTTGATGCGTATACAACACTGAAAAAATGAGCTTTTGTTTCTGGGTTTATTATACATTATAGATCATATAAGCTGATCCTTGAAGCCTCTGTGGTCAATTTTCAAGTGATAGGATTAAAGCTTCAATGCATTGGTCTAGCTCAACTCTCTATGCTTCATGCACTTGTACATGCATAGCGACATATTGATGCTTTAAAAGGGATCAAATGGTCATCTTCATACAAATATCTGAAGCCCATGGTTGTTGAGAACCGAATAATATGTTCCGTGAGATAGTCTGTTACAAAAGAAATGCTTGGTTTACTAATTATTTTATTGGAATAATTTAATTTCATTTGCAACATACAGAAGAGATGACTTATGAAAATTTTGCACTACTATCTCTTGTAGTGACATTTCCTTCTTCCTAGTTATATGCATAACTGACTTATGAACAAGGCATCAACTGTCATTTGTGATCTTATATATTAACATCATCATCTGAGCTATCGAAATGAGGTATGTGTACACCACTGCATATAGGCTGTAAATCCAGTCCCGAGGAGAATACTGTAAACGAGTGGGATGTAAATGAGGCTTTTCAAATAATTGGGTATCAGACATTCAGTTTTTGAGCTTAGATTCTTCTGATGTAGGTTGATCATTCTGAAGTGGCTCCCACATTTGACATTCAGTGCTATAACAAATTTAAGAAATTTTTTACCTGACATAGTGTTGGAAAAAAAATTATATTATCATATAGTGTCAAGCTCATACCAAGGAATCTCGAGTTTTTGCATTGTGATTATGGCAACTACGCATGGGCCTTTTTGAAACTTTAATTTTATAGCATTCTTGATTCTATCTTTTTCAAATTTTGCTTATTCAAATAAGAAACTACGATTTAGGTTGACAAGGATCAAGTAGCCAATTGGGTTCTGTCCTTCCAAGCACATTCCAGAATGGTGGCTGACTTAGATAATGGTAATTTTCTTAAGGGTGGCTTGCTATATGGATATCTTTGTTTCTTATTTATAGTGTATGCACCTTAACTCGAGCAATTACCAACTCAGGAGAATTTTATGGTTTTTGTGGATCTAGAACTTCACAGTTCTCCACCAGTATTTGTGAGGTATGAGCCCAACAAATAAGCTTCTATTTAACTTATGCTGGTAAACATGTCCCTATTTAATTTTTCTATCCCCAGATATGGTTGTTTAATTTTTCTTTATGTTTGAACAGGTTTCTAGACAGAATTGTAGTCACTTAGCAAGTACTTACTGTGCTCTAGCCATATTGAAGATGATCGGCTACAATTTGTCAAATATTAGTCCTGAATCGATCTTGATTTCGATGAGAAACCTTCAACAACCTGATGGAAGGTATATTTGCAGTTCATCCTTTCTAGATTATAACTGAATTAGGTCATTTAACTAAATATAAGTATGGTTAGATGTTCAGAAGACCTTTTGTGGCCTTATCTTTGCCATGCGGAAGAACCAGGAAGATCAGTTTTGAGATTACATTTGCATGATTAGATGTATAATGTTTGTTTTTGCGGGCAAAACCGTATAGACATGTATGATTATGAATTTAAGGAAATTTCAAATTGAGGCAAAATTTTCTTGGTACACAATTAGACCCTTAGTGATTATGTAATTACTAGTGATTAATGGTGATTATGTAATTACGATTGTCATCGATTATGGGTATTCCTGTTTGATATGCATTTTATATGGAGAATTTTCTCATCATATTGAAATAAGCCTAGTACTTTCAGTAGTCCTTCACAACTAGGAGGAATTTTGATTTTCTGGAGGGCATAGTGTTTTGTCACATAGGGAATGAGCAAAGGAAGTACATTTTGGTTTAGTATTGGATTCTGTGTTGCTGTCTAAGGACACCATTCCTTTCATCTGATGTTCATGGTGATCTAGTGTTCAAATTGATACTCAAACTAAGCAGTTAATATCAACAACAAATTGATACTCCCAACCTTCCCATAGAGAAGATTTTAAGAATTTATCCATTCTTTGACAGCTTTATGCCAATTCATTTTGGGGCAGAAACGGATCTCCGCTTTGTGTACTGTGCTGGTGAGCAATTTTGTTTTGCATCTGCATACATTCACTCTTTTTACCATTGACTGATAATGTAATTTGGAATTGGGTTTATTTTTTTCAGCTGCCATCTGTTCTATGCTTAATAATTGGACTGGAATGGACAAAGAAAAGGCCAAGGATTATATAGTAAAGTGTCAGGTATGTAATGGGAAGGAACCTAAATTCTTAACCTAGGGGTTCACATCATAAGTTTCCTAATCTTTAAGCTATTGCTGGCAGTCATATGATGGTGGCTTCGGTTTAGTACCAGGTTCAGAGTCTCATGGTAAGTATATCCATTGGCATTGCATGTTCTATATAAGCCATCTTGATTTTATATTCCTATAAATTTACTTGATGGATGCTTCAATTCATTAGAGCGGATGGCTAGGTTTTATATTCTTATATTTAGGTTATGCCAGTTAATGATGTTTACTGTTTTGGAAGCCCAATTACTCGTTATTCTTTTAGTGACACAGGTGGTGCAACTTATTGCGGAGTTGCAGCTCTCCAGCTAATGGGTTTTATTGGAGCAGATATCTGTTCTAAACAAGCACAGTCTGCAGTAATTGATATGCCATTGCTGGTAGAGTGGAGCTTAAAGGTACGTTGCAATGTTAATATTATGGGATCCAATGAAAGGTTTGGTACTGTAAGTTACTAATCCTTTTATTCATATTAAGAGTACAAAAGCATTGCATTGATGACTAAATTTTACATTTTTTTAAGGATGTATATCACAAATTTTGGTTCTTCAAGCTGAATAGCTTGTAAGACTGATGATAAATTTAGCTTTTCATATACTCGTGGTTGGCATCAGAAATTGAGAACGACTGTTGATTTACTGCTCAATGAATTGTATTTGTTCACTTTGCTGTTTTGATTTTGATCATGGCAACTACAAAAATATTGACATTCAGAGATCTTTTATTCATTTCAGAGGCAATCATTTGATGGGGGCATTCAAGGTAGATGTAACAAGCCCAGTGACACATGTTATGCCTTTTGGTAAGAACAAGAAATGTCGAATTGTAAGCGAGCACATCAACTACTGTAGTATGTTTACCTGCAGTTTGTGTTTGTCCAACTCAGGGTTGGCGGGGTACTGAAGATGCTAGGTGTTTACGAGTTCATCGATAAGGATGCGCTGCGTGACTTCATACTTTCTTGCCAGTCCAAGGTGATGATGCTACTCTCCGATGATATTCTAAGGCAATTTTGCTGCTGCTGCTGATTCTTTCTTTGACTCTAAGCAGTACGGTGGCTTCACAAAGTTTCCAGAAAACATGCTGCCTGACCTGTATCATTCATACTATAGTTTTGCTGCATTGAGCTTGTTGGGGGAACCAGGACTTCGACCACTTTGCGTTGAACTGGGAATCACTGCTTCGGATGATGGGCATGGGAAATGAGGGTCTTCCCCTGCAGCTGCATTATTTAGTTGTTGAAGGTGATCTTTCAGTTGGAGATTGCATAGGCGACATGCGCCACCTGTAGTTCTTTATAGAATTGGATCATGATCCAGTATTTAGGATGGAGAAAGACTCCTTCAACCCTTTCATCCCATTTACCCGAGTGGTAAACTTTTAAATTTATGTTTTGTTTTAATCAAGGTTCTCAATTTCGAATGTCGGATTTGTACATCGTAGTGGTTCAAATGATTTAATAATCCATAGTTCTAACTCTCTATATATAATTGTCTTATAATCGGTTTTCTAAAACTTTTCTTGTCATTTTGTGATAAATATACATGTGAGCTTAATGCTCATAAATTTATTTTTTTCAAAGAGAACTATGGGGTAATTTAGATAGAATTACTAGATTTTTTAATAGTTATATACATGAAAAATTAGATAAATTTCAAGATGAACCAACAAAATTATTAAGTAATTTATATTCTGCAAGGCTAAAAATCCTACTTCAAACAAGAGTTTAACAAAGACGTTGATCACTTTTGATTTAGTGCCACTCGAGCTTGAAGGGCTAATTGACATATTAATTTTGTTTGGCTTAAATCATTTATCAAAATACTTAAGTTAAAATTAATGATAGTATACTCATTAGATCTTTATAAGTCAGTCTTAATATAATCTTATTCATTCTCGATGTAAGATTAATCTGGGTGTTATAAAATCATTGATTGGTCTTTCTTAAAATTAGATTGGGTTGTCAAGTAATTTTATGGGTTAATTATATATTATCTCATATTGTTAGCCATCTTTAACATCTCGATCCATAGACTTAAAAAAATTATATTGACATCCCTATAATTATGAAAGTGAAGCATTTAACCTTATTTCTCCTCGTGTCATCGACTTTATCGATAGAAGATACGATACATATTGTCATGTGTAGGAATAACGTGTAAAAGAGAGATACAAAGTAAAATTTAACTATTGCTTTGGATTCTATAGTAATCAACGATGAAGAAGCCGGTGGCCCACTTAAGAGTCTCTCGAGGTACTTCTTAACGATGAAGAAGCCGACGATTTGCGTGAAGAAGATCTAGTGTGACTCACGGAAGGGAGTTAAAGACGAGACTTGGAAGTTAAAGATGAGTTGTAGTTTGTGGTTCTCAAAGTAGTACCACCGGAAGCACTCCTCGAGGTTGAGGGTTGTGTGGAAGTAGTGGGCATGGTAAAGAGGGATGAGATTGAGGATCAAAGCTTCACCATTGGCGACAACTTCAGCGAGGTCGTCGTAGTCGTCGCCAAACCAATCGTCCTCCACCTCAATGTCCTCCTTGAGGTGGAGGGAGTATGGATGGTCACGAAAGATAAGGGTAGCGATGGTGGAGACGACCCTTTATTAAAGCATCTATTGATTTTAGCTTTTTTATTAATAAAATTATTTTTTTATCCCTCTTTTTTGTGTCATTCTTATATGTGATAAGAAGTGTCGTATCTTTCATTGATAAAATTGACGACGTGAGGAGAAATAGGGTCACATGTTTCACTTTCATAACTACAGGGATATCAATGTAATTTTTTTAAGTCTGGGAATCGAAATACTAAAGATGACTAATTATATGAGATAATATGTAATTAGCCTATTTTTAGGTTTATGTAAATATCATAAATTTAGCAATATCTTCTCTTTGGTAGTGAAGGAAAAGTTTTATCAAAGATGAATTCCTTTAAGTAGCACTATTTAGTTAATTCAAGAAAAACTAATTCGACAAGAAAGGATATAGAGTTTGAGGAGTAGTTAGCTTAAGATATTGCATGAAGTGTCTTAACATAATTCCTAGGAGTTATGTCATATCCTAAATTTTTTTTTTTACAAGATCACAACATCTTTTCACAAGTACATTTAGAGTCAAATAAATAAATATTATTTTATTAATAACTTATAAATATTTATTATAATTCATTTATTCATCGAATCATAAGTCAAAATTAGCCCTAGGTTTTATTGAAGAACATAGTGATGTTAACTCGAAGAAACATATAAGTGGCTCTACTTAATGGTAGAAGAATGTATGCTCTCTATTGGAATCTAGTCTAGTGCTAGTGAGAGGTTACTCTGAAAATCAAAAACAAAAAATTTGAGCAACATTGAGAAGGAACATCTATATGTCAATTGAAAAATGAATACATAATCATAAATCAATCACCTCATTGGCGTATATCAAATACATAAAGGAGTACTCTCCCAACAACGGATTGAGAGGCTTTATCCTATGGGATGGGGTGTGTGTTCTCCCAACAACGAATGAAGATAAATCTATATCGCACTTGCAATAACAAAAGGAGTGGTATCCCTCACCTGTCAAAGTAGGAACACATTCCTCCCAACAACAGATGGAGGAACCATCCAATCACCACGTTTGATGTGATTACCAAATTTGAACTCAAAATCTCATCTCCTTCAATCTGCATAACTTTTTTGCGACTTTGGGCTACTAATAGTCTTTGACATATAATTCAAATATTATATTCATCTCTTTGAATTAATTGAGGTGATATATACTTTCTCCCATAAAGGGCTTCGAGTGGGGTCATCTATATACTAGAGTGATAATTATTATTATAAACAAACTCAATTAGGTGCAAGTGTGTAACTCAACATCCACCAAAGTCCAAGGCATAAGCTCTTTAGAGGTCTTCAAGAGTTTGTATTATTATTTGACACGGGAATACCTAATTTGCTACAATTAGCTCATGTGGATCTTCTTGAACTCATGTAGAGAATACTCTACAACCCACAATATTTTCTTATAGCCTTTAACCCAATACACTTAAATATGATAACTCATTAGCATATTCCTTAGATAAAGTTAAAGCTATTTCGAGGTACTTTTTTTCATGACCAAGGAATACATTAAAGGGGTTAGGTACTAGTTGTAAAACACTTAACTTTGTAATTCCCTATGCATAAAGGGTTATTTCATGCACTAGTACTTATTTTGGTGTTTTAGGGCTAAAAAGGAGTTTTAGAAAACTGATGATATTGACAAAAGTTCTCTTGGAGTTCTCTTAAACTTTGTATCTCTTATATGCTTCCTTGAATAGTGAGTCTTTTGTTTTCAATTCTATATCCTAGGGATGGTGAACTTTTTGTATACCTTTGTGATTTTAAACTTAGTGGAGAGCTATTTTTTGATTTTATTAAAGTATTATCACGAGTTCATTTCTTTTCTATTCGAAAAACTTATTCCAGTAAATACAACTATACTATTGACTTTCTTTCAAAATCTATTTCGCATTATCTCGGTATTAGTTTGGTATCATAGCTAAAAGTTAGAGATCATGGCAAGGTAGAATGGAAAAGATGTAGTTGGTAAAGGTAGTAGCTATGAAGATGATGTTAAGTCATTGAGACTGCAGTTACGAAAATTGCTACATAGTCTACAAGAAAAAGATAAAATTATTGAAGAACTTCGAAGTAAAAACAACCAACATAAAAATAATATCCAAGAGTTTAATTCTGATGATGATATAATCCTCACCTAAGGAAGTCGGGAAGATTTTGGGCAAGATATGGAGTCCGAGATGAGTGGTAGAACAAATACAACATAAGATTAGATATTCTGGAGTTTGCAAGTAAAATTAATGTTGATGACTTTATTGATTAGTTTAATACAGTGGAAAGAATTTTTAATTTTCATGAACCACCAGAACAAAAGAAGATAAAACTTGTGGCACTCAAACTCAGACGGAATGCATCTTTTTAGTGAAAAAATCTGAAGAAGCAAATAGAATATGAGAGGAAGAGTAAGATTGTGACATGAGAGAAAATCAAAAGGGAGTGGAAGAGGAAATACTTACCTGACAACTATAGGCAAGAGATCGTTCTCAAAATCTATGATTTCAAGCAAAAAGATCTTAGTGTGGAGGAGTACATAATAGAATTCGATAATCTCATAATAAAATGAGAGCTTATAGAACCAGAAGAGCAAACAATTATAAGATACTTAGGAGGTCTGAATTATGGGATTGCTAAAGTGGTTCAATTGCAGCTATATTGCTATTTAAATGATGTGAGCAAGTTAGCTTTAAAAGTTAAAAAGCAACAGAAGTCTGAAAAGAGTTCTCGGTATGGGTCAAAAGAAGGTTATACAAAAGGAGGAAATTTCAAGTCTACTGTCTAGAGTAAGGTGGTATTAAAGGTGCAAGACAAGGGTAAATGATCTACTAATAGTAAATAAACACATAATTCTTCTATCCCAAGTGGCTGAAAATACTTCAAATATCATAGTTTTGGGTATATTGCTTAAGATTGTCCAAATAGGAGGATTATTACTTTAGTTGAAGATCATAGTGATGGAGAAGAAGATGAAGCCAACGATGAACCAAAATATGAAAATGATGAGGAAGAGGTTACTTATGCTGATCATGGTTTGTCTATTATGTTACAACATAGCTTACAAGTGTCCTGTATGGTTGAGGATGAAAGTTGGGTAAGAAAGAACATGTTTCACACCAAATGTACTTCTCGTGCCAAGGTATGCTTGGTGATCATTGATGGTGATAGCTTTGAGAATATGGTATCTTTGGAGATGGTACATAAGCTAAAGTTGGACACAATCCTTTATCCATATCCTTATCAATTATGTTGGTTGCAAAAAGGAAATGACATCAAGGTAACTAAAAGATGTTTAGTTTCGTCATTTGCTATTGGGTAGACCTTGGCATTATGATAGGAGGGTGTTATATGATAGCTATAAACATATATATTCTTTTAAGATGAATGAAAAGAAGATATTTTAGCTTCATTATAATCTTATGAAATTAGTGTATTAAAGAAGAAAGTTAGTGCTTTTATGTCCTATGGTGAATGCAAGGGTGAATTAGAAAGGGGTGGTCATATTTTAACTTTAGTGGTAGTAGAGAAGAATGAACAACACAAGAAGACACCGACAATTATGAAACCAATCCTGGAGGAGTTTCAAGATATTATATTGGAAGGGATTTCATATAGCTTTCCACCTTTAAGAGACATCCAACATCACGTTGATCTTATTTCAAGGGGCTGTCCTACCTAATAAGGCAGCCTATAGAATGATCCCAAGGAGCATGAAGAAATTTAAAGGCAAGTGGATTAATTAGTGAAAAAGGGGTTAATTCGAGAGAGTATAAGTCCTTGTGTGGTTTTAGCCTTATTGGTGCCTAAGAAGGATGGTTCTTGGAGAATATGTGTGGACAGTCGCACCATCAACAAAATCACAATTGACTATCATTTTTTCATTCCAAGGTTAGATGATTTACTTGATCAATTGTGTGATGCTTCTATTTTCTCTAAAATTGATTTGAGGAGTGGCTATGACCAAATAAGAATAAGGCTTGGAGATGAGTGGAAAATAACATTTAAAACTAGAGAAGGTTTTATATGAATGGTTGATTATGTCATTTGGGCTATCTAATGCTCCCAACACTTTCATGGGATTTATGAATCATATACTTAAGCTATACATTAGGACTTTTGTTGTGGTTTACTTTGATGACATATTAGTGTATAGCAAGAGTGAAGAGGAGCATATAAATTATCTTAAGGAGATCTTTTTTATTTTGAGACAACAAAATTGATGCTAATATGATGAAGTATGATTTTTTTACTCCTAGTGTGGTGTTTTTGAGGTATGTTGTTTTAAAAAATGGAATTATGTGTTGAATATCAGATTTTGATGTTGAAATCAATTAGTGAATTAATAATCTAATCCATGTGTTGAGATAAGTGATACAGGACTAATTATGATCGTGAGAAAGGCAAAACAATTGAAGAAGAAATGAATGTTGGGCTGCAGTCAATGATCAAGCATCGGGCTAGATGAATCGGGGGATATACCAAAAGATCGGACGATGCAGTGAAAGCCCGCCATAAGCTCACGTGGAGTTCACCAAGAGCTTGCCGGAAGTTCACAGGGAGTTCACTAAAAGCTTGCTAGATGATCACTGGGAGTTTGTCGGGAGTTTGAACAATTGACATGCTGGACAACTTAGATTACTTGTATTGTAATTGTTTTAGACTATCATAGTTAGGATTTTAATTTGAGTTAGTTTTGAGAGAAATCCTTCTAACTTAATTAAGGACCAATTGGGTCATAAACAAGGCTGAATTGGGCCGGTTGGATGGCTCATTCAGCCACTTGGAGCCATGTCAGGTGGTGGCACCACCCAGATTAGGTGGTGGAACTACTTGAGGCTTAACCTCTCAGGTGGTCTAGGCGGTGGTACCACCTAGATTGAGCGGTGGTACTGTCTGCCATTAATGACTACAAACGGTGGTACCTCCCTCCCTGTCAAGCAATGGCACCACCAGATCCCAGTCTCTGAGGCTCTATCAAACGATCATACTATCCAGCCTGAGTGATGGTACCACTAGTGTCAGTCTGTAGGAGGTGGTACCGCCCAATAATGGTAGTGGTACTGCTAATACCTCGAAAATCAGGAATGAGACACTTTTTGGCTCCATTTTTAAAGCCATTAGGGTCTATAAATACCCTACTCTTTCCTACATGAAAGAGTACAAAAGTGTAAATAGAAGTCTTGAGATGTTGGGTTGTAAAAGTGTTAAAAAATGCTAAGTGTCCTCCTCCTTCTTTAGCTTTGTGATCATTCTAAGAGAGGTGTGAGGCTTATAAAGGTTGTCTCATAAATCTGTGAAAAGGAGAAAGAGTTGTAAGAGGGTAATTGGTCTTCGCCTATTGAAGAAAGACCATTAGTGGATGCCAGTGGTCTCAACGGAAGAGGAATCGAGAGTGGACGCAGGTCACAACGATCGAATCACTATAAATCTGGTTTGCACTTTCTTTCTGTGTTTCTTTATTATTACATTTTGAGTTAATTGCTTAGTTCACTTACTTTAAGTCAATCATGCTTTCATTATTGTTTTCATAGAACGAAGATTTTCTAAAATCGATATTTTTATTGAAAGTACTAATTCACCACCCTCTTAGTACCCATTTCGGTCCTAACATCATGATATATCAAAATAAGGTAGAAGCTATTCTTAATTGGCCAACACATGCTTTATTACATGATGTGAGGAGTTTCTATGGCTTAACTTCCTTTTACAAAAGATTCATCAAGGGTTTCAGCTCTATTATTGCTCCAATCACCGAATGCTTGAAAAGTGATAAATTCAAATAGACTAGTGAGGCTAATGATACTTTTGAGCTTTTAAAAAGAAAGGTGATTGAAGCTCCTATCTTAGTACTACCTAATTTTGACAAGGTGTTTAAAGTTGAATATGATGCCTCTAATGTGGGAATTGGTGATGTTTTCAATCAAGACGGAAAGCCCATTACCTTTTTTAGTGAGAAGCTGAACGATACAAGGAGATATTTTACCTATGATAAGAAGTTATATGTCATTTATCGAGCTTTATCTCATTAAAGTCAGTATCTTCTTGCTAAGCTATTTGTCCTATATTTTAATCATGAGGTATTGAAGTTCATTAATCACCAGCACAAATTAAATAAGGTGCATATAGCTTGGATAGAGTTCTTGCAATATTATAACTTTACAATCAAGAACAAATCTAGTGTTCAAAACGTAGTTGTTGATGCATTGAGCAGAAAGCATTCTTTATTATCAACAATGCATTGGATTTGAGAGATTCAAAGATCTCTATGAGAATGATGTAGATTTCAACTTAATTTAGCATAATTATAAATCATGTTCTTTTCAACAATTTTCTAACTTTGATGGTTTTCTTTTTTAATCTAAGGCCTTGTGTGTTCTATTTTGTTCTTTGAGACAATAAATTCTAGCTAAAGCACATGGTGGTATTTTGGGAGGACATTTTGATAGGGACAAGACTCTAGCTCTTATTTAATTAAATTTTCATTGGCCTAAGATTTTTAGAGATGTGGAGAGACTTGTAAAGCAATGCCAAGTGTGTTATTTGGCAAAAAATGAGAAGTCAAAATTCTAGTTTTTATACTCCATTACTAATGCTTAATGCTCCATGGGAGAAAGTGAGTTTTGATTTCATTTTGGGACTACCAAGAACTCAACAGAACAAGGATTCATGGTTATTGTTAATAAATTTTCAAAGATGCCTTACTTTGTTCCCTGTAATAAATCAAATGATGCATCCCATATTGCTGATTTGTATTTTAAGGAGATTGTCAGATTGCATGATATTCCAAGAACTATGGTGTTTGATCGAGATTCAAAATTTCTTAATCATTTGAGGAGAACTCTTTGGAGGAAGCTGGGTACTTCTTTGAATTTCAATAGCTCACATCATCCACAAGCTGATGGGTAAACTGAGGTAACGAATAGAAACTTGGGAAACTTGCTTAGAAGCTATGTTGGTAAGAACATGAAGTAATGAGATCTCATTCTTCTACAATCATTCTATGCATCATAGTATTGACAAGAGTTCTTTTGAGATTATTTATGGTGCTAATCTTACTGATCCTTTGGACTTAGTCTCTCATTCTATAACTAAGTAATTTAGTGGAGATGCTGATGAGAGGGCTAAGTAGATAAAAAAGTTGTATGAGGGTGTTAAAGCATCTATTGAGAAGGAAAATGATAGGTACATGCAAGCTGTCAATAAACACCGAAATACATAGAGTTTAACACAGGCGATTTTGTTTGAATTCATCTAAAGAATGAGAGGTTTTCACCTGACAAATTTGAAAAATTGAAACCAAAGGCTGATGATCCATTCAAGGTGTGTTAGAGAATTGTCAAGAATGCTTATGAGATTGAGCTACTTGAAGATTATGGAATGTCCCCAACATTTAACGTGGCTGATTTAAGTCCTTATCATAATCATGTTGATGAAACAAATGAG
This sequence comes from Musa balbisiana, assembly GCA_004837865.1. Classification (NCBI taxonomy): domain Eukaryota; kingdom Viridiplantae; phylum Streptophyta; class Magnoliopsida; order Zingiberales; family Musaceae; genus Musa; species Musa balbisiana. The sequence continues at coordinate 39,704,511 of CM017197.1, forward strand.
GACTTGAGGATAAGTCTTTTTCAACCAAGGGAGATTGACACGGGAGTACCTAATTTGCTACAATTAGGTCATGTGGATCTTATTGATCCTATTGTATTCTTTATAGCCCACAATATTATCTAATAGCCTTTAACCCAGCCCACTCAAATATGACAACTCATAAGCATATTTCTTAGACAAAGTTAAAGCTATTTCAAAGTGCTTTTTCTCATGACCAAGAAATGCATAAAGGGATTAGTTACTAGTTGTAAAACACTTAATTTCATAATTTCCTATGCATGAAGGGTTGTTTCATGCACCAGTACTTATTTTGGTATTTTAGGGCTAAAAAGGAGTTTTAGAAAACTGATGATATTGGTAGAAGTTCTCTCTTAAACTCTATATTTCTTGGATGTTTTCTTGAATGGTGAGTCTTTTGTTTTCAATTATGTATCATTATTTATTATCTTTGAGGTGGTGAATTTTTTGTATCTTTTTGTGATTTTAAACTTGGTGGTGAGCTATTTTTTGATTTTATTAAAGTATTATCGTGAGTTTATTCCTTTTCTATCCGAAAAACTTATTCCAACAAATATAACTATAGTATCAATTTTCTTTTAAAATCTATTTTACATTACCCCAGTATCATTCTCTCTAATTGACTATCAGTTTGGGAGTGAAAAGTTGTACTAAATTTTCACTATGTACTCAAAATTTTTGTAGGCTTCACCAAAACTTAAATGTGAACCTTAGATCTCTATTCGAGATAATGCTAATTGACATCCCATGATATCAAATAATCTCCTTAATATATAAATGTGCTAGTTTATCCAATGAATACTTCTTATTAGTAAGGAGGAAGTGAGCAAATTTAGTAAGTTTATCTACTATTATCTAAATTTCATCATATCCTTTTGTAGTCTTAGATAGTTCTATCATAAAATCAATAGTAATCTACTCTCACTTCAATTTAGGAATTGGAATCCTTTGCAATCTTTTAGCAAATACTTGATGTTCTACCTTCACTTGTTAGTAGATTAGGCATTAGAGACAAATTCTACTATATCTTTCTTCATATCATGCCACCAGTAGTTTTGATACAAATCCCAATACATCTTGGAGTCTCGAGATGAATATTAAATCTTGATCTATGGGCCTCCTCCAATAATTACATCTTTATTAGATGACTTTCAAGAACACAAAGTAGATTGTGGAACCTAATAAAACCACCTTCGGCTTGGAGGAATTCGGGTGTAGATCCCTGAGCTATTTCCTTAGGTATCATTTGAATATATGCATCTTTCTTTTGACTTTCTTTAATCATTTCTACCAAAAAAGATTATGCCATCAAGCATGCTAGAAAACCTTTATTTATTTCAAATAAGTTTCAAATTTATCAACTCTATCATCATAGAATTCCTTTGAATATTCATATAGGCTATAAGATTTAAAATATTTCTACTCAAGACATCAGTGACTACATTAGCCATCATAAGATTATAGTTGATATTAAAATCATAATCCTTTAGAAAGTCTAATTATCTTCTGTCTCATATTTAAATCCTTCTATGTGAAGATGTGCTTGAGACTCTTATGATTTGTGAAATTTCAAAAGTGTGTTCGTAGAGATAATGTTGGGATATTTGATTAAAGCTTCACATGTGCAACGGTAGAATAGAAAATAAAAATCACGGATTTGTCAAAAAAAAGTTTTTGTTGTCGTATGAAGATTAGTGTGCAAAACAAATCACAAAACCAAAACCACATATATCAAGTGAGATTTGCTATATAGGGAGATCATATATCCCTATAAAATCTCAGATATATAGGAGTGGATGAATGATGTTAATTGTTCTCCTCTCTAGTAGTAATCCAAATGGTAGATACAATGAAGATGTTCCTCAAATCATTGCACGATCTTCCTCTCCATGTGCATCATGTGATCAAGAAGGGGCTGGCCCTTCTTGCTATCCACACGCCCTTAATTGGGACTATCGGTTGAGAAGAAGAGGAGAGAGAAGAGAATAGGAAGGGGCGGCTAAGATGTGACTAGCCTATGTCATCTTTTAGGCCCTCCTATTTATAGAGGTTCCTACCACTTAACCCTAATAGATCTTGCCATATTAGGTACTAGATCTCTATCTAATTATTCAAGCCTCTTAGATTAGTGGATCTCTATCTAATAATCTCTCATTAGCTCTTATTGTATCTTATCCACAAGATCCAATAATTCAGGGGCTTATTGGATATCCAATAAGATAGGGACTTCAACGGATATTATTTTTGGGCTTACTCGATACTTATAACTTAGAGCTAGTAGCTATCATTTTTGGATTAAAAATTTGGAAGCATTATCTGCTAGTCATAGGTGCCCTACAAGCCAATCACACGAGTGATGATATGTGTGACATGCTATGTAGTCTTTTTACTTATTATTATTATTATTAATATTTTCTTATTTTATGTTGCATGTTGTATATATTGTGATGTCCATGAATTTATGCAATGAGAATCTAAACGTGATGAGATCACGATAATGAGATTGATTCGCTTTTAAACACAGAACATAAATAATCTTAATCGTAGGTTACTCAAAAGGGACATCAAGATAACCAGACAGATTGATATGCTACATATCTGCCCATATGATGGAAGCAGCTGGTCTCATAGTTGTTCGTGTAGAGACACTAGAGATACAGTGCATGTGCTTATTAAAGAATGAGTTTACTAATTAGTCCACTCACGGAATGTTGGATGGTTAATGATACCTCATTATTAGACAACGATTCCATGGTCCTAGTTGTGTATTTATTCCTTGGACTTAAGACATCAAGGATGCCCTATATGAGTATTTCGCTCTTCGATACCGGACTTATAGGTTTGGAGGTTCCAAATATAGCACAATCGGTTATTGGGAGTGGTAGCTAACCTTACGAGGGCAATTGAGTATCGATAGAGGATCATCTGCTCTCGGTGTCATGAGAGGAATGTCCATGTGTGTTCTCACTCAAACAAATCCCTAGCTAAGGTCATTCATATTAAGAGAAGAGTTCTCTAGGAGAATCCGATCAGAGCAAGACTCGAGTAGATTTCGTATGAGCTTGATAGCGCCATACCCAGTATACAATTTTTGGGATATTAGATGGATGAGGGATTATAGATACATGATAAATGAAGACAGACATATCCAATACATTGAATTCTCCTATATCGTCTAGAGATTACGACGTAGTAGCCTCGTATATTCATAATCAATGAGTCGAGTGAATTATTATGGAGGTAATAATTTACTGAGTCAGAAAGAGTTCTGGTGGGTACAACTCATGGCCAGGTTGATATTGGGCTTAGAGGGTGACACACATATTATAGGTATTGTGATGAGTAGAGGTTCGAATATGAGATATTCGTTGGAACCCGTATCTTATTGGATATCCTATAAGCCCATGAATTATTGGATCTTATGGATAAGATCCAATAAGAGCCAATGAGAAATTCTTGGGTAGAGATCCACTAATCTAAGAGACTTGGGTAATTAGATAGAGATCCAGTACCCAATAGGACAAGATCCATTAGGGCTAAGTGGTAGGAACCTCTATAAATAGGAGAGCCCAAAAGATGGCATAGGTTAGTCACCTCTTGGCCGCCCCTCCTATTTAACTCCAACTTAATTGATGCCATTCTATAAGGAGGTCTAGAAATAAGTATAGTGTTAGGTAGAAAATCAATTGTAAATTCAATTGGCCTATATAGTGGTAGTCCAAGTAAATCTTTAGAAAAAATATCTAGAAAATCCAATACAATGGGAATATCCTTTAATACTAGGTTCTTAGATTATTCTCTAGAAATTAAGGTCAAGTACCTCTAATATCATTTCAGTAATAGTTGGGTAGCACTCAAGGCTGAAATAATAGGAGGGAGCTTTTCTTGAATCTCAATAAACTAAAAGAGTGGTTAATCTAAGGATAAAAAAGTAATAGTATTTTGGAAACAATCGACACTTGCATTATACAAAGCCAGTTCATATCCAAAATAGTATCGAAATCTTGAAACTCTAGTAGAATAAGATCTACTAGCAAATTGTGACTTTAAATAGTAATAACATAGTTTCTAAATATCCAATCAGCTATTAGAGAGTTTCCACATTAATGTATTACTGATTGTTGCAGGATTCTTATGCAATCTTATAGCAAAATAAAATGATATAAAAGAATACGTAGAACCAAAATCTATAAGCACAGAAGCAAGCATACCACAAAGTGCGATTATACCTTGAATGGTAGATCCCAAGGCTTCAACATTTTGATGGGTGAGTGCATATACCCTTACCTGACCTCTCCCTCTAATTACTAGCTATTACTACCCAGATATTTGGTGTGGAGCTCGCCATTGATGTTGCTTTCATGGATAATCCTTCGACATGTGCCTTGATTATTGATAAAAAAAATATACACATTGTCCCACGAGGCATAAAGTAGAAACATGATCAGTCTTCTCACATAAATAATATCTTATGAAAACTTGATTATTAGGAGCTCTTGCCTGTTGATGATTAAATTGTTTGCACTTGCCTTTCTTCGAGGGTTCGAAATGTGATCCTATTGAATCTCAAATTTTGATAACAAAAATAATTGATGAGTTTATGGACTAATATATTTTTGAGATAAGCGACGTAGGAAATACTTCGATCACAAACTCGAACCATCAAAAGACAAATTGTCGAAGTAGGAGAATTATACATTATGTTGGGAAAAATATCATGTCGAAAATTGAATGTCGAGCTAGAGGATTGGTCGACATATCAAAGATTGGACTTCGTGTTATAAGTTCAAGCATCGTATTAGAAGGATCGATTATTATGCTAAAAAAAGGGATGCCGTGGGAAATCAAAATGTCAATAGATCAAGCGATATGTCGAAGGAAAGGATGATGTGCCGAAGTGTCACAAACGGTCATCGCACACCCACGACAACTTCATTCAATGAACCGTTCGTCACTCTCGTCTACATGTACAACTGCTTGGTAGTATGTTTTGGCTTGGTTTTAAGTCTTTTTTCTTGTAAAAATATAAGTTCGAACAAGTTACAACGCTATAGTGTGACCGCTCATCGAACCAAGCAAAACAGCCCCAAAACAGCTCCGTTTTCGTGTGCCATGGGCTGATTTCTGTAGCCCACTGTTGCATGCGAAACATCAGCCATCTCAACACCCTGGAACCACCCGGGTGGCATAGGGCTGGATGGGGCTTCGGTATAGTGTCGGGCGTTGAACAATCTTTCGTAAGTTCGCATGTTACCTTGACAGGAACTTGTTGTCACGCCCGACACCCAATGAGCAGTTGTTTATGGATTTGCAGCTATTCGTTCAACTTTCTAAAGTCCATGTTTTTCCCCTCTCCCTCTTTTCTCTTGTGCACACAAGGTGCTCACTAAATTGCTTGTAAAGCTTCCTATTTTCGCGAGACATCGGGACTTGTCTGTTGCTCGTTCTTCGAACTAATCAACTTTCTCTTTTACAGGTCCTTCGGGACCTGTGAGAGGTTGCAAGTGGGCTGATCTTTGCGGACGCAAATCGCAAGGGCGAAGCATGACTTAGGCAACGCAAGCTAAGTTCGCATCTATGTTCCAAGGGTGCCTTGCGACTTAGGCAATACAAGCTAAGTTCACGTCTTTGCCGCAAGGGTGCCTCACGCCTTTGGCAATTCCAGCTAAGGCCGTGACATTATAGTATTAGAGCAGGCAAGCTCTTCGAGCGAGCAGCGAAGGAATTTTGCAACTTTGCCATAGCAAAGCATCGTGGCGAATCTAGCAAGATGGGGCAAGCCGGTCCCTTGCCCCAAGCAGTCGTAGGTGGGCTGCAAGTGCACACTTGCTCTCATGCTATTAGTGCCACTCAAGAGGAGCGCGACAGCGAACATGATGAGCGAAAAGTTGGCTACTCTCCGCGAGCGGAGGAGGCACTATCTACCATGGGCAACGAAGAGTCATAAGGAGAGACTCACAACGGTGGAAACTCGCTTGGATGTCCTCGAAGTGAGCTTGGAAGAACTCTACCATGGGCAACGTAGGCTTGTTGGGATAGAGAACTCACAAGAAGAAGCGAAGTCCAGGATCGACAAAGTTGAGGCCCTAGTCGACCGATTGTCAGATAACACCAAAGACTCCATGCAACACCTGCAGGAAGTTGTGGCGGAACTCACTTCGAGGGTGACCATGCTCACAAGGGCACTAAATGTGGGAGGAAGCAACACTCGCATTGCGCCACCGCAAAACTTGAGGGCACCCGAGCCTCATGGTTATGGAGGGGCCAGAGATGCCAAAGAGCTTGAGAATTTCCTATTCGATATGGACAATACTTTTGAGCTACGAGGCCTGATTATGAAGAAACTAAAGTTTCTATAGCGACCATGTATCTGAACGGAGATGCAAAACTTTGGTGGTGAACCCGTTGGGAGGAGATCCAATAAGGTCGATGTCGAGTTGACACATGGGAGGACTTGAAGCGGGAGTTGAGAACTCAGTTCCTACCAAAGAACACCGAGTTCGTTGCAAGAAGGAAGTTGAGACAACTCTGCCAAAATACTTTCATCTGAGACTATGTGAAGTAGTTTTCTGCGCTAATGCTGGACATCCAAGACATGTCCGAGAAGGATAAGCTGTTCAGCTTCCTTGATAGTTTGAAGCCATGGGCGCAACAAGAACTACATAGAAGGAATGTCGCTAATTTGATCGGGGCAATTGCTGCCACAGAAAGGTTCACTGACTTTGTTTCCTCTGAAGACCCGGGAAGAAGGAAAAAATCTTCAAGTAATCGCCCTCCAAAATATTCTCGAGGGAAGGAGCTTGGGGGTGAACAAAAGAAGAAGAGTTCCCACAAAGGGCCAAGCCCGAAAGGCAAGGCTCCGAAACCTGGCAGATGCTTCTTGTGCGGTGGACCGCACATGGTGAGGGAGTGCCCACAAAACCAGGCACTCAATGCTTTAACTGCTTCCATCCACCCTCCTAGATTTGGACAAGGGCAAGGCTATCGCTCTTAGTTTGAGTAGTTCTGAATCTAGTAGCGACAACAAGGAGTCGTAAGGACCTCGGATGGGTGCAATGCGTTTATTGAACACCATGCAGGGTCAAGTGGGGGAGAACATGAAGACAAGGCCTCAAAAAGTAGGAAGTGGCGAGCTGATGTATGTAGACATTAAGCTCAATGGCTAAACAACCCGTGCAATGGTGAACACGGGCACTACCCACAACTTTATTGCCGATCGAGAAGCAAAGCGACTTGGGCTGAACTTAGAGATGAGCCCAAGTCGAATGAAGGCGGTGAACTTGGAGGCCAAGCAAATCTCCGGGTTGGCAAAGGGAGTTCCCATCAGGATCGAAACATGGAGCGGGAGCACGAATATGATGGCGGTGCCATTGGATGACTTCTAAGTAATCATTGGAATAGAATTTATGCACGTGACGAAGTTGGTGTCAATGTCGTTCCTAAACTCCCTATGCGTGATGGGAGGTAATGACCCCTGTGTGGTTCCTATCTCTCGGAGAGGAACCAAGGACTCCCAACAAATATCGATACTACAATTGAAGAAAGGGGTGCAGAAAGGTGAATTTACATTCGTGGCTGCTATGAAGCTAGAGCCACTTTACGAGAAGGCCACTCATGAACCTACTGTGGTGACGAACGTCTTGAAAGAGTTTACAGATATTATGCCACCTAAGTTGCCAAAGAATCTTCCGTTACGCAGAGGCATGGATCATCACATCGAGTTGGAGCTAGGAGTGAAGCCTCCAGCGAGACCACCCTACCACATGCCCCCACCAGAGTTGGCCGAGCTCAGAAAGAAATTAGGTGAACTACTAAGCGGTGGTCTCATCCGCAGTTCTAAGGCACCATTCAGAGCTCTAGTTCTATTTCAAAAGAAATAAGATGGGAGCCTCCGACTATGTGTCGATTACCGAACCCTCAACAAAGTGACGGTGAAGAACAAGTATCCCATTATGCTCATTGCGGACTTGTTCGACCAACTAGGCAAAGCCAAGTATTTCTCAAAACTCGACCTTCGGTCGGGGTATTGGCAAGTGCGCATTGCTAAAGGCGATGAAGCAAAGACTACCTATATGACCAGGTACGGAGCATTTGAGTTCTTGGTGATGCCTTTCGGCTTAACCAACACTCTGGCCACGTTCTGCACTCTTATAAACCAATTATTCAAAGAGTACTTGGATAAGTTCGTGGTCGTCTACTTGGACGATATCATCGTTTATAGTCAAACACTCGAGGAGCATATCAAACACCTTCGGATAATTTTCAAGGTTCTCGGGGAGAACACTTTGTTCGTGAAAAGGGAAAAATGCTACTTTGCTAAAACGAAGATCTTATTCTTGGGGCATCGAATCGGTGATGGCTCCATTCGGATGGATAAATCGAATGTGCAAGCGGTTGTGGAATGACGAACTCTAAAGAATGTGCTAGAGCTGAGATCCTTCCTTGGTTTCATCAACTACTATCAACACTTCATAGCGGGGTATTCGAAGCATGCAACTCTATTGACGGAGTTGCTGAAGAAGGAGCAGCCTTGGAGGTGGTCTGATAAATGTGAAATTGCATTCCAAGATCTGAAGGCTGTTGCGTTAGAAGAACCGGTGCTCAAATTATCAGAATATGGGGAGCCCTTTGAAGTCCATACAGATGCATCAGACCGCTATTGGGGGAGTACTTATGTAGGAGGGTCATCTAGTGGCCTATGAGAGACGCAAGCTCAATGAGACCGAGCAACAGTATCTAGTGCATGAGAAGGAGATGATAGCGATGATCCATTGTCTACGAGTTTGACGACACTACCTCCTCGGATCGCGATTTGTGTTGAGGACAGACAACATCGCTCTGAGCTATTTCCAAACTCAAAAGAAACTCTCCCCAAAGCAGGCACAATGGTAGGACTTCCTGGCTGAGTTTGATATGACAATGGAGTATAAGCCCGGAAAGGCGAATGTCGTGGCCGATGCATTGAGTCGGAAAGTGGAGCGTGTGAATGCTGTATAATTGGAGGGCAGAGGCCAAGCAAGTCAGTTGTACTCCAACTTCCTCTCCAAGATCAGGGATAGATTGTATAGTGATCCCCAGGTAGATGCCCTGATACAGCTCATTAAAGAAGGCAAGACACGATAGTTTTGGGTCCAGGAGGGACTCGTTTATACTAAAGGGAATAGAATCTATGTTCCTCGAGTGGACAATCTGAGACGTGAACTCTTAAGAGAGTGTCATAATTCCCTTTGGGCTGGACATCTAAGCATTCATAGAACATTGGCTCTCGTGGAGAGGGCCTTCTATTGGCCGAAGATGGGGACTGATGTGGAGGAATATGTTCGAATATGCCTCACTTGCTAATAAGACAAGGTGGAGCAATGGAAGCCGGTGGGACTTTTGGAGCTGTTGCCTAAACCAGAAAGACCATGGGAGAGCATTTCCTTGGACTTCATATCAAGCTTGCCCGTAGTAGGGAGACTCGGATCGATACTCGTGGTGGTCGATCAATTTTCTAAGTATGCAACTTTCATTGTTGCTCCTCTACACTATTAAGTAGAGGAGGTGACCAAGCTAATGATGAAGGATGTGGTGAAGTATTGGGGAGTCCCGCACAATATCATCAGTGATCGAGATGCTCGGTTCCTAGGACGATTCTGGACTGAGCTATTCAAATTATTGGGGTCGAAGTTATACTTCTCCACAAGCCTCCACCCCTAGACGGATGGCCAGATTGAAAGGATAAACTCGCTCCTAGAGAAATATCTTCGGCACTACGTGAGTGCCAACCAACAAGATTGGGTGAAGTTGTTGGACATTGCTCAATTCTCCTATAACTTGCAGCGGAGCTCTACGTCCAACAAGAGCCCCTTTGAGATTATTACAGGGCAATAACCGTCAACTCCTCACACCATGGTAATTAGGTATACTAGGAGTAGTCTGTCAGCCTATCACTTTGCAAGGGAATGACACCGAAATGTAGATATTGCGTGGGCTTACTTAGAGAAGGTAGCAAAAAGAATGAAGAAGTGGGCAGACTTGGGAAGGTGACCGTAAGAATTCAAGATCGGCGATTTGGTGTTGGTCAAGCTTCAACCAGCATCTCTCCAATTCTTTAGGAATAAAGTACATAAAGGATTGGTGCGTAAGTATGAAGGACCCTCCCAATTATCAACAGGGTGGGCAACGTCTCCTACAAGTTGCAACTACTGGCGTGGTTCAAAATTCACAATGTTCTTCACGCCAGCAACTTGAAAGCCTACCACTTGGATCCGCAAGATGCTTTCCGAAATGTTCCAACTCGGTTACCCCCCATCACAACCTCCTACGAGAAGCGAGTTGAAATCATTCTAGTGGATCGCAAGATAAAGCTACCCACTATAGCTGAGCAGATAGAGTACTTAGTGAAGTGGCGAAAGCTTTCCCGAACTGAAGCCAATTGGGAGCCTAAAGATTCCATATGACATGAAGAAACAATCATCAACAACTATCAACAAGCGTCGACGAGGGCATCGATAGTTTGAGTGGGGGAGAATGTCATGAACGGTCATCGCACATCCGCAACAACTCCATTCAACGAATCGTTCGTCAGTCTCGTCTATATGTACAGTTGCATGGCAGCATGTTTTGGCTTGGTTTTAAGTCCTTTTGCTTGTAAAAATGTAAGTTCAAACAAGTTACAGCGCTACAGGCGATTGCTCACTGAATCGAGCAAAATAGCCCCAAAATAGCTCCGTTTTCGCGTGCCACGGGGTAATTTCTACAGCCCGCTACTGCATGCGAAACGTTAACCATCTCAGCACCCTGGAACCACCCGGGTGGCATAGGGCTGGATGGGGCTTGGGTATAGTGTCGGGCGTTGAACAATCTTTTGCAAGTTCGCACGTTACCTTGACGGGAACTTGTTGTTGCGCCTAGCACCTAGTGAGCAGCTGTTTGTGGACTTGCAGCTGTTCATTCAACCTTCTAAAGTCCTTGTTTTCCCCCTCTCCCTCTTTTCTCTTGTGCACACAAGGTGCTCACTGAATTGCTTGTAAAACTTCCCCTTTTTGCGAGATGTCGGGACTTGTCCGTCGCTCATTCTTCGAACTAATTAACTTTCTCTTTTATAGGTCCTTCAGGACCTACGAGAGGTTGCAAGTGGGCTGATCTTTGTACACACAAATCGCAAGGGCGAAGCGCGACTTAGGCAACGCAAGCTAAGTCCGCGTCTTTGCCATAAGGGTGCCTTGCGACTTAGGCAACGCAAGCTAAGTCCGCGTCTTTGCCATAAGGGTGCCTTGCGACTTAGGCAACGCAAGCTAAGTCCGCGTCTTTGCCATAAGGGTGCCTTGCGACTTAGGCAACGCAAGCTAAGTCCGCGTCTTTGCCATAAGGGTGCCTTGCGACTTAGGCAACGCAAGCTAAGTCCGCGTCTTTGCCATAAGGGTGCCTTGCGACTTAGGCAACGCAAGCTAAGTCCGCGTCTTTGCCATAAGGGTGCCTTGCGACTTAGGCAACGCAAGCTAAGTCCGCGTCTTTGCCATAAGGGTGCCTTGCGACTTAGGCAACGCAAGCTAAGTCCGCGTCTTTGCCATAAGGGTGCCTTGCGACTTAGGCAACGCAAGCTAAGTCCGCGTCTTTGCCATAAGGGTGCCTTGCGACTTAGGCAACGCAAGCTAAGTCCGCGTCTTTGCCATAAGGGTGCCTTGCGACTTAGGCAACGCAAGCTAAGTCCGCGTCTTTGCCATAAGGGTGCCTTGCGACTTAGGCAACGCAAGCTAAGTCCGCGTCTTTGCCATAAGGGTGCCTTGCGACTTAGGCAACGCAAGCTAAGTCCGCGTCTTTGCCATAAGGGTGCCTTGCGACTTAGGCAACGCAAGCTAAGTCCGCGTCTTTGCCATAAGGGTGCCTTGCGACTTAGGCAACGCAAGCTAAGTCCGCGTCTTTGCCATAAGGGTGCCTTGCGACTTAGGCAACGCAAGCTAAGTCCGCGTCTTTGCCATAAGGGTGCCTTGCGACTTAGGCAACGCAAGCTAAGTCCGCGTCTTTGCCATAAGGGTGCCTTGCGACTTAGGCAACGCAAGCTAAGTCCGCGTCTTTGCCATAAGGGTGCCTTGCGACTTAGGCAACGCAAGCTAAGTCCGCGTCTTTGCCATAAGGGTGCCTTGCGACTTAGGCAACGCAAGCTAAGTCCGCGTCTTTGCCATAAGGGTGCCTTGCGACTTAGGCAACGCAAGCTAAGTCCGCGTCTTTGCCATAAGGGTGCCCAGCAAGGGTGCCTTTACGCCTTGGGAATTCTAGCTAAGACCGTGACAGAAGGTTTGGATGAAGTGCCAAAGATTGGACAACATGCCAGAATGGTGTACAACATGCTAAAAGTTTTATAATCATGCGGATATGTGGTTGGATTGTTAAAGTCTTGATCAAAGTCTTTTGGGTCAAATTGAGTTGGTATTGGGTCAAACAATGCCAACTTATCAATGGGTCAATTGGTTGGTCAAAACAATGCCAACTTATCAATGAACTCATTAAGATTGAACTAGGACTGAATTGAGCCTATTAAAAGGCCAAATCTGTGACCTAAGTAGGCTAGGCAGTGGTACCACTAGGCCCAAGAAAAAGTACCACCTTAGTTAGTTGAAAAGCACTATATATGCTTTTTTGATGGTTTCGACGGTAGTACTGCCCAGGCCAATGATAGTACTACCAGAGCCTTAATTTGTGGCCCCATTATGATAGTAGTACTACTCAATGTCGGTGGTAGTTGTTAGGATAAATACAACACTAAGAGAGGGGGTGAATTAGTGCAGTAATAAAAATTACGGTTGCGATTCCAAATCTTTCCGAGTTGATAAAAACATAATGAAGAAATTGTATCAAGAAGATGTCGACTTGAAGTAAATGAACAATGCAGAGGGCAACTAAATAATGAAAGTAAGCAGTAAGGAAAGAACACACCGGATTTATAATGGTTCGGTCGTTGTGACATACCTCAACTTCTGATTCCTCTTTTATCGAGGTCATCGGGATCCACTAATGGTCTTCCTTCAATAGACGAAGACCAACCATCTTCTTATAACACTTTCTCCTTTTTTAGGTGTAGGAGGCAACCCTTACAAATCTTACACCTCACTTGAATGATCACAAGGCTTAGAAAGGGATGAGGAGGACACTTAGTACTTTTACAACACTTTCACACCCTAACACTTCAAGATTTTGTTCACAGTTTGCTACCTCCTCACGTAGAAAAGAGTAGCATATTTATAGGCCCCAATGGCTTCAAAATTGGAGCAAAAAAATGTCTTATCCCAGGTTTTTGGGGTACTGGCGGTACCATCGCCTAATCTGGCGGTACTACTGCCTGACAAAGCCTTAGAGATTGGGCTTTGGCGGTACCACCACCTAGTCTAGGCGGTACCACCGTCCAGACCACTTGGGAGGCTGAGCCTCAAGCGGTTCCACCGCCCACCCTAGATGGTGCCATCGCTTGGCATAACTTTAAGTGGTCGAGTGGGCCTTATATCCGGCCCAACTCAAACTTGTTTTGGGCCCAGTTGGCCCTTAACTGAGTTAGTAGGATTACCTCTTAATCCTAATTCAATTTAAGTTCTAACTATGACAATTACGGCATTAAGTAAGCAATCTTTGTTGGTATGTCAATTGTTCTTTCGGCGAAGTCTCGATGAACTTCCAGTGAACTTTCGGTAAGCTTTTGGCGAACTCCCGATGAATTCTTGGCGAACTCCTAGTGAACTCCCAGTGAACTCTTGATAAGCATCAGAGCGAAACTAGTATCAGGCATAAACCAAGCCTTGGAATCACCTCTCGCAAACAAGACTTAGTTGACAGTAGTACATGCTCTTATTAATCCTACAAGAACAAAGCTTTATTCTATGTGTGGCTGTCCCTTCTAGAAGTTAGCTTCAAACTGAAATACTCCCCCTACTATCTGAGACCACTACTTATTAGAATTAGAACCCTGCTAGGCAAATCAAACCTTAATGGCTCCGACAACTAACAAAGCCTTACTATATCTATTTCAAAAGGCTCAAACCACTGCTAGCAATGCTTCAACAGGCAATTGGAAATCCACTAACATACTTCAAATCTTATATCCTGGACACCTAAAGCTGGCTTACCGCCCTACCTAAGCTGCCTTTCCTTTCTCTTAGCATGTCTTTACTTGGTTCGTTATGTACTGATAGTGCTTTCATTCCCTATTTCCTTTATGAAATTCCATATTCTATGAAATTAGATTAATACAATCGAAAGTCGATTATCTTATAATAGTATTTCAAGTTCATTTATATGATCAGTAGAAGCCTACGACCCCAAACGCAATAACAAAGCCTTACTTACTACAACAACAAACCTAGCCTTCCTCGATAGCGGAACCCTTTATACAGGTTAGTAGGGAGGATTTTCCTTAATAGAACAACGAGATTTCCTTGTACAGTTGGAAAAATCTTATATGTTATCATGCCCTCGCAAGATTGTACTCCTATCAAGGATACCGATCTTGGACCGATGTAATGTAAATAGTTTACAAGTAAGAGGCTTCGTGAGTGAGTTTACTAATTGATCAGCCGTATGTACATGAGAAACATGTAGTTGACGTCAGACAACTTGATCTCACACGACGTGGAAGTCAATAGCAATATGTTTCATATGGGAGTGAAACACCGGATTGGCACATAGATAAGTAGCTCCGACATTATCACAATATATTGTAGAAATAGGAGTGGAATTGATGTTGAGTTCCTTGGGCAGATTTGTGACCCAATTGAGTTCTACAACCGTAGTGGCGATGGCATTGTATTAAGCTTTAGTTGTAGACGGTGCGATTGTCTTTTACTTCTTAGAACTCCAACTAATTGGATTAGCTCTAAGAAAAATAATATACCCTGATTTGGATACTCTATCATCAAAGTTGCTTGCCCAATCAACATCGACAAAGGCATAGAGATGAAGTGGAGAGTGTTTAAGAAGAAAGAGTCTATGATTGAGGGTCCCTTTAAGATATTGCAAGATTCGTTTGACTACAGACCAGTGCATAGTAGATGGCCGCTGTATAAATTATGATAATTTGTTGACGATAAATGAGATGTTTGGACGGGTGAGAGCTAAATACTGTAAAGAGCCAATTACTTGTCGATATTGAGTGGGTTCCGTAGTAGGACTTCCATCAGATAATTTGAGAGATTCACCAGTAGAGAGGGGAGTTGTAATCGCATTTGCATCCTGCATGTTTATCTTTAATAATAAATCTTAAATGTACTTTCTTTGTAATAGAAAGAGACTTGAAGATGTGTATATTGTTTCCATGCCCAAAAAGTAGTTCAAGGTTCCTAGATCTTTAAGAGAGAATCGATCTACCAAATGCTTGATGAATGCTTTGATCTTTATAGGATTATTGCCTGTGATAATAATGTCATTTACATACACCAGAATATATATTGTGCCTCTATGTTGTTGTCGTAGAAATAACGAGGTATCAGGCTTGGAGTTAATAAAGCCAATTGAAGTAAAAAATGAGCCAAGTTCAGTGTACCAGGCTCGTGGAGCCTGATGAAGTCCATGAATAGCTTTTTGAAGTTTGCAAACATGCCTTGGATACTAAGGATGAATGAAACTAGGAGGTTGTTGCATAAAAACATCTTCAGTTAGAGTCTCCTGTAAAAATGTATTATTAACATCCAATTGTCGTAATTACTAGCCTTTAGTGGTGGCTAGACTCAGGATAAGTCGGATTGTTGTAAGCTTAACAACAAGATTAAATGTCTCAATAAAATCAACTCCAGGTTGTTGATAAAACCCTTTGGCGACTAGACATGCTTTATATCGGACAATAGATTCATCTGGGTTCCACTTAGTTCGAAAGACCCACTTACACCTGATGATGTTTTGTGTATGTGTTAGAACCCTTGTAGATTCTAAACTTGGGGTTGATCTCTTTAGGGGATCGGTCTTCTTGGAACTCTATAAGGTTTCCTTCCTCCAAATTGCTGCTCAAAGGCTGCAGAAAAGATTCATCTATTGCTTTTAAAAGAGGATGAATATATGACTATTTATAGGGTTTCTAAACCCTAACTCCTAATAGGACTCCTACTCAATTAAGACTTCTACTCAAGACTCATAATAGGACTCCTATTCAAGACTCCTATTCCTTTACAACGCCTAATTCTTCTATAAGAAATAACCTCCAAACCCTAGCCGGCCTCTTCACCTCTTTAATAAGGGTCGGCTTAGGTAGGTTTTACATGAATGCCCCTATCAATTAGGACTCTCCTAGCTAGAGTCCTAACAGACCCGCCCTCATCAAACCAGCCTTGTCCTTGATGCTAACAATCCATGAATTCTTGGAATTTGATCTTCAAGTCGTCATAGTTCTCTCAAGTGGCACCTTCTATTGGTAAGTTCACCCATTGTATTAGTACTTCAGTAATGGGTCGTCGTCGTCGAGTCACGATCCGTCGATCAATAATGGCACTCGACTGGGTCTGGAGTTCTCCTTGGGTAGTCATATTTGGTGGGTGGCTTTGGGCTATCTCCAAGCACCTGTTTACCACTTTCGTTTGTCCGTCTGTTTGTGGGTGATACGCCGTACTCCTTTTCAATTTAGCACCCTGTATATGGAATAACTCTGTCCAAAATCTGCTCGTGAAGATGCAAGTAGAATTTGGCACAAGCACAATGCGTCCCTTATAGCGTAATTCTTTTGAGTCCCAATTGTAATGAGCCATGGAGTTTGGTGCTTCCTCCAATTTTTTTATAATCTTACTGGTCTTTGGATCTTCCTACCATTTCCTCTTAATATCCTTAAGGAAGTCACAAGTCGAAAGTGAAATGGCTGAAAATTCAACTTGCTTGGGTAGCCGTGAAGCGCATCTACAACAACATTCTCTTTCCCCTTTTTGTAAGTTATTTGATAATCATATCCAAGAAGCTTTGTTACCCATTTTTGCTGCTCAAGGGAAGATATCTTCTGCTCCAAGAAATATTTTAGGCCTTTATGGTTGATCTTGATTTAAAAGCATCGCCCGATCAAGTATGATCTTCATTTGGCCACCGCATGCACAATTGCAAGTATCTCCTTGTCATAAATAGTCATATTGAGATGGGAAGGAGATAATGCCTTATTGGTATAAGTGAGGGGGCCGCCATCTTACATTAGTACAACACCAATTCCGACTCCAAAGGCATTGGCTTCAATAACAAAAGTTTTCCCAAAGTCGAGCATTGTCGTCATTGTAGCTTTAAGTTCGTCGAAGGCGGTGGTGGCTTTTTCTAACCATTGGAAAGCATCTTTTTTCAGCAAGGAAGTAAGTAGTGCACTAATCTTTCCATAGTTTTTTATGCACTTGTGATTGTAGTCTATTAAACCGAGAAAGTTACGTAACAATTTTATGTTCCTCCAGGTCGGCCAGTTCTATATTGCTTCAAATTTGGAGGGGTCCACTGCCACACCTTCCTCTGATATGATATGCCCAAGATATTCCACCTTCTGGTAAAGAAAGCAAAAATTTGTAGTGTATTCGAAAGGTGGTTTTCGGTTTGTCTTCTTTACACACTCATATTTGATGATACCCGAATCAAAGGTCCAACTTTGTAAAGATTTATACTCCCTTTCATCTAGCAATTCATCTACTATTGGAATAGGGTATTTGTCCTTAACGGTTATGCTATTGAGGGCTCAGTAATCAATACACATTCACCATATTTCATCCTTCTTTCGTATGAAGAGCACCGGTGAAGAGTAGGGGCTACAACTTGGCCAAATAACTCCTATTTCGAGCATCTCTTTTACAATCCTTTCTATTTCATCCTTTTGCAGATATGAATACTGATATAGCCAAGTATTTGCAGGAGATTTGCCCAGAAGAATCGGTATATAATGATCATGCCGACGGGCAAGAGGTAGGTTGCACGGTTCGTTAAATATATCTGAAAATTCAGCAAGTAAAGGAAGTAGGTTTAGATCTTCAAATTTTGTTGGCTCTCCCTTAGTTTGCTACTCAAGTTATACCAAAAAGTCACTGCATGCTTTATGCAAAACCTTCTCCATTTGTTGTGTGCAAATCGTCGTTACGTCGCTCCCACGTTTCCCATGCAGTATCACTTGTTTCCCCTTACTGTAAAATTTCACAATTAGTTTCATAAAATTCCAAAAAATATCACCTAATGTTGTCAACCATTCAATTCTGAGCATGGCCTCATGATCATGAAGAGGGACGAGGAAGAAATCTGTAATTATCTCTTGGTCCTGCAGTAACAGTTTCTCCCACGGGTGCCTACGATCATACTTCAAAATCTGTCCATCGGTGAACTTGACGTCAAACCTACTGTAATACTTGATAAGTAAGGCCATCCGGATAGCAACCTTACTATCTAGGAAGTTATTAGTGCTGTCCGTGTCGATGAGAACAATGATCGATTATTGTTTAAGAAGGCCTTTAACTTTTATTATTTGCGGGTTTGAGTAGTCGGCTAGTGCATGTACCGTAACTTCGGTCAGTTGTGGCTCTTATTCTGCATTTTCTTCATTATCAAGGCTCTCTTCTAGATATTCAATGACCTCTTCTTCTACTGGTTCAATCATAAGAAGTCTCCATTTTCTACAGCAATGCTCGCGGCTCCACGGCTCGTCGCGGTGCCAACATAACTCCTTCGTAGATCACTCCCGAAGCTCTTCTCTTATCATCATTTTTGGTGCAGGGACTCAGTTGATAGTAGGGGGGGCTAAGGGCTTCTGCATTGCAGGTCGAGAAGTGATCCTAGTCCTCCGGGCTTCATGGTTCAATCGCTCCTCTTGATGTCATGCGAAAGAGATGGCTGCCATAAGTGTATACGGTTGTCATGCTTTAACTTCTCCCCAGATCTCTAGCTTCAAGCCCTCAATGAAGGTCTCCAATAGCTCTTTTTGAGACCAATTGCGAGTTTGATTAGATAACCTTTCAAACTTGGTTTGGTACTCCTGAATGGTGGAGGTTTGTCGGATCTTTGCTAGTTGTCCATCAATGTTCTCGTAATCGGTTGGTCCGAAATGGATCAACAGTCCTTCTTTGAATTGTCGTCATGAGAGGACTCCATAAGTATATTTAAACCAGTCAAACCACTATATGGCATCCCCTTCAAGATGTATAGTCAAAATTTTCACCATAGATGCGTCTGCAGTTTTGTGGTACCGAAAATATCGCTCCGCGCGTGAGATCCAACCAATTGGGTCTCCTTCTTCCCATCTAGGGAAGTCCACTCTCATGCATGGATAGTTAGGGTCGATCATAAAGCCTCCCCTCTCTTGGAAGTCATCTCTTTGGGCTTGGTGCAATTGGTTAGAGCTCTCTCATTGATGTGATTTCTTCGGGCTTGGTGGTTGGCCCAAACTGAGTTCGGTAAAGAGAGTCCAAATCTTATCCTCCATTCGCGCCTCGAATGCTTTGGATTTAGCATTGATTGCCTCTTCAGATGCCATAGTATATATCTCCAAATCTGTGATGTTAAGATCTCTCTTTTATTGTCGAGTTAAAGGCATGTATAGGTTGAAGGAAGTGATGGTTGAAAGGGTTGGTAGATTGGTGGATGTAGGCTACGGTTTAGGCTTGTTTTGTGGCTATTTTGGGTGCAGTTTGAGGGTGTGATTTGGTAGAGTTTTAGGGCTGTAGATGAAAGTCTTAGATCTGTGGTAGATGGCAGCAAAGGTTTGATAGAAATCAGTGGAAGTTTGCTGCAGAATTGTGTTATCTTGTAAGAGCAAAATTATTGTCGAAGAAACAGTGGTTTCTCGATGAAATTTCTACCAAAAAATTAAGAGATTTGAGGAAGGAATTGAAAGAAAAATATCAGTTTATATGATAGCGAAGATGTCTAATTTAATCAAGAAAATTTCGGCATTATAACAGCAAAGAAATTGGTGCAAGTTGTGACAGCAAAATTCTCGTTAAAAAATTTCAGCGGTTTGCGATGAAAATTTACAGCAACCCAAAATCATTTTTTGAGATGAATTCTTCAATAGATTAATCTTAGATGAAAGCTAAGATGATCTATGAAGTGTATAAGAAATTTCATTCAAAAAAGATTGCAAATAGATCGGTTAAGGCAACAATATGTGGCTGAAATTTTCTGCAGCACAGATTTTCAAGTATAGTAGATTGGACGTAAAAGATCAGTGGTTTATATTGAGAATTTTTTGGCAAAACCAAAAGGAAATCCACTTTTAGGAATTGTCAAAGCTATCATAAAAATTTTGTAGAGATTTGGATAGAAAAAATGTAGTAGCAAGATCAAAAAATCTGTGCTATACGGCTAGAATTTTATAGTGTAGATTTTCAAGAATAGCAGTTTAGACGTAAAAGATTAATGGTTTATACTGAGAATTTTTTGACAAAACTAAAAGGAAATCTACTGTTAGGAAGTGTCAAAGTTGTCATAAAAATTTCGTAGAGATTTGGATAGAAAAAAAATAAAACGTAGTTCTAAGATCAAACAGACTATGTTATGCGGCTAGAATTCTGCAATGTATCTCTCGTCGTAGAGATGAAAACTTTGCGACGAAAAGTTTATGCAGCAATATAAGAATATTTTTTTTAGATTTTTTAATAAGGATAACTAAATTGTAGTAGTAGTAAGGTAGGAAACCAAAACCTGTTGCAATTCATAGGGTGATCAAAGGATGATCCGCAGTGGTGGAGATGACGATGGAATTTGACGACGATCTTTTAAGCAATTGTGGGAATTGCTTTAGGTGGCTGTGGAGGGTTGATGGATGGCTGTGGAAGAGCAGCGAGATGCCAAGAATGCTACTCTGATACCAGGTGTTAGAACCCTTGCAGATTCTAAACTTGGGGTTGATCTCTTTAGGGGATCGACCTCCTTGGAACTCTCTAGGGGTTCCTTCCTTCAAATTGCTGCTCAAAGGCTGCAGAAAAGATTCATCTATTGCTTTTAAAAGATGATGAATACATGACTATTTATAGGGTTTCTAAATCCTAACTCTTAATAGGACTCCTACTCAAGACTCTTACTCAATTAAGACTTCTACTCAAGACTCCTAATAGGACTCTTACACAATACTCATATTCCTTTACAACTCCTAATTCTTCTCTAAGAAATAACCTCCAAACCCTAATCGACCTCTTCATCTCTTCAATAAGAGTCGGTTTAGATAAATTTTACATGAATGCCCCTATCAATTAGTACTCTCTTAGCTAGAGTCCTAATAGTATGATGAAAGGGTACTAGGTTCCATGTTGATTTATGGAGGAGGGCATCATATTCTTCACATATTGCTTTATGCCAATGTGGAGATTTTTGGGCTTAAGTGAAGGTGGTGGGTTCAATAGTATTAGAAGAAGATTCTGCGATAGCATGTAGGTTAAGGACTTAATGTAGTTTGAAATTATCACTCTTGAAGCGTATTATCATAGAATGTTTAGAGGCTATGGGATTGTGAGGTTGTGTTGTTGGAATAAGCGGTGGAGAGTCATTGACACAGGCTGAGTCAGGTTGAGGTATTTCAGTGTCACTTGGTCTAGAAGGAGGTAAAGATAATGGTTGTGTTTTAAAACGTATCACTTCATCAATTGGGGAAACTGAAGAAGAAATGAGTGGAATAGTAATAGAGGGAATAGGTAATTGTGAAACTAGAGTAGTAGTAGAGTGTGGATCCTAAGGGGAGGAACTAGACGGTGTCATGGGAGGCTCATCCGATTGGATCAGATATATACTCTAGTGAGAAATGTTTATTGGAGTGGTCCGCGTGGTAGAAGACTCATAGTTTTGGAAAGGAAAGATAAACTCAACAAAAATAACGTAACGTGATATAAAGACTTTATGGGTGTGGGGATTATAACATCGGAAAACATTATGGTTAAGAGAGTATCCTATAAAGATACAAGGCTGAGATCTTGATGTTATCTTATGGGAGGCATAGGAACGTAACTATGGATAACATAGACAGCCAAAGACTTTGAGTTTCTAAAGGTTTGGAGGTTTGTAAAATAGTATTTTAAATGATTACTGGTATTGTAGGACTAGCGTAAGCATCCGATTAATAAGGTAGACTGCAGTTTGAAAGGCTGTTGTCTCAAAAGGTTGAAGGCATGGAGACCTGATGTAGAAGTGTGAGGCTAATTTCAACTATATGCCGATGTTTACGTTCGACAGAGCCAACTAGTTGAGGAGTATGCGGTAGTGACTTGAGGTGTTGTATATCACAAGCTGAGAGATAAGATGTTAGGGCTTGATATTTATCTCCACCAACAGAGTAAACTGTTTTGATTGTAGACTGAAAGTAGTTCTCGACCAACTTTCGAAAGTTGGTAAAGATAGTGGACACTTCATATTTATGGTGAAGAGGATATAACCATGTATATTTAGTGAAATAATCTACAAAAATGACATAAAATCTGAATTTGTCAAAAGAAACGATTGAAGCAGGGCCCCAAACATCGGTATAAATAATTTCAAACGGTTTAGAGCAGGATATGGAAGATGTGCCAAAGGGCTATCTATGACTTTTATTGCTAAGACATGCATTACAGTGCGTTATAAAACTACTTGATTTAAAAATAGGAAGAGCGTAATGAGAAAGTAATTTCTACTGGAAAAGGGACAAGGGATGACCAAGACGATGATGTCACATATCAACTGGAGCTACAATGGAAGAGTGAACAATAGGTTGGGTTATTTATGAAGCTGACGACCATTCATAAATGTTGCCTCTATTCAGGCCTTGGACCAAGGATGCCCCTAAGCTCAAGTCCTTGACAAGAAAGGAATTAAGAAAGAATTCAATTGAAGCATTATTGTGTTTGCAAAATTAAAAAATAGAGATGAGCTTTCGTTTAATGTGAGGGGCACATAGAACATCATCGAGTATAAAGGTTGTAGTATTAGAGTTAAGCATTGTGGAACCAGTATGAGTTATAGGAAATCTTTTACCATTACCAATAATGATATCTTCATTCCCATTATAGTTGTTATGGATAGACAAATTTTGAAGATCAGAGGTGATGTGATGGGAGGCGCCAAAGTCCATAATCCAATTGGGTTGGCTAGTAGTCTGAGTAGTTATGAGATTCACTTGAGGCCATTGTGACAAAGCAAGGAGTCGGGGTTGAGACCAACAAACTTTACCGGAGTGTCCAATTTTATCACATAAGTGGCATATTACTTTTTGTTGGCTTGGGAGGGTAGGAAGCCAAAACTGATGGCTATTGAAGTTGCCACTTTGTGAGAAGTTATGAAGATGAGGATAAGGGGGTGGGTTTGCTTAGGACCCATAGGGTCAAGAGATATCTTGTCCATACCTTTGGTGATATTCGTATTGTACTGATTGCTCTTTTTTTTGAATTTGTGACTGACTTGAGCTGTGATGGTCGGTCCGGGCAATTTGTCCTCATGCTTCAAATACGTCTCATAGTCAGTCAACTTGTCATAGAGTTCTTCAAATGATATTGGTGAGTCACATGCTCGAATTGCGACTACCAATTCCATGTACTCATCTCCGAGGCCATTAAGGGTATGGATGATAACTTCTTCGTCACATAGGGAATGACTTATCAAATCCAAGTCATCAATGATAACTTTAATATTTTATAGATAATCAGTAATAGTACTTCCCTCTTGTTTTGTTTTCATTAGACTAAATAGAAGACTGAGTTTGCGGGTACGCGAATGATTCCCCAAGGTTGTTTACAGCTTATACCATGCTTTTGTAGCAGTCGCACATGAAGATATTAATGGAGCGACGGATCCAGCAACAGAGGCTTGAATAGCTTGGAAGATAAGATGATCATGATATAGCAACAATTTGTGAGTTGGATTTAGTACAAGAGTGGGTTCTCCGGGGATGGTGATCATGGCTGGTGGACAACTGAGAGAACCGTCAACGTAGCCTAGTAAGTCGTATCCAAATAGGAGATTAGAAAACTGGACCCACCAGGATGAGTAGTTGCCACCTTTTGATAACTTGAAAGGGATTAACGTGGCAGCATTGACGAAGATAAGTCCTATATGTGGAGAAGTACTATGATTCCCTACATAAATAGTAACTGGAATGTTAGAGGAAGATAATGAAGACATTCTGAGGATATGCACTGATCCGAGGGGGAGTTATGGCCAAGTTGTCGGTGTGTTAAAGGTGCGACCTATGATTGAAGAAGTAGCAAATCTAAGGAAGAGATCTATTAGTGGAGGAACTGGGCTGTGGCTGTAGATCTGTTAGAGATCTATAGTTTTTGTCGCAAATGTTGCGGTTGCAACTTCCCGTGAATCACAGGGAGAAGGTTCGGCTCTGCCTCCGTAGGAAGAAGGTGGGGGCGCTGATGTGCTCTTCGGGAACTTTGACTTCACCAGAAAGCTGTCATGTACTTGGTTTGTAGAAGTTTTGGATTACTATCGCTGGAGGTGGTAGATCAGATCAGTATCTAATTCTTGTGTACCGCTTGATGTGAATAGCATAGAAGTTGATGTCCTTGAAGAGGCCTTTAGAGGAGGAAGACCACTGGGTCTTGTGCCCCTATTACCAATGAGGAGAACTGTTGTGTTTCCTTGTTGAGGAGCGAAGGACAGGAGCTGGTGATGGAGGATGTTGTTGTTGCTGCAGCAATGATGGTGATGGGCAACAATGGGATTAAGAGCAAGCAGGGAGATCGATCAGCCAGTGGTGATGGCAAAGAGTAGCTATGGGAGGAAGAAAGAAGGCCGCCGAGCAACATTGATAGCCTATGGTGAGAGAAGGCAGTAGTGGTGAAGGATGTGATCAGTTTACTTCGTTAGCAGCGATGAACCAATAGGAATCTGATCGCCAGATGATCAGATCACTGATCTGAGGTAGCGAGAGGAAAACTGCAGAGATTTGAAATCAATGAAGTGGGGAAGATGAGCAGCTCTGAGAAGAACCTAAGTGATGCAACAGATTTTGGCACAGCATCAGTAATAATAGATTTGGGCAGTGGAGAGCAGAGATCGCTGGGTTGGTCGAGGGCACAGGAGTCGGTGGTTGAGGATCCACCATGCTTCCACTGGATGGTAGTCACAGTAGATCATTGGCTTGCAACAATTTGACATAGGGGGAAGTCTACGCGATGAAGAATTGAGAAGGGGCGTAGATCGCAGATCTGTTGTGCATGTGGTGAGGTTGTAGATCTGTGAGGATGGAGACCAGTGCTAGTGAGGAAAGAAGCACTAGTGAGGGTAGCGCTAGAGATGCCGGCACAGAGTGGTAGTGGGAGAAGACAGGTGTTATTCGTCGACGAAGTGCTGCAGTTGCCACAGAAAACGATGGTAGCAAGATCAATGTCGCTACAGTCGTCGGAGGTAGAGGGTTCTCAGCATCAGAGGGTTCTCGACATCGGCTCAGTGGAACAGGTGGAGTAGGACACAGCAGAGCTGCACTCGCCTTGGTGCAACTTTGCTAAAGGCCATGCTTAGGGAGCTGTTGCGGTGCAGCATAGGTGTTCGGCGATAAGATGTAACGATAGAAAGATGCGGCTGCAGTGGAGAAACACCTTAGATTAATGTTGATCCCTTCAGGGAGTTTGCCTCATCAAGCATTGCCACAAGCTCGATCGCAAGGAGTTCTCGAAGGTGGTAGTCCGTATGACAATCGGGTTCATGGTGATGGGATTTGTTGGAGGTCGGGTGCATAAGGCATGCCTCGCTCTAATGAAACTAATTGATTGTGTTTAGATGTTTAACTGCATTTTGAGTGATGCAGGTCTACTCAATCAGGATTAGACAGTTGACACAGGAGGAATTGACGTTGCACCGGAGGAGATCACGTTAGGATATTGGACGGTAGAACGCTTCGGACGTTGGGCATCGAGCCAAGGAGAGCGGAATTGCACCAAGGATATCGGGGTTGCGGAGGTCAACCGCCGATTGGGCAACAACCCGCAAGAGTGGACGATGCACTGAAGAATCGGACGAAGCACCAACCAATGACGTGTCGGGCAACAGAATGTCAATTCGCGTTGTAATAATTGTCTAGATTGGAGTAGAGTTTTGGCTTGTATATGCAGGATTAACTACGATAACGATGAAGACATAAAGCAAAACAAAGTGCCGGAGTCAAGCGCGAAGGATTCGTTGGGAGTTCGAGAGTCCGACGGAAGTCTGAAGATTCATCGGGAATGCTGCCGGAACTAGCCGAGAATGAGTAGGGAGCTTGCCGAAGGGTTTTCGGAAGCTCGCCAGAATGTACGTCGGAAGTTCGCGGAGCTCACCGAGAAAGATCGTAGCTTGCCGAAGAAGCTCATCGGAACTCGCCAAGATCAAATCGTGAAGTCTAGGAGCTTGCCGGGAGTCCGCAGAATGGTTTCCGAGAGTTTCTCGGAAGATCCGTCCGGAAGTTACTTTGTAATAGCTTAGGAAATGTCTTTAAATTCGTAGTTAGCATGTTAATTAGGGTTAGGATTATGTGTTAATCTTATAACCCAAGTAGGGGCCAATTGGGCCCGAGTTCGGACTGGTTTGGGCCAAGTTTGGAGCCCAACCAGTGAGCTGAAATAGCCAGCCGGTGGCACCGCCCAGCACTCGAGAGCCAGGCAGTGGCACCGCTGGACTGGGCGGTGGCACCGCCCAGTACACTGTCAGTGCACAACTGACAGGCGGTGGCACCGCCACTAACAAGCGGTGGCACCGCTAGCTTCGGGAACCGAAGAGAAGTCAAATTTTGGAGCCCAAATTTAAATCCTCTTGAGGCCTATAATATCATTCTCAGCTGAGATTACAACTTTGAGAAGCAATAGATTGAGAAAAAAGCCTAGTAAAGTCTTTAGCAAGTCTAGTTTTCAATTGCGTGAGTGTTCGCCTCCTTCTTCTCGGTGAAACTTTGTAAGAGTGTGAACCACTTGTAAAAAGTTGTAAGAGGGGTATTTGTCCGTCCCCTTCAAAGTGATTTGCTAGTGGAAGTTGGGATCCTCATCGAAGAAGGCTTCGCAAAGTGGATGCGTAGTTAGCATGTTAATTAGGGTTAGGATTATGTGTTAATCTTATAACCCAAGTAGGGGCCAATTGGGCCCGAGTTCGGACTGGTTTGGGCCAAGTTTGGAGCCCAACCAGTGAGCTGAAATAGCCAGCCGGTGGCACCGCCCAGCACTCGAGAGCCAGGCAGTGGCACCGCTGGACTGGGCGGTGGCACCGCCCAGTACACTGTCAGTGTCACAACTGACAGGCGGTGGCACCGCCACTAACAAGCGGTGGCACCGCTAGCTTCGGGAACCGAAGAGAATTCAAATTTTGGAGCCCAAATTTAAATCCTCTTGAGGCCTATAAATACCCCTCTATTCTCAGCTGAGATTACAACTTTTGAGAAGCAATAGATTGAGAAAAAAGCCTTAGTAAAGTCTTTAGCAAGTCTAGTTTTCAATTGCTTGAGTGTTCGCCTCCTTCTTTCTCGTTGAAACTTTGTAAGAGTGTGAACCACTTGTAAAAAGTTGTAAGAGGGGTATTTGTCCTTCCCCTTCAAAGTGATTTGCTAGTGGAAGTTGGGAGCCTCATCGAAGAAGGCTTCGCAAGTGGATGTAGGTCATTTTGACCGAACCACTTTAAAATTGGCGTGTTCACTAGTTTGCATTTATTTATTGCACTTTACCTTACTGCAAACCTTCATACGTGCTTTACTTCCTTATTACTTTTGCTGCACACATTTACGAACACGCTTTCAAGTTAAGCACTTCCGAGTTCGGTTTTTATCGTACGAAAAAGTTTCCAAAACCGACGTTTTAATCCGCTGCACTAATTCACCCCCCCCTCTTAGTGCCGCTCTGATCCTAACAATTGGTATCAGAGCCCAGTATTTCTCATTTCAGATTTACACCCGAGAGAAATGGCTCTTCATGGCTTTCAAGAGGGCTTTTCGGTTTTTCGTCCACCGTTGTTTAACGGATTTGACTACACTTATTGGAAAACTCGAATGAGAGTTTTCTTGATTTCTATGAATTTGGATTTATGGAATATTGTTGAAAACGGTTTTCAACTTCCTTCTAAATCGATGAACGAATGGTCGGATTTGGAAAAGAAGTATTTTTCTTTAAATGCAAAGGCTATGAATGCCTTATTTTGCGCTTTGGACAAAAATGAGTTCAATCGGATTTCTACGTGCGAAACGGCTTTTGATATTTGGCGAACACTTGAAATCACGCACGAGGGAACTAGTAGAGTCAAAAACTCGAAAGTTAACATTTTATTGCATGATTTTGAGCTTTGTCGAATGCAACCAAGCGAGACTATAGGCGACATGTACACCCGTTTCACGGATGTCGTCAATAATCTAAGAGTTCTTGGTAAATCTTTTTTGAATTTTGATCTCGTAAGTAAAATCTTAAGATCCCTTCCAAAAAGGTGGGATCATAAAATAACCGCAATACAAGAGACAAAAAATTTAAATGATTTTCCATTAGAAGAATTAATCGGGTCATTAATGGCCTATGAAATGACACTTTTGAAACATTTTGAACCCGATGAGCACTTGAACCACCTTCCAAAGAATAGGAAGGATTTGGAACTCCGGACAAATGAATACCACTTGAGCGATGACTCAAGTGATGAGGATAATGATGAACTTGAACTTCGAACACTAAATCTTAATAAGTTTATTAAACAAAAATCTAAAATAAACAATGAACTTGAATGGAGGAAGAGGCCAAAGAAGAGGAAGGCAACCAAGGATGAATCAAGAACTTCCAAAGGTGAAACGGTGAATTGGGCTTTGACGGGCTTCGACTACAAGGTAAGTAACTCAACTCCCTTAATTTATTTTGAAATTACTTGATGTTTTCCATGATGCATTTTCTTTTTTTTGAATAATTATTTTTCTTAAAAATTGTATGTTTTATGTTAATGGAATAAAAAGTTAGATATAAATCTAATGATTTTAAACCTAGTGAGATTAATCTTATGTATGTGCTTGAGAAGCAAGAATGTGTATTTTGATGATTTTCATAATGCTTTTCAATGAAGATGCATGGCTTTTGTATAAAAGGCTTGATATCTTTTATGTACATTATCTTTGTTTTTCAAACATGATATATGGTTTTGACATAAGAACAAAAATTTGAGCATGCTATTATAAAATCAATCATATAAATTACAACTAAAGAAGTTTTAGGTATCTATAAGAATCATTCAAAATTATGTTCAATGAAACCTTGCTTAATGTTGTAATGAAAATATTAAAGTTGTGATACCATGATATAACGATTTTATGTATAAAATTTTAAAGTTATACATGATGATTTTTGTGATTTATTGGTCTTGATGGTTTTATGACGAAATTCATTTTTCGATCCTAAACGTTGATGCATGTTTTTATTTGACATAAATGAAAAAGCATGCTAACATGAAATCAATCACTTAAAATGAAACACTTAAAAAAGGGGGAAAATATATTATCAATGAAATCATGAATCTATTTATGTTATGAATTTTGTGAACCTTAAAAATGATTTTGATGATTTAAATTTGAAATGAGTTTTATCAAAATTATGATCTTGATTTCTTGGAATAACATGAGATTTCCTTTGATGATCATTTTGATTATTTAAAAGGACATTTGTCGAAATGATTCATAGAATTTTGGATTCATGAATTGATCCTTCATTTGTTTATGAGATGGTTGAAATCTTTGTACCTTTGAATTCTTTCCCTTCTCCCTTCGATTTTTAAATTTATACATGTTATATGTTGAAGATTTGAAACCATGTTTTGATATAATGCCGGTCATCGTCGACCTACATCCACTCCTCCGATTCCTCTTCCGTCAGTGGCCACCGGCATCCACTCCATTCCTTCCTTTAATAGGCAAAGATCACCGTCCTTCTTACGATCCCTCTTCCCTCTTCTCCTTTTCCCAGGTTTAGAGACACCCTTACTAATCCTCACCTCCTCTTCTAAACAGAATTCTATGTTTAAGCTATAGGAGGACTTACTCAGTGGTTTCTATAGCGTTTTCCTTACATTAAACTTCTATGCTTGTATATTTTAACCAGGATGAGAGGTATTTAGAGGGCCTCAGTTGATTCAACTTGGAGCCTAAAAACATCTCATCCTGGGTTTCCGGGCCGGCTATTACCACCGCTGTGTTGGGTGGTACCACCCCAGTGGTTAGTCTGACACTAACACTGGCATTGGGTGGTACCACCCGCCCAAGCTGCGGTACCACCGCCTATCCTTCTCATAGCTATGTCTGATAGCACCAAACGCCCGGAGATGGTACCATCGCCAAAACTAGTCCTGCGAAGACTGTGCCACGATAGTGTGTTGCCTCTTAGGTCATTGTTTTGTGGCTCTCTTAGGCCCAACACGGTCCTTACTGGGCCCAAATGACCCCTAATTGGTTGGCCTAATCCAAACTTAATTTGTTTCATAACTACGATTCCTACGACATAGGCTGAGCTAAACAATCCATACGTCTAGTTTCTTCTAGCGAGCATCCGTTGATCTTCCGACAAGCTTCCGACGATCT